>JAOYSI010000005.1:1842868-1866466 GCA_025775065.1 Hiodon alosoides | reverse complement strand
GGCCACAGAGGAAGCGTGGTAGTGTTTCCCTGTGAAAAGGCAGCAGGGGCCACAGAGGAAGCGTGGTAGTGTTTCCCTGTGAAAAGGCAGCAGGGGCCACAGAGGAAGCGTGGTAGTGTTTCCCAGTGAAAAGGCAGCAGGGGAAGCGTGGTGGTGTTTCCCTGTTAAAGGGCAACAGTATGGATTAGCTATTTTGCTCTAACAGAGAGCTCTCAGTGCCAGAGGGGGCGTGCCGCTGGCAGGGACCAGGCCCTGTGAAATCCCATGCACAGCAAAACCCATTTTGTGTGGGGATGCCTTTAGGTTGATTAGTAGAAAGTGGGCTGGTATCCGAAGAACAATTAGTCAAACGTTGTTCCTTTAATGAAATATACATGTATTGTTAAAAAACTAAAAAACTAAAATAAGGTCAGCAAAAGAAAAATTATTAAATGTTTGAACTAGATAGTGTAATATGCATAATATCTGTGGTCTTATGGCACATTAGACTGCCATGGCTATTATGAGTTATAGGAATTATTCAATCGCTAAATCATTCCCCTTGAGTCAGTTTGTATGGGCTGCATCTGTATTTCACGCTGCTACAGTGTTAAATTAACTCAGTACCCAAATGAGGCCAAAGCATAAGTATCCACCTTGACCAGCCTGACTTCTCCATCAGTGTTCTTCAGAGTGAATGAATCTCTTTATCAAAGGTTTGCAGGTTCGTTTTGCCTCATTGTTTAATGGGCTTTATCATGTGGATTATAAATGGCCACACTTGGTGTTAGCAGATGTAAATTGGACACTAATAGTTCGGTAGCTTTCTCTCTGCTGTTATTGCTTTAGAGAAATAGGCCAACAAAATCTGTTAGACAGGTCCTCTTCCATGGTAACTCTTCTGCGGTCACTCGATCAGTTGACCGAGGAGTGCTCTTGTGTTTGTCCATCCTTTCTCTCAGGCTTTATCCTCCTGTTCTACTCATCGCTGTACATCTTCCTAGCAGCCATGTTTGCAGCTTGCATGTGTGCCCTCATGTGGTCCATCAGCCCATACACCCCCACCTACAACGACAGAGTGATGCCACCAGGTAACCATCCCCCTAGATCCCGGCCCACTTTCCCATTAGTCTCTGTGGCTTCAGTATCCAGATGGTGGACACAGCAAATATTTTTATGTTTGACTTGCCAGGTATGACACTGTCTCCTCGTGTGAATGGATTTGATATTGCCTTCAACGCCTCAGATCGCAACTCCTGGGCGAAGTACGTGGAAGCCTTGGAGGACTACCTGAAACGTGAGTGGTCTCCTCTGAGGCACGCAGCCACTCATAGCTAGGGCAGATCATGGTTGAGAGGAAAACGAGAAGAAGGGTTTGGTTTGTATAGTGGATCTCAACAGAAAGCGAGAACTCCTCGTTTGTATGTTCCCGGGATTCTCAGAATCCTTAACTCGGTTCCACTGTCCCCCCAGCTAATAGAAAATCAAGGACAGAACCCTTTTTGTGTTTCCATTGAGCTCAAGGTCTTCTTTTGTGTTCGGCTGCCAGGCTCTAAGATTGGGGCCAACCAGCATCTGCCGCAGTATGGCTAATTTATGGAGGGCCTTTCTATTTCCCCACCACACCCCATCCCCCTTCTCTCTCTGCCAGCGTATGAGGACCCCATTCAGGAACAGCGGAACGTCCAATGTACACGGGACAAGTACTTCAAGCAGGACAACAAGGAGGAAAGCGCTGAGCGCCAGGCGTGCCGGTTCAAGAGGTCTTGGCTGAAAGACTGCTCAGGGCTCCAAGATCCCGACTTTGGCTACTCTCAGGGAAAGCCCTGCGTTCTCCTCCAGATGAATCGGGTGAGAAACCTTGTGTTGACCCTGTCATCACTTAACCACGATAGCCTTAACGGTCTTGCGCTGGAGAGAATGAATGAGAATGAAACAGTCTGCATGGATTATTCTGCAGTATATGAGCTATATTTATATTGTTAATATAATTGTTACTGCCTACACTATAGGCATATCTGACAGTAAAGCTTGTGGCAATGAAGACAGATCAGGTTTAGAACTTCCTTGATTGGAATAAACGCATTTCTTTATATGTTCTGAGTTTCAGCAACACCTAGTGGTTATTGTGAGAATAGCCTCCCCACTGTGGCAGGTAGTTGGCTTTAGTTGATTTCTCTCTCAATCAGTGTACAACAAAGAATATATCCATGTATAATTTTAATATTGCCTTAAGAAACCGAGTTCCAAGCTAGGATTAAGTAGGGGTACATGTTTATTCATTATTTTGTGGGGAAACAAGGCTGTTAGTTTATAACCAGGTGCATAGGGGTCTCACTGAGGCCACTCTGGTCTCCTAACCTCCTGCATGGCATTGTAAGAGAACAACAAATCATTGGCTCCAAATGGCGCCCAGCCGTTTAGAACTTAAATCTCACACCTGTGGTGCAGGACATCCCAGTCTGGTATCATGTTTAACACTGGTCCATGCCTCTCCTTATCCCCCGACAGATGGGGAAAGCTCCCCCGAACGCTCGAGCGTCTTGTTTTTTGGCCTTGCTTGTTTTTCCAAAAGTGAGGCAGAGGTTAGCAATAGGGCGGCCCTCAGCAGGGAGCCAAGCTTCTCGCATCAAGCCAAAAATAAATGAAATTTAAAAAAAACAAATAAAATGAAACACAGCCGATATCCACCACAATGCCAGAGAGGTGACGACCTTGCCAGCTGACACAACAGGCTCCAGACGTCGTCCGACGCAAAGCCATCAACAGGTTTTCACCAACAATATTGACTTAGCTTTTTACTTTTGCTTTTATGCCCCCACTGTTTTTGACCCTAGATTCTCGGGTATTTACCTGGCCAAGGCACACCCGTCACCGTGACCTGCGGAGCTAAGGTAGCACCCTGCGAGCCGTTACCCCCCCCCCCCTTCCCGTGTCTCTGCATGACTGACTGAAAGGGAACTTTGAAACCCAGATGCTCGCTCTTTCACTTTCAGAAAGGAGAGTCATATCAACTTGGGCAAGTTGAGTTTTATCCAGAAAACCTCTTTAATCTGATGTACTACCCTTACTATGGAAAACTGCGGCATGTAAGTGGCAATCCACTGGTAATGGGAATAACCAGCAATACCTCCTTGTTGTCGGTTTTGTATAGTGTAGCATTGCTCTGAATGCACTAGACAATATACCACACTGGTGTTCCTATCTGCCTCCCACAGGTGAACTACACCTCACCGCTGGTGGCAGTGAAATTCCGTGCAGTGCAGCAAGGCACGCACCTCGTTGTGCAGTGCAAGCTCAACGGTAAGGGCATCATCAATGACTCGCCTACCGACCGCTTTCTGGGCAGCGTGTCCTTCTCTATGGAGGTGGGCGCGTAGCCGGGGGATGGGGTCTGCTGCCTGCCCACCTGCCATCAACATGGCTACCACCGGGGTTGACCCCAAGCAGGGTATCATCAGGTAGCTGGAGAGCTGAGAACATCAGCGGTTGTTGGCATGGATGAGGGTTCGGAGGGGTTTATTTCTGTCCACTGGTCCAACCACCCAGTCAGTCACTGTGTGTTTCTGAGCCTGTCTATAAGGACCACAGGAGTAAAGGAGAACTTCCACAATAACTGTTGTGAGATTACAACGCATACTATATAATTATCATTATTAAAGTATCTAAATACTGTTTAATAATCAAACTTTCTAGAAATAACACATAAGGTATTATAGACAATTCTGACAAATGACACATCCTTTCAAACTGAATTCAATATCGGCCTCATCATCTAAAGCTTGGGCCTTTACAACAAAAAGCACCTGGACCCAAATGACCAACCTCACAGGAAAAAAACCTCACTGACTCAATATTGTTTTTACCCCATAGTTCAACTTTCAACATTAGCCTTTTTTTTGTTTGTTTCTTATTTAACTCACACCTGTCTTTGTACAAAAGCTGCAGCTAGTGAGTCAACAAAAACTCACTCATCTCCCACAGATCTCAGTATTCGTCAACATAGAGACAAAATAGTTTCAAGGGTCGATGCACTATTCTTGATACTTTTAAATAAAATTTCGGGTTCAAAATTTTTTGGAGTCATATCTTTATAAAAATTTCATTAACTTTTTCTTTATATTTATTTTCAGTGATGGGCCTTCCTCTTTTTCTATTAAAACTGTATAATGTAATAGTATGCGGCGAGCTGTTTAAAATGTACTAACTAAAATGGAATTTCTATCTTTTGTTTTAATCGGAGAATAAAGGCCTTTTCCACCAATATGAGAATTGAATAAATCTGGAGACATTGTATGCGCAGAACAAAACCCTGCAAACCTTCTTCGTGTCACCTGTCACCTGTTATTAATCACACATGAGGAATTCTGCAGATAAAATTACGATTACACTAGTTCAGTGTGTCTGACATGGCGCAAGATTATTATTATGGAACAATTGAATCTCAACAGGGTTATGATTTTGTGTAGGCCCTAATAATCCAGCAGCAACTAAGCAATTCATATTTTTGGAGACACCAAATAACTGATGGCATTATGTATCATATCAACAGGTCATGCAATACTTTGCAAAATCTAAAATCACACTGGATGAGTGGAGACTGGAGCTTTTTTTCCTGCAAGGATAACCGTGGTGGAGGAGCAGTTGAAGAAGCACCAGCCAGACTTAAAGCACATTGTATATGCTTAGACTTTCTGCAGGGTAAAAATAGACTCACCATACCAAGGCAACCAGCACTGACAAATACCCTTTCCCACATAGGCTACCATGCTCCATCGCTTTGATGCAGGATACCTAGGGAAGCTTAGTGCTTGATTGAACCTTCACAATTAGCATGTAGGCTCAGTTTTTTTTTTAACTAACTTTAGCAGAAAAACTATTGTCATCGGAGGTGTTTCAATCCTCGACCTTAACTTCAATAAGAAGAAATGTGGGCAGGCACACATGAATCTAAATGCAAAAATTAGACAACTGCTTGCTTGTCCTCAGTTAACCATCTGGTTTTATGGTCTAGCAACGGGCCCAGACCGAAGTCCACTTCTTTGTATAGTTAGTCCTGTGTTGTAAAACATTAAAAACCTGGGATAGGGAATAATGAATCACTGGACTGATGTATTTTTCCACCTCAGGGGAAGTATTGAGTACAAGTATTATGAGGCCTAATGCTCAGAAATTGAAGCACATACAGTAAAATAAAAAATATTTATAAAAAAAAAAAAAAAACATTACACAGTTGTAAAAAACAGGATAGCAACTTTATTTCCCCACTTGATTCACACTTTCCAAAACTCGTTAGACTGAAACATGCTATAGGTAATTGGAAGGGCAAAAGTGCAACTAAAAGGCACAAAACACTGAAAAAAGACTTTTGTAATTAATGGATTGAATAAAATATGCCTAACAGACAAACTACTAGCAGACATTACGGTAAGCAATAGTTCTCATTACTTTTCACCAGAACTCTGTGTGAGGGTCATAGATATCTATGCAGTCTCCTGCCAGCCCAATCCTTACTGAAAAAAAAACACTCGTTCCCTCCCCACACATAAAGGCCCTGTTAGAATCAGACCGCCATAGCATTTTTTATGACACTGGCAAAAAAAATTAAAAAAATAAACCTTAAAACAAATTACTTTTAGTTGCACGTAAGTTGGTGATTGCTAAAACTAACAAAAAATGGTTTCATAAGGAACGTTACAGGTGACACGTGCTTTAACTCGTTAGTAAAAATATATCACGTTCAGCGTACCAGGGGTTAAATACTGTGGGTTTATATAGTGAGAGTTAGAGAAGTCCTCACAAGTTTATGTCTGTGCCACCATCTTCCTTTCCCTGAGCAGTGGCGCAATAAAGACCAGGGGAAAGAAAAAAAGAAAAGAAAAAAAAAAAACTAAAATTAAAATGTTGCTTAGTGTCATGGTCAAAAACCAACTCCCTTTCAAATCATACATATATAAAATGACGCAAACTTGGACTGATTCTAGAAATAAAAAAAGTGTGAAACTAAACGAAAACAAACAAAAACATTGAATAGCAATAGGTGCTAACTTTTCTTTCTGAATTTTGGTTTCAGTAAGCATTGGTTACATTCAAAAATTGGATATTTTTGTCTTAGAAGCAGTCAACATTCATTAAGAAGCAACTGTCCAATCTGGATAAGAAAGTAACTCATACAATGATATAATACAGCACAAACTGAACTAGATAAGGAAATGCCTTAAGAGTAGTTTCATTGCAGCTTCTCTACAGGAATATGAACATGCCCCTCTGAACTCCCCCTGTAATATCATGCATTTTCAATGTGTTGCACACGGTAGGTGTTGGAACATTTATAAATATTGGTTAATTGGCTGGTATAGATCTAGAACTTAAGTTACGTATTCATTGGTTGCTTTGTTTTGACAGGGTTTCAGAAATTTATGCTGCCACTTCTAATTGGTAACCGCTGGATCCCAAATCACCACTTGCCATTTGTTTCTTCTTTATTTTAAACATTAAAACGCAATACAAGTTTATTTAATTCGCTAGCAGTATTTTAAATTTTATACACAATACGGGCAACTGAGATGAAACTTCTCTTGTAAGACCGGACGCTAGGATGTTAATGAAGCAATCAATCCTTAATGGGGGGGAGGGGGGGGCACAGAGTCCGGGCCAGAAACAAAGGATGACCAGCACAAGCAGGTTATACAGACTGGTAACCGGTGCGACTCTTCCTCCTCCCAATCAGGTAAGAAATAAGTACTAGGATGATTAGGAAGCCCAAAGCCACGCCCACTGCGATCGGTACGAGAAAGCTCAAATCAGAATCCAGGAAGCACTCCTCGGCTGGTGTGAGAGAGACAGAGAAATTGAAGTGGTTAGCAAATAGAGATGCAGAAATACTGAGGGTCAGTCAGAACACAGACAGGGCGAGAAGGAACAGTCAAGTGTAATGCATTGGTTCACCATTACCCATTCAATAAGGAGACCTATCCTTTGTAGTTATGGATATTTTAGAAAGCATAATTGAGATAATCCATTATCTTCCACTGACAGATCACCATAAACCTAAAATGTGGGCCTTAATATGATGAAACGCCAATTTAAACTTTAAAAAAATAAAACTTTACAATAAATTTACAAGCAGTACCAAGCTCAGTTTAAAATAGAATTTAAAAAAATGTCATTTTTAATAACTGGAAGTAATTGCATTACTGGATTCTCAGATACTCGAATTGGATTGGATGCATGTTAATGGCAAAGGCAGGTCAAAATGGTTTCTTATAAATTCAAGAGTACCCTTTGAAAAAAAATTTAGGAAGATAAATAAAATAAAAAGCCTTGATTCACAAAAACTCACGTGAAGATACTGCATTCGTATATAAATCGTAAATGCAAACCAATTTGTCCACTGATTAACTGAACATTTAGAATGACTCATAGCCATTGGCCTGGTTTCGCCTCCTTCCAATGAAATAGGCCACCAACACAGTAAGAACCAGAACTCCCAGGGCAACGCCGACAGCTATGGGGACAATGAGGCTTTCATCTTTATCTGCTTGGCAGTCCTCAGCTGGGTGAGAATAGAAACAAAGTATGTAAAGAAATAGAAAACTGAGCAAAATGCCAATTAAAACTTGTGGTGGGCGCGGATATATTAAAAGTCCATTGTTAACATTCACGTGTTGAGTAATATACTGATAATAGTCAGGGGGAAAAAGAATAAATAAATCTTAATTACTGAGGTTTTCATAGTCTTTTCCCTTGACTGGTATTGCATTCAGCAATTAGTTGTTTATTTAAAATTGCTGGCTAGCTTTCACGCATTGTATAACAGTTCACGCTAGCAGGATCTATATCATAGATCATATTGGAAACACTAAACATTTGTCAGTTTCTGTGTTTACAGAAAACATCAGAATGGGAAATAAGTTTTGTCCTGCAGTATTGCCTACAGTAGATGCAGTGTGTGAAATTAGAAAAATTTTAAATTGCATCTAAAACAAAACCTTAAACAATAACACCGATTAGTGTTCACCAATAAAAACCCTAATAAGATGGAATTCCATGAACAGAAAAGCATAATCGTGCGGCAAAGACAGAATGATTCAGACAATCTCGTTAATGTCCGATTTGGATTCCCTTTTAGAGTACGTTTCTAGGCACATGATGGAAGTGTCAGCAATACGAGCCAAATGAGGGTTAATTATTGGCCCAAGCCCATAACTGCAGAGTAGATGACAACACTGGTAACTAAAAAAAGGTTAAAGGATGGTTGAAAAAAAAAAAAAAAATATATATATATATAAATTAACTTCCCTCAAACTTCTCATGATCATCACACATTTCGTACGTTTCAGCAACGTTCATGAAATGCTTGGGCAAAATAGAATCCCTGCCCAATTCAGTTGAATTGATTTAAACATATTGCAATTGAAAAGAAACTAAAGAAATTTGGGGGGAAAATTAAAATCCAATAATTTGTCACTTTTGGTGAGAGTAAATTGAAGGAGACTGAAAATGTACACCTGCTAATACAACTACTTCTTTCTTCAGTGACCATCATGCCCAAAGCAAACTTAATATGTCACACAAACTAGCAATTTGGAGGGGGGAAAATCACAAGAGTATTTGCACAGCAAATTAGTACACCACATTGCACACACAAAAAAGTTAATCATCATTGCAAGCTTCCAGCACCAGAGGCAAAGATGATACTACTAAGTGAAACAGGCTGTGACAGATTTCAATGAATTTCAACATTTAGAACGATTGTTATAGCAAACAGTGCATTTCTGTGCAATTTTATATAAAACTAATGAATTTGTAAAGAATAATTTACATGCAGGCAGATATTTGCTACACATTATAAAGCGATCCCTTTAAACTCAAACACTACAGAATTAAATGCCTAAGAAAAGAAGAAAAAAAAAATTCTCAACCTTTGTTTTTCAAGATTTTCGAAAAAAAATTCATTTAAGAATGCATTGAATTCCCATCTTCCTACAACAATCTGTCGCTGTTAAAATGTTGCAGTGGGATCATTTCAAACACTCCCTCTTACTCCTTACATCAGCCTGGACAGATTTAAAAGAAACCGATGGAAGAAAATAACCTGATCTGGGCAAACCACTCCTCTCAGTCAGCAAAACCGCTCAGAGCCAGAGCTGAAACCAGCACTCGGTAAGACCCAGAAACATGAAAGACAAAGGCTGAGAAACCGGTACAGTGGGATTTAATGACAGGGAAACAGACTCATGAAGGGTGGGGTGGGGTGGGGCGGAAATAAAGGAATGCCACATGGAGGAAACGAGTGCAGGCTCGGCATAATCCCCGGGCAGAGGCGGGAAAAGAAGCCTGGCGGCGCCACTTCCGGAGAAAGAGAACCACCAATCGCTTTCCGTCTCCTCGCCATCTGCCCCCACTGTCCCATCCAACCACAAAACACTCTCAGAGCCTCGAGTCCACAAGGCCCAGACACACAGGACAGATCAGCCGTGGCAATTTGAAAATGCCCGTTTTGAGTCCAGAGGCAGGAGTGGGCAAACTAACAGAGCCTGCACTCGCTCCTGAACAGTAACACACAAAACCGAATGGAAGAGAGAGACGACAAAATTGGGAGAAAAAAAAAATTTGATCAAGATTTATCCATTGAGTTAACGAGAAACGACTGCTTCAAAGGGTCTGATATCCAACATAGGTCTTTCTTCTACCAATCACGTAAGCAATCAGCACAATGAGAATCAAGCCTGCCAGAGCAGCACCAACAATGATTGGGATTAGGATGCTGGTGTCATCCATGGGACATTCATGAGCTGCAGACAGAGAGAAAAACCAAAACAAACACGTCGATCATGATTTTAAATAGCAACTTGTTATTTCCAAGCAAAACGGATTTCTTTGTTCAAGGAAGAAAAAATAAAATAAAACAAAACAAACAGGTCATACTGATACACAGGGCGTGAGTATGGAAGGGCTCTGTTGAACGGAGACAGGCTCGGGTGGGGGAAAAACAACTACCCCAAGACAGACAGCCACCAAACCGCTGACAGTATGCCCATTCGTTCCTTGAGAGGGAGACCACCTACCTGTGGCAAAGGAGTTTTCCTTCACTTCAAAAGGCTGTACGTGCAGGTCCACCGTGTAGAGGGCCAGGGAGACTGAGAGGTTGTATGTCTGCTCCTTGTTGCACATGTAGGAGCTGCCCAAAGAGGCCTCCCAAAGGGTCAGGTTGGTACCGACGGCGTTGAAGGAGGATTCTGGACCGGATGGGCACAAAAGGCTCCAAGGTTAACCACATTTTGCTCAGCCGACACACGCGACGGTGACATCAAGAGCGATACTTGGCCATGGCTCACCATTGCTCAGCATCACCGTGACGTTCACCGTGTGCAGGAAAAACTTCTTTCCGTCCTGCAAAATCCCAGAAACACTTGGGATCAGAAAAGGCGGCAAGCAGGCAGAAAACAAGACCAGACCAGACCAGAACAGACAAGGCCAGTCCTGACATGTTGATTCTTTCAGAAAGCCACAGCAGGCCCTGGTTTGGTTCACAAAGCAGAGAATGACTTTACCTCGCTGAAAACAAAGGAAACAGACACACTGTCTGAAATCAACAGCAGACTGGATTCGTTGCCATTTGTCCCGCACAGTCCTTTAGTAGTGGTTTTGTTCGGATTAAGGTTGATTTGCCGAATTTCCTACAAAGAAAAAAGCACAAACAACCATCATAAAAATTACCTAGGTGAGAGAAAAACTAAACAGGCGAGGGAGCGCCATCCGCCTGTTCCCAGGGTACGTACCCCGCCTTCACTGTAGTGAACCTGCAGGCCCATGGTGGCCATCAGACAGGCTGTGCCATTGGCGCTGCTGTTGACAATGTAGGTGCCTGTGCTGGGCTTAGGAAATGGCGTGGGTGTGGGCGTGGTAGCTGGGGTTGTAACGGTGGTGCCGTTAGTCACTTGAGTGGTTGGTGCTGGCGTGGTGGAAGACAAGTCCTCGGGACACACAGTGGCTACATAGGGAGAACAAAGAGGTCGTCAGAGTAAAAATAAGAAGGGGGGGGTTATAAATAAATAAAACAAACTTAAGGCAGAGCAAGTAAACCATCACAGACCTACCATTGTCACTTTTGGTCCCGTTGATAAATGCCTGAATAGAGACGTCCCACAATGTCTGTCTGACCAACTCAGTTTTAAACATGATTTCACTCTTGCAGGAATAGTAGGTGTTCAGGCCGACATCCTCTATTGACGCGTTGAACGAAACCGATTTTGTCTCTGTGTAGAATAAACGCAGGTTGACGAAAATAAAATGTACTCATGCACGTTTAAAAATTGCACGATTGCAGATCTCTCATACATAATTACATAAACACACCCAAGTTCGTAAACAGGGACTTCAGTGTCACAAAGCACCACTATATTCCATTACTGTGATGAGACAAGGTTGCGTACTAACCATTGGAAGACGAGTTCTTGAAGATGCTGTCGTCTTTGAGATTGTAGGTGAAAACAATGCTGTCCGCTTTGTATGTTTTGTTGTCTGAAAGGAAGTTGATGGTCCAAGAGTGGCCCATTCCAAAATCAAGCTTTAAGGTGGAATGGTTAAGATTGCAGGAGCTCCCAGTGGTGTTGACTTTGTCTGGCAGCACAAAGCTAACATTCTCATGGGACTGAAAATCAACAAACAGTGACAAACTATTAGTGAAGTGAACAAAAACTAAAGAGAAACACTCAAGGGCATTAAAGAAAAGAAAAATAAGGAGGTACAAACCCCCTTGTTCCCAGATTGGGTTAACTTCCAACATTGCTCAAGTACTAAAACAGGGAAATTACTCAGACTTTCCCAACAACTTTAAATAAGATGCTTCCAGGACACAGTAGACTAACAATAAGGAAACACTACTAAGACCACTTACATTGTTGCCTACTTCATAAGTGACAGTGAAGTTGATCATCAAGTTAGCATAGAGGCACAATTTTTTCTGCGAATCCTCCACCGTGACTTCAGTGTTATACGACGGTCGAATTCCTAAAATAAGGAATATAAAATGCTCTTAAGGGGCTACTACAGACGAAGATTTTATACAGTGGGATATTTCACACAAGCAAATCAGATACAACAGCAGTGCCCTTCATAAGATTTGAAAATGTAACATACTGGTCTTTTACTGGTTCCAAGTCCAAACCTGAAACCAATACACCAGGCTGTCCCCATAAAAATCCTGCATGCATTCAAGGGACATATCTTACATTTACTACACTACCAACCACTAGTTCTAATAAATAAAAGGTGACAAATAAGCTTTTTTTTATTTCACTACACATCATATAGCCTACTAACAATTAACTTTTATGACTTAAGACATCATGAGCGGTGCATTCTTCCCTAGTTACGACATAAGCATCTACTCTTAAAGGGACAAAATTTGAGCTGCTTTAAGCAAGTTCCTAGTATGTGGAAAAAAATGTTTTAATGATTTCCCTGCAGTTGACAGGACTATTATCAGACAGTCGTCATGCCCCTCCCCAACAAGATTATTTTCCCATTGCGGGGTCTGAAATCAATTATTTTTTGGTGAAAAAACTGTGGCTGGAGGATACACTAAAGACTTTCCCACCCCCCAGCCAATTCATTTATCTCATGGAAAACACAATACCCTACCACAAATTAATTGCTTTTCTGGTTTTTTTTAATAGCATATACATGTTTTTTTTAATCTACCCACCAGTGCGGTTAGTAAGATTTGTCTACATTTGACAGGTACTAATTGAAGACCTTTCTACCGGCCGTCATCGCACATCAAACTAAAAGTTAAAACCTGAGGAACACCCACAGACCTGTCCTTCTCAACAAAATAGGGGGGGGGGGGCTGCCATGGAACAAGCTATAACCCCAATGAATTAAAATAATGACTATGCAACAAAGTCAATTTGGTAACTGAGGCCTGGGGCAGCGCAGGGGGACCCTCTAGATCAGGGGGTCTTAACCTGGGGCCCATGGATGGGCTTCAGGGGGTCGTGAAAGTCAAATAAAAATGCAACATTTACATTCATTTATATGCATTTTTAAATAGCTTTCACCAGATTATCAAAGGGGTCCGAGACTCGAAAAAGGTTAACAAACACTGCTCTAGATGCAAGAAAGGGGCCATTCCTCAGCGATGCTGAGAATTTCCTTCCTGGGCTTCATATTTATCACCTTCACTAGAAATGCTTCGATCCCATCACATAATCACTTAGTGCAGGGGGTGGCCAACCCCAGTCCTCGAGAGCTGTGGTGTCAGCGGGTTTTAGTGCTACCTCCTAATTGGTCTCTGATTTACACCTGGACTTAGCGAGAGATCATTTATAATCTAGATCATGTTGTTAACAATAGGCAAGATGGAACAAGAAACTGCATTTACAGCAGCTCTCCAGTACAAACACCAGCCCTGACCCAGAAGAATGTACAAACCTTTTAGAAATGGGGAAAGGGAAAGATTAAGTATAAATTAAACTAAGTATAAATTAGTGGGAAGTGTGCCACGTAAAAAAGGGATGTTATGGCAATATGGAGAGGTGTCCACACAGAAAATGGCCCAAAAAATTCCCAAGCTAAATAACCATTTGTAATATGTAGTCAAAAAAGCAATGATATTGTATATGCAATCATAAATCACGAGAAAGACCAAAATATCAAACTGTCATAAACTAAATTGTCAGAACATATTGTGACCTATACCACACTATCTCAGAGTACAAAGTAGTTGAACCTCACAGATTGCTGAGGTCATGGTGTGACTTCCTGATTAGAAAATCTCACACAAAAAGAACATGGTTTAGCTTTCAGTCTGGTTACAAAATAAGAAAAAAATTTCAATGTGAATGTTAGTTCTGAGAGCATCGAATACTTATAAGACCGAACAAACCTAATTTGGCTGAAGTACTCCATAATTACCCCAGGAGAGGCGGTAAAATGAACCTCTTTGCCGGGAAACCAGAGGCACCATCGTAAATTAAAATGAGGATCTTCGAAAAATTGCCACATGATAGTATGCTTTAAACGAACTTGAATATCTATACATCACGTGCCATGAGGCCAGAGTTTCAGACTTCTCAGATCAGTGAGTAGATAGTCGAGCTTATGGAGTAAGATCCGGCCAATCGTACGAGTGGATTGTAGAATCCCATCCATTTTATTTATTTAATACAGACACCGGAAAGCTTAAGACGTGACAAAAAAAAAGAAAATGTCACGTGCTTCGTGAACAAATTAATTTCCTCCAAAGGTATTTACTTTCCGAACGTCTATAACAAATCAGAAGTTCAAAACTAATCTACAGCTTTTATCTCACTTAGGACCCAATCGAAACTTTGGCAACCCCCTAATTGCACTTTATATAACTATTTATTAACGTTGTCTTTTATGAGTAGACGAAATGACACCTACAATAAATTAAAACGCTAAATACAAGTTTATTAAATGGTATTAGCGGGTCGTTTCGGTTTGGTCCCAACCATACGCGGTCGGAAAACGACTAAACTATACCCATTAGCTTGCTACAATATATGGTGCGATGTTGCTAGTTCATCAACGAGCATAAGTAAGTTAGGCGTAGGTAGGGAACGTTAGCTAGCTACATACGACTTGCTAGATAGCCGATCAGCTCAAACTAGACGGACTCCATTTGACATTAAACGCAGCTAATTTTATCTAATAAAATGCCAACATGATAAGACTTAAATTAAACTATAGATATTAAGTTTTCTATATGAAATGCATAGAAAAATTGATACTTGATATGGTGCAGACGAGTACCTATACTAAAAAACAGTTGGCTACCATTTTAATGCCATCCAAGAAAAAAAAACATCCAAACAAACGACGCCATATCATATCATACGCCTAAAGAGGGAGCGCGTTTTGCTGCTAAAACCCGAGACGTGTGGTTATGTGTTGGTAACTAGTACCCATCTAACTACATACCATTTTGTGTGTTTAACCATCTTGGCAGTCGTTTTAATGTTAGGAGTCAACGTTGACAGCTAATTAGGCCTGGTGTGACGGCGCAAGGAAAGTTTCCATATTCTCCTCAAAAAACTAAATTAAAGCCAAACAACCCTAATCCCCCGAATAAATACTTACCAATGGCAAGGACGAGGAACAACGTCAGACAAACGTAGCGAAGCATACTGAATCGGTGGTTTAAACACAAACCAAGAGACGATAAGGAAGGTAGTCAGGGCGACTGTTAATCGTCGTTCAAAATAGCTTGCACGAACTCGACGACTAGAACCACTGACTGTAAGCAGGAAATGAAAGTCATATGACTTTCCAAAAGCGTAGGCTTTAGTGCAGGCCAATCAGCTGACGGTGAAATGTTGTGGCGTAAACATGGTGGTAGGCTGATTACGAGCTATCCAGTCCGTTTGGTAACAAATTTAATTTTGTGTAATGTGACTTTTTATACAAAAATAAGGACATGCTTTACTGGAGTAATGAATCAGCCATGAAAATTCACATTAATTTGTTGCTAGACGCTTTATCCATAGCGACTTCTACTAAGAGACACCTGGATAGGGAAAAGGAAAAACAATCAGATAGGCAGTTCGTCAATATGTTGTAAATCTTTTTGTTCTTTTAGGGAAATTCTTTATACACAAATGTAAAGACAAAGCCTATTTTTTTTATGTAATTTATAAGTAACCTAGCTTTACTAGGACGTACGACCCGCAGCTTGCCATATAGGCTATCTAAGACACCCGGGCTTTTTTGTTCTCTGGATAGCAGAGGGGCCTTTTTCACTCCAAGTTCAAGTATGAGCAACTGAAAAATGTACATTTTAAAGTCAAATATAAAATAAAATAAAAAACAAAAATAGACATTCAATGCAAGGGGGCACCGATTTGCAGTGTTTTAGAGACCACCTAGTTTTGAGGGGGAAAATACTCTTCTTTTATACATCTATCACACCCTTGTTTCCCTATTATCTGGACTGTTGGAACCATAACTGGGATAGATGTTAACTATTAACTTTTATAAACATGTGAGGAGGATGCCTAGCTGCTCAGCTACTTCAGGCTCACATACATGGCTGGGGCAAGGTTCCAGTACAGCACAATGTCTAGATGACATGTTTGCCTTCTGTAGATTTATAATATTCTATATAAAAATATTAATGCTATATTTTAATGGCTCTCCGAACCGATAGTGTTTGAACACGGAGTCACGTTTGAACAGAAGCATCTAAGTCTTGGCTCTTTGGCAAGATTACAAAATCCTAGAAAAGATCACCAGAGGCTTTGTCGACAAACTTTTATTTACCAAAGAGAGCATAACTATTTTTCAGTGCTTTGTTCTCATCAATAACTGGCCAACCCTTGAGAGGTCTGAATACATGAATGCTAAATGTTAGAAAAGATCATTTTGGCACCTTCACTGCTTATAGGTGTGCAAAACTGTAAATACAATAATACGGATAAGATTTTTTTTAAAGGATTAAATTAAAAAAAGTTAACAAATGATCAGCAGAGTGAGAATTTTAAAAAAAAAACACCGCCAATGCAGACATATGTCAACAAATAAATCTGTAAATTACAAGGCTGAATGCTTATCTGACAATGATTTGTACTTATATCCCAAAATGAATAAGGGCAGGAACAGGTATTATTAGATCTGCACAAGAATACCTCAGTTTTATATATGCTTCTGGCAACACTAAAGCACCCTTAATACCAACTGTCTTGAAAACCTTGGTACAAGGCATGATTTAAAAAGTAAGGTTGCTTCAAATGTAAAACCACCTGGTTGAATATTACTAAACATTTATATTTTAAAAATGAGCTTTAAGCCTTTAGAATATGAAGGTGCATAACTTTTGACAAAACAGAAAAACACATTTGGTTGCAGTACTGAAGAAAACAGCTACTGCAATAATGAACGTTAACTTATAATATACCATTAAAATAGTTATAAAAATTAACATAGAAAACAGCTACATTTTACCTCCAGATTGGGAGAAAAACATTTTTTAGGTAGAGAAGTTTGGTTTAGCAGGTTTTCACAACACCCCTTTCAGCTCTCCTCAGGTTAGATGTAATTATATGTAATTCCTACAGACACCTTTAAACTCATTAACAATTAAAAAAAACAAAAACAAATGTTGTGCTTCTTACTGAGAATTCCTTGGTTTAAGATATATAGACCTGTATTGTGTATGGCAAGCACCCCTCTCAACCACACATACACAATAATACACAAAAACAATCCAGCATGAAATAAAAAAAACTTAAATGAAAGGAACCATTACAAGTTAGTGTTCAGCAGCATAACAAAAATCATCTACCAAATCGAACATGGCACAGTTTACAATATCTCCTATTCAACTCATCCCAAGATGTGGTATCCCATTAATGTGAATAGTCAGGCCATGACTTAATGCACTACCTTCAATATCTGTCATGCCTCACCAGTGACGCAGCATAAGTTCTCCACAGCCAAGCTAACTTATAAGGGGGAAATGCAGATAAGTCTGTATTACAGAACTGATGAAACAGACCCTCATAAGTTTATTAGAAGTCTTTGTATTTTCATTTTTTTTCTTTTTTTACATGTGGTAAAAGCAGTGTTAGATCTTTTGCATGTGGGTAGACAGTGATTTTAAAAGGAAAAAAAAAAGATAGTAAAAAAGGAGAAGCAGAATGCCACAAACATATAACCAACAAAGCTCTAAGCTTCAGAATAAATACAGTTCCTTTAACAGAAAACAATACCTTAGCTCAATTTTTTTTCCAGGGTAGTAGTTGACTGACCAAACCCCTCAAAATGGACAGTACTGTCTTTAATGGGCATGCCGTCCACTGGAAAACAGAGCCCTGACTAGGTTTCGCTCTGAGGGGGCCACAGCCTTTTAGTTGTCGGTTTCTTGGTTGGACAGAGCAACGTGACATCCACTGGAGCTTGGGATACGAGAACAAGTGCTTGGAGCACGTGACCACAATTTACAAGCCTCCACCCTCTCTCTAAGCCACATAGTTGTATTGATTGGGGTTCTCTTTGTCACGTTCCATGTAGTCCCTATCAATGAGTGATTCTATTCTCTTCTTCAAGTCTGCAGGCTGCCAAGAGAAAGAGAGAAGATAATTAGCCGTCTATAACACCGAAAATTATACTGAAATATTCTTAATCCACTTTGACAAAACCATTCCCTGCTGTTCTGCACACTTCCCATTACGGCACACTAACACATGACTGAAGTGACATGCATCAACCCCACCTTGACAGGGAACTTTAATTGATTGTACACTTCGGACACCAGAAGGTTATGGCTCAGGGTCTTCCTCATCTTCATGATTCGGACAATGGCAGCATCTATCTGGTACTGCCGGTCCTGAAAAACTCGCTCCGTGGTGCTTGCCTGTTCCTCCACCTAGGCAGGAGATTAAAATAACGGCAAACATTTATTGGAGTTGAGTTGTAGGAGCTTAGTCAGCAGAACAGCTGAATTTGTCCGTGCGTGTATTGGTGTGCTCATGTTTGAGAGGCAGTCAAGTTCACCGTTTCTTTCATCTGGATCTGGTTGATCTTTATCCTGAAGAGCTTGTGCTTGAAGTCGTCGTTGCAGGCAAACTTGTCTCCGTCCTCCACATCCTTGCTCTTCGGTGACTTGGAGAGGACCCTGGCCTTCCCACACGCTAAGGACTGCAGTGTCCGCCGCAGCTCTCCATCCTCTGCACACATCCACATTTCATAAGTTCCATGACGATTGCAGGGGATGTCAAACAATCACTTCTACAGTTCCAATACGAGTTACACTTCTATGAAATTGCTTCCGGTAGCATGCATCTGGCCAACAGGGAAATACACAAAGCCATTTACTGTGATTTATAAATAAAACATAGCACAAAACTACCAAATATCAGTTTACTGGTTAAATAATTTCACTTCACTGAAAGACAGGGAATATAAGAACATTTGGTCCAAAACTGCCTCATGGCTTGTCCATTATGACACACCAAAGAGACACAAAAAAATGCAAACCTATTCCTGTTGCTAGCTTAATATCTTCCAAGCTGAACTCCTCCCCTTCATTAAACATGAGTAGCACCAACGTCTGGAATAGAGAAACCTGAAGCTCTTTTTTGCCCTGTGAGGAGACAAGGCAAACAAACTAGCTTAAACCAAGAGTGCACATCGGTCTAGAACCAAGCATTTTCCTTAATGGCCTTCTGGTCTTAATGAAGCTTGTGGCTGATCCAGTGGCAAGAGTGTCTCCTGTAAGTTAATGGGAACTATTCTTGGCAACAAGAGTATTTGAAAACGTAATAGTGGGCATATTAGAAACCATTGAAAACTGTTGCAAGTTCACCTCTTTCTGTTGACATATTGAACCCTAAACCAGCACAGAAAAGTGAATGGCTTTGTATCGCCCTAACAAAACACAGACTTGTTTGATACATCTTAAATGACTTTACCTCTTTGAATTCAGCTTTCAATACACAGTGCCCAAGTGTTGACTGCCACTGTAGTTTCCTTCCGCTGTGCTTTCCAAGATAAAAAGTCTTGAAAATCTCCTGAAGTTTCACCATCTGGAAACGGAAAACTGCCCAGTTTACAATGTTGACAACATATTACATTTTACGGTTTTTAAAATGTTACTTCATGATGAGAGGGAGGGGAATAGGCTTTCCCAACACTAACCTCAGCAGGCAAATGAACTTCCATAGGCACGTAGGTTGGCCAATAACCCATAGTGAGGATGTTCACTGTCAATTCAATGTTACCTGGGAGGTTTTGACACTGAATGTGCTGAGGAAAAGGAGGGGTATAAATGAGAAGCATTTTTTAAACAGCCAATTTATAGTAATGCTTTCTATTTGACAATCTTTTGGCAGCTGTTGCGTTTTGCAACTTCTTTCTGGAATATTTGTCCATGACCAACATTAACCAGAAGTAAAAATGTGGCCATGCTCAAGGAGCATTTGTACCTGTTTAAACTGCACCATGATGTCCTTAGAAAGCTCCATGTCCTTGAACATTCCTTCCAGTTTGCTGGTGAAGGCCGCTCCGCATTCTGACAAAAACCAGGCAGGCATTTAGAACGCCTTGCACTTGATGTGTGACAACAGAAGACTGTCAGCATCCACAAGCATAGTTCCTAAGTTGGTCTGTGTGTTTCAACTGGGTTCACAGTCTAAACAGCCTGGCATTGACAACAACTGAACTCACGAGTCCATTGGGTTACGATCATTGTCCGAAGAGCGCAAAGAGCCAGGCTATGCAACGTGCAGGTTAGACTCTCCCCTACGGCGGGCCCAGGAGTTAGTGCTATGCTGCTGTACCAGAACCCCAGCGGCACTGACCGTGTTTCAGTTTGGACAGCATTGACTTTTCAGCGTCCACAGAGGCACTCTTCCCAACCAGCAATCTTTTGGCGAGGTCTTTCTTGTAAAAGGCCTCAAAAACATCTTTACCTGTGTAAAAACATTGATGAAAGTCAGTCTAACTAATAACGTGCATGTACCACAGGCACCAAAAAACATTGATCAAACCTTCTAGAGGGCACAGGTGGCAAACAGTGGGAGCTAGGATGGCACGTCAATCATATTAGATATACAGTTTGACTACCTCACCATAAATGAATCTAAAGATGATCATGATTTTGTCCAGCATCTTTTCCAGTTCCTCATCTGTAGCCTCTTTGTTCCCAGCCCTGAGTTTTGAATCTACATATTTAGCTGTCAAACAAACATTGGCACATGTAGAAAAATAACATTAACTTTGGAGTTGGGTGGTCCATTACAACTTACAACTGTAATACAGCCTTAAATCATTTAAAAACAGTTGAAGGCCACACACCATACGATTCTTAGTCACAATTCGGATTTTCTTTGGGGGAATTTGGCACTTACCAATGAGTTCAGCTGGTTTATTTGGCCTTTTGTTGATGAAGGTTTCAAACGCCTCCTTCATGGCATTGACAAACTTTTCATTCTTCAAGAAGCAGACATCAATGACATTGTCCACCTTGTCCTTGAAGTCCAGCAGCTCTTGCACCATGGTCTTATCCTTCTCGGGGTTGATGACTATTGTGCTCCCAAAGGCCTGTGAAATGGGGAGAACTCCCACAGGGTTAATTCCCACAAGCTCCAATTTAAAACGAGTCAACACAGACTTAAATGCATGACATGCTCTCGACTTCTAGGCTTTCAAGTCATCCATCATACATCTTATATTCGCAAGAATTTCATAAGATATATTTTTTTAACTTTTTTTTTCCAGAATTTAGCTGTGTAGATTCAATCGCCTTAGCAAATTAAATTCTCTAATGGAGTTAGCCTTTCCTTTCAACAAAGTGCACACATCTGGCTCACAGGGAATTGCACGGAAGAAAACTTTTCTTTATATTAGGGGTTGGGGCCTTTAGCCTTTCAAAGCCAGAAGTGTCAGATTTTTTGCTACCTTACTGCTTTTTTTGCTACCTACTACTTTTGCCAAATTTATTTGAACCGGGAGTCACCAAACACAATGCTTCAGCTATTAAGAGGTTACGAAATCCTGTTAGATATCCATCTCTGAGGACTGGATTTCCTGACTCCATCAAGTATAGTAGGCCTAAAATTAAGTTTTCTGC
Organism: Hiodon alosoides; assembly: GCA_025775065.1. Classification (NCBI taxonomy): domain Eukaryota; kingdom Metazoa; phylum Chordata; class Actinopteri; order Hiodontiformes; family Hiodontidae; genus Hiodon; species Hiodon alosoides. Next base: position 1,844,889 of record JAOYSI010000005.1, on the reverse strand, counting down.
TAAGCCTCAGCCCTTCAGTTTAAATGTGCAGCACAAAAGGTCTTAAATGTACATTTTAACAAAGTTGGAAATCATTAATTGAACCCTAACATTTAAGACAAGAAAAGGCTGAGCACAGAAATAAGTAATATATTAACATCTTTCAGAACACCTGATAGACCAAGTTTGTCTTTCAGTTGTACCATTATATACTTAGTGAACTCCTTTTGGTTTCAGCTAAACTTAAGTCAAGTTTGGCAACCCCATGCTCATAACTAGAGGCTTTTAGGTTAAATAAAGATGTCACTTAAGGTCATAGATGTCACTTATGCCGAACCTAATAGTCACTGATTAGCTAATAAAGAAACCGTTTATCATAACTTAAAACCCTGATAAGTGTTAGGAGTCATTAATGGTATCAGAACGTTCAGTCACCAGCCTACCTTGATGTACTCAATCCAATGCTGAAGCAGAACCTGCACGCCACCTCGGACTCTACTGAAGAGCTGGTACAGCAACGACAGGTCCTGGATTCTGTTTTCATCCAGCAGGTGATTCAAGCCTGCATATTTATAAAAAAAAAAAAAAAAAACATTTAGATTACAAATAAAGTAAAAAAGTTGGGGTACACATGCAACTCTGAAGATTTATTCTTCTAACATAACTTGCTTAGCTGACACTAGGTCAGGTGCACTGTCTGGAGAACATAACATTTTGCCATTAACACAGAGGGTACCATACTGAACAGTAACACTGAAATGTCCTTTACAGGACTCATTGGTAAATTAATTGAGAACCACTAATCCAGGGGCACATCGATCAAAAACTATTCCTGAAGCTGAAAAGGTTCCAGAAAGCTTGTTGACGCTTTCTTTAGACAATACTCAACTGGGTGGCAGCAGGATTAAAAACATCTTTCATATCATATTTATTGTTCTACCTTTTTGGAGTGTGGCTGTCAGGTGTTCACCCAGTAGCTGCTTTTCCACTGTGGCAATGAGGGGTTTTCTAAAAAAACGAGAGAGAAGCCAGAGCTGAATGAATGGAGTGAGGCTGCCACTGCTTAAATCGTGCTCAAACAAAAGGAGGGCCACCAAAACACTTACTGTGTGCTCTGGTCTAAGTAGGTAATGACTCTGTCTGCCTCCTCTTCCAAGCGTTTGTTTACGTGATGAAGGTACTCTGGAACCTAGGGCAGAAATGCCATATACTTATGAATATATGTATACTAATAGCTGGAGAGGAAAGTGGCCCCAAATTGTCAATAATGACAAACAGAACCATATTACAGACCTACGAAGAAAGTACAGGCTGTAGCAGTACAGTCTGGGCAGAAGTCAAGAACCTACTGCAGCCTAGGAATAGATATGTGCAGTATCTCGTTTATGACTACCATCAGCTGACTACCACCCCAGTAGGTGACAGGCCTTAAAACATGACATGTGACACTGTCCCCGTAAAAAAATATGTTTTAGTTAACAATAACAACTGTAAATAGCAGACCAGGGGATTATTCCACAAAGAGCGATAAGCAACTTAGCTGGCTAACTTTATCCAGTTTACTTTGAAGTCCAGCTCCGGATATTCGGTTTCACAAAGAAAACTTGCCCTGTCTGCTATGTCACATGGGTACATGTAATCTTTAAGATTAAAATTCAAATAACTGATTATGGATACTTACAATTAATATTGGAGGAATGAAAATTAAATTTTACCAGGAATACTCCAAATTATTTCATGCCGCCATCACAATAATCACAGTTTCGTTACTCGCCACCACCGCCATTTTTTTGATATGGTGCAATTTTGAGCCAACACCCCTATGGTAGCAGTCACCGCTGCCCTTTTTAGAACATTGTGCATGAGCACATACCCAAATGTTTAGCAGTCAGGTTCTGCAACCAGAATCTGCAGTCATGAATCAGAGACAGCCAGATAATTGAGATCGGGCTAACTGAAACCAGATGATTTTGAGCCCAGGTGAATATCCTAACTGGCTTAATGTACACAAACTCTTCATAATAACTTAAGAGATAGAGAGA
>JAOYSI010000005.1:1800934-1842768 GCA_025775065.1 Hiodon alosoides | reverse complement strand
ATTTAGAGAGAGAGAGAGAGAGAGAGAGAGAGAGAAAAATTTGGGAAGAGTAACAAATGGAAATTTAGGCAAATACATAATACATGGCTTCAACTAAATTTCAATGGCGGTGTAATAGATTTACCGCTGCCTGTTTTCTCGCCTTGTGAATCATTCTGATATAAAGTAAAAATCACCCTTAATATTTTTGCCCTAGTCAAGATGTAAAAGGTTATCTCCAAACACTTTAAACATAGATAAAAATGTTGAACTGAACAGAAATGGAAATAAACAAAACTGCAGCTTCTTAGTGATATTCTCAAAAACAACTTGTTAGAAATGATAGGGCTATAAAATATTTCTATGGTAATTATTGACATTCAGGACCATCCCAAATACTTATTTTCAACAATTGGCTACCTTATTATCAACATCCAGTTGCAAATACTAGTGGCAACATTTTTCCAAAAAAATAAATAAACCAGTCTTAGACTCTCTTAGTTTACTATGTAAGGTGTATTGGTTATTTTACTCTGGTAGATGCATAAATACATAGGAAGAACGTATGACAATTAAAACCCTCCGCCTAACAGTTTCAGCTCTGCTGAACACATGGGCTCAAACGGAGGCTTTGAGGTCTGTAACACGACATTTAGTCTAGTGGAGGGCAATATTAGAAAATGGACTTCAGGGGAGACAACAAAGTCAAATATACATTCCGTGTAGAAGGTGTTATACCTTCATCAAGCAGGTCCTGCAGGAATTTCAGTTTCATTGCCATCGGACAAGTGATGGGTTCCTCCTGTTCTGTGCCACACACCCTTGTAACCATACTTGGAATGAGTGGAGGCGACCCTAGCATTTTTTAGCATGTCAATCCTCCTTTCAGATAGTCTAAATGGAGCAATTCCGCCAAACCCAAAGATGCAGGCTAGGCGGGTTGTGGTACCACAGGGTAGGGTGGACTGTCCAGAGAAAAAGGAGATGCACCTCAGACCAGAGCAGAATCTTGGTCACCAAGCATAAGAGACAAGGCCACCCATGTTGTCAGTCCTCTATTTTGGCTTGGTGCTACAGGCAGCGTTGGAGCTACAGGCAGTGTTACCAAGCCTGCAGTTCTGCAGGCCCCCACATGCCTTACACAGCTTGTGCACTCCACACACCTCCCAAACTGTAGTAGGAGGTGTCCAAGGTGATCACGTCTCATCATCACACCCAGCTAAACACAGAAGTGGGTTGTTTCCACTAAGAGAGCGCCCGAGGGCAGTTCAGGGGGACCATGATATTGTGCTAACAGTTCAATGGCGGGTGAGGAACCTAGGTATAAACCCTAGAGAGAAATGCTTTGTAATTCTGTGGCCATCAGGCCCAATGGTTTCTGGAAGGTCATCTCAAGGAGAGCTCGTCCGAGCGGAAAAAGCCCCACACAAACTACAATCTGTCTGACAGGGTAGACAGCTTGGAGCGGGAATCCAGTGCTAGCTAGGTAGTGTGCTACAACATTGAAGTTCACGTCATCAACATCGAAAATCGCCACCAAAGGGTTTAGACGCAACATCAACATGACAACGACGCAGTCCATGCATTAGACTAAACAACGTAGACAACGACGTCTACAAAGGCAAAAAGAGACTCTGGCAACTGACTAGCTTCAGCCGGACACTAACCGGAATGCCGGTTACGCAGCCACATTCGGTGGCTACGTGACTCCAGTGAAAAGACAAAGAAAACACGCAAAAAAAAAAAAAAAACATTTAATTTTTTTTTTTATAGACAAACGACTAAAGAAATCAGTCAGTTGTGTCTGAGGACAAAAGGGACAGAACTATCATGGTAATGTAATATTGAAGTCACATGACACTACCCGTTCTCGTGTAATTCAGCATAACTGAAATGCATGACAAAATTAAATTAAATATTTGCAAATACTCCAGACACTACAATACAATGACAAACACTCCATTTCTGCCCCGCTCTCTATATTTTACTAGCTAGTGCTGCACAGACGCAGTCAGTTTAAGTAGATTAGGCTGTATATTCTGTACAAATGATAAAAAACAAATATATCAAATATACAAAAAAAGGAATCAAATGAAAAGTTTCTAAATATAAGAAATAAACAATATAGGGCAGTAAACAGTAAAAAATAATGACTGAATAAATAAACAGGTAGATTATTCCAAGCATCTTTTCTTCATGCTTCTTTGTCCAGGTAATCCAGACAGCCTCAATGATGTTGAGATCAGGGCACTGTGGAGGCCATACCATCCTTGTTCATCTTTTCGTATAAGAAAGTTATTTACGACCTTGGCAGTATGTTTGGGGTCATTGTCCTGATGAATGAAGTTGGGACCGATCAGATGCCTCCCTGATGGTATTGCAGGAGGAATGGCTTTTTGGCAGCAACTCTTCCATGAAGACCACTTCTGACAAGACTTTGCCGGACTGTCGATGGGATTATTTGGGTTCCAGGAGTTTCTGTGAATTCAGAGCAGATAACTTCCAATTTTGATGGCTTGTCAGTTTGATGCATCTCTCTACTGCCCCTCAGTTACCGTGGCCATACCGTACCATACCACTGCGTTTCTAGTGCTCAACCTTGCCTGTTTCTTTGCATTTCTTCAGAAGAGCTTGGACAGCACAACTACTGTCTGCCGCAAAATCTCTGCTTGGGAGAAACCTTGCTGGTGCAGGATGACTCCCATGTGTCTAGTTGCTATGCTCACTATTGCCATGGTGCAAGAATTTTAATTCCTTCTATAACCAGTTTAATTCCTTCTAAAACCATTTGTTTCATTTAATCAGTTTGGATCAATCAGCCCATTATGTAATTGATAATTAGCACCTGTTTGTTATATTTATTTAAACATGCATTGGGCTATATACCTACAAAGAAATCAAGTTTTATCATAAAAGGGGGGGCACATATAAAATATATATATATCCTACACCTTTCACAATTTTGATGTAAAGACACACAAATTTAAGTTTAAAGTCCGAGCTCATGTTCATTATTTAATTTAACTCCAATATTCTGTGGTAAAAATAATACTTTGTCAATGTCCAAATATTTATGGACCTGACTATGTTATAATAATTTCTCAGCAACATTACCATTTTGAGAACATTAATGTTTGGACATCTAAACATTGCTCTTCTCTACTGCCACACTAATGCATAAGAGAAAAAATAATCAATATTTTTTTTTTTATACCTAGGGTGCCTAAGACTTTTGCACAGTACCATAGAGATAATATTGGATGAGGCAGCCAACAGAAACCCTTATTTCAGTCGTTTCAAGGAGTAGGTAGAAGTGCCAGAGATTTCATTCCAATTGTTAAATTATGCAAAATTGCCACTGACGACCAAAAGCACCAGGTACGTACTCAGCGATTCACTAATAAGAATAAAATTGAAAACTTAAAGGATAGTGGGACTCCAAGAACAGGGAACAGAATCCAGTCCCTGCCATATTTCTTCGTCACAAACTCTGTGGTCCTACCAGAAATGGAGCCACTATTTCTTAAGCAGATTAAACTCCCTGCTATGATTATACCCTGGGCAATCAGCGCAGAACTGTGTAATTTCATTACAAATTATTTTTGGTGACTGTCGTGGTTTACAGTAGCAAACACAGATGAGAGATATCACCAAAATATAAGAATGTACCAACACAGACCCATCTGGCTGAGGTGTCATTGGTACTGCTGACGTTTTTCTACTTCTGAAAATAAGAAAACTATGCACACCAATTTTAGCAAAAAACATGACAATATCTTCAGTGCTTTAAAAGTTTAAAGCCTGTATGCATTTTAAGGTTGCATATATTATTTAGTTCATATTTTTAAGTACAAAAGTTAAACTCAAGTAATTTACCTCATTTGATAAGGCAGAAATCAAGACACATGAAACCATATAAAAACACACCTCTTTTATTCCCTACCTGGTAACAAACAAGTGATTGGTTGGTAAACAATAGAAAATTACTTTCAAAAGTACTAAAACCAATTAAAGGATAGATCTAGTCATAAAAAGGTATGCAGCCTCTCTTTCAGCAGTGCATAAGGAGAAAGGTCCCTTACGGAATAAAGAAAAAACAACCTTGGTTTACTGTACATCAGGTTAACAAAGGGGGTGAGAGTATAGTAAGTAATAAAAAATTGTAACATCACAATATGACCTTATTGAACCTTCCATTAATACTGCAAAAAGAATTCAACAATTTGTCAGCAAGAAAGTCGATTTAATCGAGTCAACCCTTGCAAAATCACTTCTCGGTAAGTCTACAGTTCTGTATACACAGGTAAAGTAGTCTCAAAACTTCGTACACTTTGTGACTTTCTACATTTAAGTACAGCCTAATAGTGATATCAGGGGTGAGCAAGTGTGAAAGATAACATTTTTGGTCCACTCCAACCACTGATCGCTACATTGGATCAAATATGCTACATTACCACAGATGGCCAAATGCTCAAGTGTCATTAGACACCTTGAACATATGTAGGATTGCAGCACTACAAAAACCGAGTTGAAAACTACTTTACAATGGAGTAAAATTTGACAAGTTTAATTCTTCAAGGAACAAAACCATTTTATCTGGACACGAGGTTACCAGTGCCAACATTTACCGTATTGATCACTATCAATAGGGAACCCTTTTCAACACAGCTTTCACTTGCACTTTAAATTTCAGCCTGTGAAACAGTTCATCCACAAGGAAGAGTTAACAGCTTTCAAAATCATAAGCTATTATAGTTATTTTAATGTCAGTATATTAGCCGCAGAAAAGGGCTAAACAGGCAACTTAACACCAGCCACAGTGCCAGAATACCTAGCATCTGTACTAAGAAACGTGTTCTTCTGGATAGCTTCTCCTTCCTTCAATTGTTAATCCAAAAACAGCTAGCCTCAAAGTGTGAACAACCAAAAAATTCCAAAGTATATATATATATTTTTTTTAAATCAACCGCCAGCACCAAACTAACAGGTCAGGATGAAATTGGGAACAACTTGAACCGACCTGGGGATTAACGACACAGACCACCCGTAAACTCTGGTATCAGCAGGTTAAAAGTTAATTTATGGGTTAAAAATCAGAGGTTTATCTGGCCAAAGAATCTAGTAACACAAGGCGTGGTCCTACGATGCAATTCAAGTGATATGGTATAAAAAGTCTGAGGGGAGGAAAAAAAAAAAAAAAAGGTGAGGGGAACTGAAAATCTGAAAGAAATGATGCAGTCAGGGGGAGAGGTTCAAGAATCAAATATAACCAAGGAACCTGCATTTCATATTACTCAAGTAAAAATCAAAACTAGTCATTCTGAATGAACGTGTTTAATTATGAAAACGCTGAATTTACAAAAAAGCACAAGAGAAATAAAATGGCACCTATACAAATTCAAATTGTAATTGCACAAACAAGGAGTAAATGTAAGCAGATTAATTTTATTAAATCTCTTTATTGGCAGTTGCCATTGAAATATTAAAAACAAAATTTGATTTAACCATTTCATACCCAAGGTCAATTATGTAGGCATTTTAATCCCTGGTTCTTATGGATGAGTGCAGGTATGTTTGTTTATACTTACACAAACTGATGCACGTTCAAAATCCTTAAAGACTTGCAAACCAAATGGAATGTGCATGTGATGTGCGTGTATCTTAATCCCACACAGTGCAGGACCATATACATGTTGGTGTTTACATTAATAGTGCAGGTTCAAACCAAAAAAAGACACGCCCTCCCATTTATTTACTGAATGCTTCATCTACTCAGCCCTCCCCTTTTCTCTGCTCCCTTGTATTAAAGTTACCATACTCATTTTCACTAACACGGGGGGTGGAAGCAGAAAAGTAAAGAAAAAAAAATGGTACTATCCTCACACGCACACGATATATACTTTTAAAATGTTCAAAGCATCAAGTAGTATCAAGAATTAAAAGGGGGGTGGGGGGTAAAAAAAAAAAAAAACAAAAAAAAAAAAAATACCCAAACCTTGGGCACAGTTTGATTTGTCGCCATTTGGTGGTAAGAGAAGGGAGGTAGAAAAGGAAGGGGGAATTGCAGCATGTGTTATTTCTTAGCTTTTCCACCCTTGGCTGAATTTCGAGGAGGAGTAACAGGTCTTCCAGACCCCATTCCACCCCCGCCACCATAAGAGTACAGCTTCTTGTCTGCAGGCTTGAGAATCTGCACATTAAGAGAAATGATTAACATACAATACACAACAAAATTCTACTTAATATGAACACAAGGCTGGCAGATAGTAATGACAGAAACAGTTTGCCCACCTGAAAGGAGCACATTAAAGTCTCATCCACACTCATCATAGCTCCAGCGTTGTCAAACTCGCCGCAATAGTTAGGTGCTGAGAACAGTGTGACCAATTGTCTCTTGGCAAAGAATTCATATCCATCTTCAACCACCTAAGAAACAGCAAAAGGGCAGAACCTGATCAAAAGCGTGCACACATTTCAGACATAAGAAAAAATGTGCAACAAAGTTGGCATGACTCTTACAAGGGTTGTCAAAAATACCAATCCTTCCTTACTTCCACGATACCAAAAACTGTTCTGAACTTTACTTGCACATTTAAAAAAATACGAGATCACTGTTCTTTTGCAAGATTATTGTCAAATGAGTCAATAAGAAAATAAGAGAAAGAAAAAAAAAAAATAAAAAAAAAAAAGGATTCCCTTTATGGCCATACAGGGACACCAGGTGGAAACGAAGCAGCCAGGATTCCTGAGTAATTGTGAAGATGGAAGGCACACAAGCTCAGCGGTCCACGCTCTTACAAAAAGAACAGCAGGCGTGCTGTGTGGAAGTATTTTGCAATTGAGCTGGGCAAAGCAAAATATCCACTAAGGCCCACATGGAAAAGGTGCTTTAAGATGGTAGACAAAAGGATTCAACACCTCAAACTTAGCAAACCATTTGGCAGACGGGTACCCTGAACTCTAAATAATTCAGACTGCTTTCTCATTTTTAACCATAAAATCAAGGTTTTTCTCAGAATTATTTCGAAGATAGATCACCAAAATATAAGAATGTACCAACGCAGACCCATCTGGCTGAGGTGTCATTGGTACTGCTGCCGTTTTTGTTCCAGTCCAATTCTTTTCAGATGTAGAAAAAAAATTCAGTTATCGTGACAACCCTACATCAACGAACTGCTTGAATAAGAAACCAATGTAGTAAACTGCTTCCTAAATCAGTGTACCAGATGCTGTATAAACATGATTGTGCAGTTAGTGGTGCCATGGAAATGGTCTACTACTCAAGCAAGCAGTGCTTCAGTATTGTGGCCTAAAGAGTGCCATCTTGGCAACCTCTTCCAGAAGGGAGGTAATGTTTCTTTTGAGAACCAGCCAAGTATGAACTGACATTACGGTGAATAGACCGTAATCCCTTGTTTATAGATCCCATACAACCTTATAATTGTAACCAGCCACACAGATTCATTCAGCTATGCATGCGTCAATTAATCAAGAAATTGACTACTCTAATCCACGGTCTATGCTTTACACCAATGGACCTACTAACATGTGCTGATCAGAAGAGGAACATTGGTATAATTACAAAGCTGAAAGGGGAAGTCTCATTCACTATGGCTTTATCTCAGTAATTAGACAAACATGCACAAGCAGGACAGTAGGAACAGCCCCATGTTTTGAATCCTAGTTAATCATACAGGATCCATTTTTGTCATGGTAACTAAACATTGACAGAATTTCTATACAGGAAATATGCAGGTCTCAGTATTTTACCTGATGTGCCCTACAGATGAGATCCATGTCATGTTTGTGCAGGAATTTGGCCACCACGTCTGCCCCGAATGTGAAAGAGACACCACGGTCATTTTCACCCCAGCCAAGGACATCTTTATCCGGGTCAGCCCAAAGCAGATCACAAAGCAGGCCTTGGTCTGGAACGTCTGTGGGTCGCATAACCCTCCTAACCTGCTCCATGGACTGAAGGTCTGGAGAGAGGCCTGAAGATTCATACATACAAAATGAAGGGAGACATTCAATGTCAAGTGTACTGAACTGTAACAGCGGTTTCACAACGTAAGAAACACAGCCTTTGGGACACTTCCCGAGTCTGGCTGAGGCCTACAAACAGCTCCTGGAAAAACCCATGGGAGTTAAAATACACTTTAGATACTCTTTAGAAGAAAAAAATAATAAAACCTTAGAATTTTTCTGTTCAAGTAGTCGGTGTTTTGTTTATTCAATGTGCTCCAAATTAGAGGAGAAAGGCGAATAAGGACAGAAAGCATACCTCCATGACAACAGAAGATCTTCTCGTCAACAATAGCAGCCACAGGAAGGCAGTTAAAGCAGTCAGTAAAAGTCTTCCATAACTTTATGTTATACCGCCTTTTACCTAAAGGATAGCACAAATCAGGGGGAAGCGTCTGTCAATACTGATTAAAAATTCTGACGCAAGAACCAAGAAACAAGTATTTTACAGCAACGCAGATGTAATTGATGGCATAACTGCACTCATACAAAGGACTGTGATAAGAGGCCAAAAACAACTTACACTCATCATAGAAGCCATAAATGCGATTAATGGAGGCACACTCATGGTTGCCCCTGAGAAGGAAGAAGTTCTCAGGATACTTGACTTTGTACGCCAACAGCAGGCAGATGGTCTCCAGTGACTGTTTTCCTCTGTCCACATAATCTCCCAGGAAGAGGTAGTTGCTCTCAGGTGGGAAGCCGCCATACTCAAAAAGCCGCAGTAGGTCATAGTACTGACCGTGGACATCACCTTTGGTGTAGAGGTTTGTGATAGTGGCCCCAATCCAGAAAATGAAAGTCAACACGTTAAAACACATTTAACAAATGTGAACATGCAGAAGGCCAGTTTACACTAAAATAGAAGAATAAAAAAAGACTAAGAAATGAGACAGTATATAATTTCTAAAAGTCGAGTCAATATTTATATTCATATTCAATGCATAAGGGGAAGTCAATACTGTATCTTAATAGTTCTCTGCCATTCCATATCAAATGTTTTGTCCTACTAGTCATACGACATATGGGAACTGCTGTAGTAGAATATTTGTTTTTGCCGGCAATTTCAAATAATTGAAATGTTTGGTTTCCAAGAACAAATGCCTCATGTATATTAATCACACGTTATTTTAACATTGTTTAGGAAAGGGATTATCACACAGGTTCACTCTGAATCAGTCACTTTTTTTAGCTATAACCAAAATCACAGAACTCGTTGAGGCTGCCACAAAAAAAAAAAATAGCTGAAAAGACAATATGTAATATAGGCTTGTATACTTCACACCAAAATCCAAAGTGTATCTGCCAATGCAGTCTGATCTTAAAAATGTTCCAGCCACTCTATAAAACTAATTTCTCCTCGTCTTTTTGAAACGTTCACTGTGCTGGCAGTTAAGAAACAAATCAAAAGGACTTGAAACTTGCACAAGAATCCAGAGGTGCATTTTAACACTTGGCACAGTGCCAGACCGCACTTACGGCTGTTAGTTTCAGGTTTTCTAACGCACGTTTACATACATTTTTCATTTTGCACCAATACATGAAAATGCTTAGAGTACATCAGTATTACTTTAAAATTTGGTACTCTAGGAAGAGAACAAAAACTATTTGAATTTGTTCATTAGTGGGAAAATAAAGTACATCTCACATTACATTTTTGAAACCCATTAAACCAATTATTCAATCAATTGTATATTACCAATAGAGTATCACCATTGCAATATCAAAAAAATACAAAAAAGTATTGCAATAAAACTTTTGCAATGTCAATATTGTGTAGCACTACTGATCATCATTAATTATTTTATAAATGCACCCATTCAGACCAGGCATTTTGTTCTCTATGACTCACCGCATATCTTGAGAGGAGCTTCAAGCTCAAGCAAAATAGGCTGGCTAAGGAAAATTTCCCGAGACTTGAGGCAAAGACCACGGATCTCATTCTCTGTCAGCTGCACATTTTTTCCTGGTCGGGAGCCTTTCACTGGACAGAAACATGGAAAAGCAGAAGTGAGAAAGACAACTAACATTCAGTAAAGACCTCCCGCAACATAAACAAGCCTCCTCTTACTATTAAGTATTAATGTACATTTGCCAACATTGTTGTAGCAAACAAATCTTGTTCAACTCTGCTGCCGGTTTGCAGACATCCTCCAAAAAGCTAATACACAGAATCAGAGGGAGGCAGCACTAGGGACAGAAACAAAAACCCTTATATCTGGACAAAAGCACTAGTCATTTACATTAAAACCTATCCCAAAATGATTGGTTGTGTGAGAAACAGAATTTAACTCATGTTAGTTAGTCACCGCTTTCACTAACCACCCCAATCATTTTCAATGACCTGCGCCTCAAAAATTGACATAAAGCCTTTAAAAAAAATCTGATGACACCCCAGGGACAAGGCATATCAGGAAATGAGCATCATACCCAATTGAAGCTAGAGCAAGATTAATCAGTTTATTCCAGGATACAATTTGCAGAATTTAAGCCAAGAATTGTTTGGTAATCACCAAAATCCTAATCTTACTTGTATAGGTTGCCAAAAGAAAGTCTTTTGACAAATTATTCTGATTCTGCCAACAAGATTATTCTTCCACCGTTTTGTTTTACCTTGACAAAGCATTAGGACTTAAGATACTAACCAGACATCAGATTTTCACTGTAGACTAAAAACTACGTTGCTAAACTCCAGCATATGTATTGGTAAATTTAAAGTTGGGACACCAGCTATTGAAGAGTTCAAATAGTCAAAATGTTGCGGCCCTAGTCCTGATATAAATAGGTTGTTGTTGCTTGTCATTTTGAACCTGGATTAGGCAGGTTAAGCCCTGACGGTGCTTACTCTAAAGTTAGCCACAGGCCGAATAAGCAGCACTAGGCTTAAGGTGTAATATATATAGGGTTTATGCTGGTACAATAAATGTCAAACATGTAAAGTTACCAATGCTCAAAGGAATGTATGCCTTCACCCAAATCTGCGATGAATTATACCAACACCAGATTTACCATGTTAATACAAGCAAGCTTATGAAAATGTAGATATCAGCAGTTAATCCATTTGAAATAGAGCTTGCTTTCTACACTATTTATGCATGAGGGAGTTATGCCAAACCAATCAGAGGGTGTCAGAAATTTGAGGCTTATATAAATAATTTATATACAACCAAGGGGCAGTCAAACTTGTCACTCAGTGAAACTTAAACAATTATCGCTGTAATTAAGAGTTCAAATGTGGACCAAGCAGCAGAAGGCAAAGGAAGGGATACGAAATTTAATATGGTTCAGTCTTGATAATCCTTAGAGTGACCTACGAACAAATTAGTTGTCTGTACATCAGACGCTTATGTCAAAAGAATGCCCATGGTTTTTTGTTTTTTTTACACAAGAAAATCAGGGATGTGTTCTGACATCTTGTGGTTTACCTATATACCAAATTTCATACAAAAATTTAAATTTCATGGTAGTCATGTGAACTGCAAATCAAAAAAATGTTTAGAGCCACTTTTGATAACTTAAAAAAAGGTTAATAAAAAATGGTCTAGGACGCTTTACAAAAAATCCAAAATTGCAGCCCTCATGGGTCATTGAGGCAAGGGTGTAATTAGGAGAGGAACCTAGGTGCCAAGTTGTGCGACTAAGAAAAAAACATAAATTGTTTGCTATAGCGCCACATGTCCAACTGGCACCATATTTATAAAGTCAGCACTTTTGACTAAAATGAATACATAAAATCCATAAAAGCAAAAATAGGGTGCCAATATTGCAACACCATGATCTCCTAAAGGAATCAAGCATATTTAAAAATTAGGTTTACAAATAAACTGGAAACTCCTGAAGTTGCAATGTATACAAATTATGGCACAACTTTTTGGGATGGTTTACATTAATGACCTTGACAACTTAAAATGTACGATTACAGTTTAAAAAAATCTGCGGACATGAGAATCCTATATAATGAATAAATTATGGTACAACACTGAAGAAAGACATTTAAGTCAAATAACAGCCCCAAATGGACCCAACACATATACCAATTTAAAACAAAAACCATATAATCTGATTTAGGCTGGGCCAAATCAAAACATTGGCAATCCACTCAACAAATTTGTAAAGTTTCAAATAAATAAAAATGTAAAAAGTTATGAAGCATGATCAATAACAAATTTTACACTTAGGACTTCCTCAGTTTTTATGCATATCTCTATTGATGTATTGGCTGCATAAGATGTACTGCTGCTTGTGGTAGAAGCACTACAATTAACGGTTTTGGACCTAGAAGGCTTGGCTGTATAAGCTCACAAAATGAAAAGCAGCCATTAAAGACATTTGACAACTTTGTGTGCTTTGGTTTCCCTTAATACTAACAGTAGATATTTAAAAATGTATCACAGATCTGTTTACTTTCCACTTCATCCATTCCTTTGCACTGCTAGAGTGGTCAGTATACTCTACCAACACAACTTTAATATGCGATAGATCAAGTCCAATACATAAACAAAATTCTACCTAAAACCAGTGTGTGAAATCTCAAGTGCAGGATTGGTGCCTTATGTTAAAGTCCATTACTAAAGCTGGCCAATACTTGAAAAGTATGTTCCTTTGGCAACATGGAGCAATAGCCAACATGCACCACACCAATATTCTTCCTGTTAACATAACAGAATCCAAGTCAAAATTCAGTCACTCAGTGTGAACAAATGAATGGGGGGGAATTTAACATCAGAATCATTACCTCAAATACTAAACTGCATTGAAGAGACATTTCCAATCATTTTCATTTAACAAAATCTGAAATAAAATACACTAAGCCAAGGGAACCCCAACTGGTAAAAGCTTCATTCATTTTTAATGAGTTGGAGTATTACATAAGTCATTAGATAATTACTGAGTCGAAGCGCCACTGGAGCAAAGTGTGTTACTAAATTGAGGGAAATACACCAGCACTAAAGAGAATGATTGCTATTGACAAGTCAAGACAGACAATTGTAATAACTGGTCTGTCGGTGCCCCTCTCGAATGAGTAATATAGATGGCGTCAGCGGAATTTGTGTGTAAAGCATACGTTACGTATGAGAACAAATTGAGATGTATAACGCGGCGTGACTCAAAAATATGCTGCAGGAAGTCTGACGATTAGAAATAATTTTATTTACCGGTTCACTACCAGCTTCCAAACCGAATTTTTCGCAGGATTCACAGGAATCTATCAAACCGCTGGCACTATTCTATCCCCACTAACACTTGCTAATGCCGTTGCTAAAACGCATTCCTACAGCGTTTATTTAGTTTTAGCTAGTCTTTGTCGCTTTTTCCACATCCAATTATTGGCCTCGTCACAAACTTAATTTAAGTGGTTTCTGTACAAGCAAAGGCCTCGATATCACAATGTTACCATTTAATCGGTCTCGCTTACATGTACAGATATTTAGTTACAAAAACCGAAATGAAAAATATATTTAATTGGTGAACATTCGAATATGCAGGTTAAGGGACTGATTCATAGCTAACTCAACAGTTTAGCGAGCGTTCTTGCAGGCTGTCGTTGTGACGTTAATTGGAAACACGTTCTGTTTATATGGAGCACCCAGAGAGCGCACACCAGTGCTTTATTACTTGATAGCTAGGTACAAGAAACTTGCTACGGTTAAGTGGGTATTTCTGGCCCTTTCCCAAATACCAACCACGATATCTCAAAAGAAACCGCGCATAGAAGCTTTAACTAACATTATAGCTTCTTGATTACAGCAACTGGCATAATGTTAGTCTCTGCTCGTTTGCGTTCAGTCAAACGGCTCAAAACGGTGCTGTATAGATAGCTTGTACGCCTTGTTAAAATTATTTCGCGAATGTTGTTCTTACCTTCCAGGAGACGCTGTATAATGGAGTCAATGTTTAATTTGTCAGGCTCCGCCATTTTACTTATTCGTTTCAGCGGTCTTTCCTTCCGTACCCCTTCGTCGACGACAAGAAGAAATACTAAGGCCCTCCCCCTACGCAAAATTAGGTAGATTGCTAGCTAGCCTACGGGCCAACTATTAATTTATAAATTACCTAACGAATGCTGGTATTGTGATAAGATGTTCCTACCCGGAAAATATTGCTCACCCGTGCCTTCTTATATATCCCGTACACTTTCTATAGGCAGCCTTTCTCTTTCTCTTTCTTTTCTCCTATGGAACTTTTAAAAAGGATCGTTCGAGGTAGTGAAAAGGGTGGAACAAAGATAAAGTTCTTTACATTTATTATTAGTCCGCTGATTCGGTTCCTGCTGACGTTTGAACCAAAATCATTCACGATGATTGGACAAATACCACGTCGGTCTCATAAATAGGTTCCCGCTTTTGGCCTATAGGTGAAATCAAACGAGTTTTTGAAATAATTACGCTGTCTTCCTGAGCAATAGAAGTAGCTTTAGGATCCAAAACAAAAAAGTTACCTTGTATAGTTTTTGGAGTGTAAGATTGAGCGTATACATCATATTTTCGACCAAAAATGTTTCACAATCCTCATGCAAATCATATTTCAGATTGTACGCCAATGTACCACAATTTTTATTAGATATGGTTGAAGATTAACTATGTAAAATGTTATCTTTATTGTCAGTTTTCTGAAGCTTAACATGAATGTGGATATGAGCCGTAAATGATCATAGATGATACCTAAAAACAGGTATACCGCCTTTAAATATAGACATTTCCAAAATTCTGTCGTTTAGATTTAAATCCGATGTTCTGCCAAGGTAAAATGACACGTTAAATGAGGGCAAGACTAATGCATTTTAACGCACTGGTCTGTTATAACAAGTAGAATGCAGCAACATGACTTCATACGTAACCAAGCAAAAAAAGGACACACAGAGTAACGCTACATTTCTCACGTTTCCTGTTTTTTTTTCTTTTCTTTTTTCTTCTTCTTCAGTTTAAGGTTCTGGGTTTGGATTTTAATAAAACTGGCAAGCTCATTCACTTTTATCTGGTGTAATCCAGATGCTGTAGTCTACATTATCTGCACGTGCAATTGTTTAGGTAAAATTAAAATAACACTAATTCTGGTAAAATTACAGAACCTTCTAGAAACCTTCACTCATAGATTCACTCGAAGAGACTCCTAATCCGGCAGGGAAGCCTGGTACAGACGTCCTCCATTCAGCCTCTCCATCTAGCTGCAGCCAACAACTCAAGGCTGTCCTAAAGTCTGTCCACCCCAGGAGGAAGATGCATATATTAGTTCAACCATTTCATTGATTGTTGCATAGATGTTATGTTTCAAAAAAATGTATTTCTAAAAGAATGTAATAAAAACACCATTCATTTATATGCTGTAATTTGACCACAGCATTACAAACATGCACTTCTGCCATGTGTAAATGGTACACATCATTAAGGGAAAAGCTCCCCTGCCAACATGTCCCTCCTCTCCAATCTCACATGTGAGCAGTCAAAAGACCCTGTAGGGACTATGCAGAATCCAAGCGAATTACATTTCCCTCTCTGCGACACCAGGGGATGACATCATCAACCATCACCCCCTAGGTGGCACTTTCAACTCCAGCGCCCCCTCACAGAGAGGCATTAGTAGGTTGTAATCCACATCATAAACCACATTTTTTCCTTAAAATTTTCTCTCCGGCCACAGCTCTCTCCTAAGGAACATAGCTCCCTGTCACAGAGGCCTCCAGCTAGGCTCTAGGGAGAGAGAGCTGCAACTGAATTCTAAGCCTACCACATGAGAGGTCACAGCTTTTGCGACTGAATATGTTCCCAGACATGGGTGCGTGATACCAGGGACTGAGCTAATTCTACTCGGTAGAAAGTCCCAAATGAATTCCCCTTTGCCACAACAAAGCAATGGTGGATAAATACAGGAGCTAGCAAGCATATTCCCACAGGAACTAACCAGTGAAGGAAAGTCGCGAGTTGCTACCCTGCACCTACCACTCTAAGGAATCCACATTTTGTTGGGAAATATTGCTTGGTTCTCCACTGATTGTGGGGTGTAAATGGAAAGCAATAAATGTTTGAAACAAAGAAATATCTTAGGCCTACACAATATCTGATTGGATGTCGCTGCATTCCTGCTCGTTCTCTATGGGTGGTTATATGTTGTCACTGGTGAACATTAAATAAAGAATACATTATTTTGTCATATAGATCGTTTTGTGAGCTGTGTGACAGCTTGAATATGACTTTTGCAAAAGCACCATCAAAATAGCTAATTGATACCTACACCAGCATCATGAGTAGGTCTTATTGAAGTCACAGCTACAAACAATGGCATGAAAATATCACAGCGACCCCACTCAGTGGAAACCATTTGATTTTAGACTGAAAATATACATTTAGACAGAATTATAAAATGAACAAAAAATCAGCTTGTGTCCTTGTGAGTTATTGTGTCCTTGTGTCATAACAAAAATAGAGCCCTTAAAGAGCAAGTTCAATGTTTTTGCTTGATCGGACCAAAGCCATTATTTAACATCAGAAAATATGTATAAGCTGTAAAGTGGATGTAGAACTAAATTGTAAATACATAATATTAGGCATAGATTAGATTATATTGACAAAAAATTCTTTTAAAAATGACCACAGTTTCATTTGTTTTAATGTCTATGGGAAGAGCATTTCAGAGACGGGACGGGGGTGGGGGGGTACCGCAAAGAAAGCACACATAGTACTCATTACAGGAGTGCTCAGAAGGAAAATATTGTAAGATCTAACAGCATGGACTGGAGCATGACATTTTCAGTCCTTGGACCCAATCCTTGGAGGGTTTAACATATCAGAT
This sequence comes from Hiodon alosoides, assembly GCA_025775065.1. NCBI lineage: Eukaryota > Metazoa > Chordata > Actinopteri > Hiodontiformes > Hiodontidae > Hiodon > Hiodon alosoides. Next base: position 1,825,977 of record JAOYSI010000005.1, on the reverse strand, counting down.
GAAGGATTTTGAAATTGATTTCTTATTGGACTAGTAAACAATGTAGGGTTGTTGGAACAATGGTAATATTGTCATTTTCCTTGTTTTTGTAGCGTTTCGGACATATTGTTCTTTTTGTAATGTTTTACCTGGATAACATGCAAATAAAGCATTACAATAGTCTAGTCTGGAGATGATAAGGGTATGGACAAGTTTTTCTGCAACATTACACTGTGGTGGGACAAAAGGGGATTTAGAAGAACCTTCTGACCAAAAACAAAGATTTGCTCAATATTGGCGGTGAAAATAGATCAGTCAACTTTATTCAGTTAGTATACTGCAATTATTCAGTTCTGAAATCTAGTGTGGATATTTAACAACCAACCCAAGATGCCCTGAACTTAACACCATGAAGCCCTTTTTCCACCAGGAAATGGAAACTGCTTGGCAACCAATCACATATCACTTGAGGGTGGGCTGGTAGTAAGCTTTTCCCCCAGTTCATCACCACTGGACGAATGGAGTAAACACCACATGACAGCAAATAAATTAACAATGACCGCAGTACCAGGCATTGCTGTTGTAATTCAAAGAGAATTGTAACACGAGTGAGGCTGCTTGTTCAGCTTGGTGTAAAAACTCTTTTGATATTTATAAAATTGAAGAAGTTAGTTCATGAGAAAAGTGTCCGTTTCCGTTACACGTTAAGAATAAGACAAATAAATTATCTGGAAAGAAGTCCCAAAGTATACAGAGAACAACGCGTATTTCGCAAATTTAAAAGTATCCGTGTCAAAATCAACTGTAGCCACAACACGCCACATTTCACAGGAGCACACGGAAGTGACGAAATGAAAACGGGCTAACGTCTTGCTTTTGCGGCGACTAAATGACGAGTTTATTCGCGACGTAGTAATGATTCATACTCAAATGAAAGTATGGTGTGTTTTGGTCTTTCTAAAACCCATATAAAAACGATTAAGTTAATGAAGTAACGTGTTTATAAACTTATCAGTATCATTGACAATTCTGATAACAACGGTATTTAATCATGAAGCTACTCCACAAAGACATCGAGAAAGATAACACTGGGTAAGCCGGCAATGTGCCCCTTTCTCAAAAAAAATCTACAAATGCCTATTTGCTCAAATGGATGACCATTATTACAATAACAACAAAGTGTACAAGTATCCTCAGATTATTTCAGAGAGTAACTAGATGAGTTTGGCAACTATGTTTTAATTAAATATTTAGCTAAGTTAGCAGTCTCGGGTGTAAGTAGCTAACCCCTTTTTTCAATATTGTTTCATATTTTAGTTTTCCCTGTCAAATAATTAAATGGTCGTGTTTTTAGAAATACATCAAATTTAACGTTAATTTACAGTAGGTATTGTATTTGTTGCAATGTCTGCCTATTTATGCGTTCTCTGCATAAAGTTATGAAAATAAAATAAAAGTTATGAAAATAGTTTCTGGTTAAATTAAGTTGAAAAAGAATGAAGAAGGAAAATGGTTGGAATGCAGTGACGAAAATATGAAATGATTATTGATTTAAAAAAAAAAAAACTGCAGCCTTAAAGTACTTAGTGATGATGTGTGTTTTCTGTTCTAAGGTTTTTCTATGTTGATTATGTTAGTCAGAGGGGTTACTCGGTCCTCTTCTGTATTTTTCAGTCAGGTGACCCTGATGCCAGAGGAAGCAGAGGACATGTGGCACACCTACAACTTGCTGCAGGTGGGAGACAGTCTGAGGGCCTCCACGATCAGGTGAGACACACTCATGTAGTAGTTCCTGTGAAGATAGTGTATTTGAACCATGCTCACGCTGTGGTATTTCTTTGCCTTAGGAAAGTGCAGACAGAGTCATCCACAGGCAGTGTGGGAAGCAGCCGGGTCCGCACCACCCTGACTGTCTGTGTGGAGACCATAGATTTTGACTCTCAAGCATGCCAGTTGAGGGTGAAAGGAACAAATATCCAGGAGAACCAGTATGTCAAGGTCAGGGGTAGCCAGTTCAGCAAATGTACCATAACTAATTTGCAAGTCTCCACTAAACAAAAGTAAAAGTAAAATGATACCATAAAATCAAATCAAATAACAGCATGAACAAAACAAAATAGCCTTTTTGGGCACATACACTTGCACGCATGCAAAGCATCAGATAATGTGGCCAGGCCAAAGTCACTATTCTGCTGTAGACTACCTGACCACAGTTACACACAAAAAAAAACCCCACAGATGCAGCAAAGACCAGCTGAGCTGGCTGTCAGGCAACTATGGTACATAAAATACTTTATCTCACTGGGATCTGTACAGATTGTACAGTAAAGTAAAACAAGAACTATGTTTCACAATTAAATTTGTTTTGATATTGTAGGTATTTTGTGTCTTATGCTTTATATTTTTATTTTTACTCTTTTATAATACAATTTATTGATATAATTTAATAATTGTCTCCTATATTTTTCTCCCTTGTATTTTTTAAATCTGCAATATCAATAACAATCAAACAAAGTATATTGAATAGAGTGGTACAATACTGCCAACAAGCTGACAGGCATATTCGTAAATTGTTATTTTGGTCCAGTGAGTGTCAACAATTGGGTCAATACACATATTCCTTTCAGATGGGAGCGTACCACACGATTGAATTGGAACTCAACAGGAAGTTCACTTTGGCCAAGAAAGTTTGGGACAGTGTTGTGCTGGACAGAATAGGTCTGTTTATGTGCTGCTGTGATTTGGTAATATCTGCATATTATTTTTCCTGTGGTTAGAATTGCAACAGGGATTTTGATATTGATGGTGGCTCTGGCTATCCTAGGGATGGTTTTGGCTGCAAATTGTTTAACTGAGAGGATATAGTACTGTTGCAGAAATTGGTTCTTTTGATACGAAATTGGAGCTTATTGGAGGTCAGGCTTTGAAGACTAATTAGTACTTATTTACTGGATCTCCCCCTTCAGAACAGGCCTGTGACCCTGCGCAGAAGGCAGATGTGGCAGCAGTGGTAATGCAGGAGGGCCTTGCAAACCTGGTCCTGGTCACTCCTGCTATGACTCTGCTCAGGGCAAAAGTGGAGGTGACCATTCCACGCAAGAGGAGGGGCAGCTGCGCCCAGCATGACAAGGTGACTACGTTGCCCTGGAGAACAACGCGCTGGAAGGGAACGCGTTTTGGTTATTATTGTGTTTCGACACGTATATTGACGGGAGGTCGAGACGGCTCGTGCTTAGATGGGGCGAGGAGTTTTGTCTAGTGTTAGTGTTCATTTTTGGTTTGAATCTTTATCTCTTTCAGGCTCTTGAGAGATTCTATGAGGCAGTGATGCAAGGCATACTGAGACATGTCAACTTTGATGGTAGGAGTACCCGTTTCCCCCTATTTGAGTCTTGAGCTGTATTGAGACATAATGCATCTTATGTTATGTAGTTTCTTTAGTGCAGGTCTTAACTGCTATGCTTGATGCAATAATATTCTGAAACAGTGGTTAGAGATGGTTCTCCAAGTTTCTATTGGTGCATAGTCATTGATTGTCTGATTGGCTATTGCACTCTTTATCTTGCTATCAGTGGTGAAGTGTGTACTGGTGGCAAGTCCAGGGTTTGTGAAGGACCAATTTATCAGTTACTTGTTCCGGGAGGCGGTGCGACAGGACTGCAAGATTTTGTTGGAAAATCGCCCAAAATTCATTCTGGTCCACTCCTCTTCTGGACACAAGTATTCTCTTAAAGGTAAGCTCAGATGCATGATAAAAACATTATGAAATGGCCACATATGGATCCAGGATGCTTAGATATAGTAAGCTCTGAGCCAGTGTGTTTCTCTTCTCTAATCCTGTCTAACTGAATGTTTTTGCAGAAATTCTTTCTGATCCTACTGTCACAAGCAGACTATCTGACACCAAGGTAAGCATCTGCCCTTTTTCAGTGCACTCTTTACAGCCTTTTATGTGTATGTGTGTTTGTATAAGCTGATTAAGCTTGGTCTGGGCTTTAATTCTTTCTTCGTTGGAAATATATTGCAAATTAGTATTGAAATGAATATGAAAATTGTATAATTATTTTCAGTTGCGATTTAGTTACTTCAAAAAAAATTTCTACCCCCTGTATGTATTTTATTAAACGAATCTTGTAGGTTTATAAAGTTGCTTGCAAGAGTATTCAGACCCCTGGCCAATTCTCATATATTACTAAATTCCAAAAGGTACATTGAAATTTTGTTCTGTTTTATATTTTATTTTAAAACACTGAAACTGAAAGTCAGTTGTTGTTTTGGGACATTGGTTTTATGTTGGGAAATATTTATTCAAATAAAAAAAAAAATAAAAAAAAAACTTCAGAAATATGTTCCTTGAATATGTATTCAACCCTCCCACATCATTGTCCTGCTGAAAGGTGAATTTCCACCCAAGCTTCAGTTTGTTTGCAGACTGAAGTAGGTTCTCTCGCAATATTTCCCTGTATTTTTCTCCATCCATTCTTCCTTCAGTTCTAACAAGATTCCCAGTCCTTGCTGATTCAAAGCATCCCTTCCACATTCTTCATTGTAGGAATGGTGTGCCTTAAGGGATGGGCAGAGTTAGGTTTGCGCACACATAGCTTTTAGAGCTTTTTGGCCAAAACTCAAGCTTAGTCTCATCTAACTACAAAACCTTTTCCCACATTGCAGCTGTGTTACTGTCATGCCTTCTGGCAAACTCCAAAAGTGCTTCCATATTGATCCAAATGTGCTCACTGGGATAACCCTGTAATTCCAGGTCCTGGAAGGCTCTATAATGAATAGAGCATTATTAAAGTGGTGTCCTTGTGCCTGGCCACTATTCATTGATATGAGTATGTATAATTATGTCTTTGAAGGGATGAACTCTGTGTTGGTACACTCTCACTGTATTGTAGTGCCACTATGTGAATATTCTGTATTACATCTTTACCCCTCACAGGCTGCTGGGGAGGTAAAAGTCTTGGAAGATTTCTACAAGATGCTGAAAAATGAGCCTGACAGAGCTTTCTATGGGTGAGAGGCTCCTGAAAAATGGGATGCAACTGTCATACTTACACGGTTGCACAGTGTTAATCTGAATGTGGAAAATTGCCTAATATCAAATCAGTATTGTACTTTTTGAGAACAAATTTGTGTCAAACTTGTATGAAACCAAAGAAAACTTATTTAAGATTATTAACATATAAATTGCAGTTCCCTCATGCAAGCTCCTCGCACAGGTAGTTACTTTTTGTAGTCCAAGAAACCTGAATTTGTTTGAATTTGTTCAATCGTTGTAGACTGGCGCATGTGGAGAAGGCCAATGAAGCATTGGCCATTGACATCCTTCTAATCAGTGATGAACTTTTCAGGTATGAATGAACATTTTTCACTCCGTGAAACTGTAGTCGGTAAGGCTGAGCAGCATTTCAGTCTTTTGCGCTTTCTGTCTCAGGCACCAAGATGTTGCAACTCGAAGTCGATACGTGCGGCTGGTTGACAGTGTGAAAGACAACGGGGGAACCGTCAGGTAAAGACAGACTGGCAGAGGACTAGCAAATTGAGCTGTACCGTTATTATAGCACAGCTTTAGGACGAAGACTTTGCCTACTTGCTATTCTCCGAAATAGAAAAATGACATAAAAGAAAATGTATATGTTCCCAGTATAATGCTCACCAGTTTTTTCTTTTTTCAGGATATTTTCAAGTCTTCATGTATCTGGCGAGCGTAAGTGCCCTGTTCATGTCTAGGATGGGAACAATGATTTATTTAGGGACACTGAAGTTTCTCAATTGGTTGTCATTCTACACACAAGCGCCTTGTGTGGTGTGGTGTAGTTGATATAACTGTGTCAGTAATATCCTCTTAATGATAAGACTTTACATGCTGTATTATACCTTTGTTATACTCTGATGGTGTATGTTAATGCCCTGCACATGTTCCCCGTATACTGTATTGTCCTCAGGATGACTCTTTTTCTTCCATTCTCAGAGCTGAACCAGCTCAGTGGGGTTGCTGCCATCTTGCGCTTCCCCATCGCTGACCTGTCTGAACCAGAGGATGATAGCAGCTCTGATGAGGACTGAGATGTACGACTGTCAACCATGTGTCAGTAACACACTACACATAGGTGTGCAGAGACACAAACACAGAAACGTGCCAACTGATCACATGTGGATTCCTGATCAATGAAATATTTTTAAGAATATGCATACTCAAACACTAGAGGTTGAGGATATTTGGTTCAGTAAAGAAATGAAGTATAGCTGGGCTGTCAGTCCAGTGGGTCGCTGGTTTTCATACCTCACTCTAGTTTAATTGGATTTCATTATTAACACTCACCTGCTGTTTCTTGATGCAAAATCAGATGCTAATTGAGAAACCAGCTGATCCTGTGGCCTGCGAAAACTGGCGTTTCACACCCTTGATATTTAGTGTAAGGGAGTTGTGAAAAGGTCCAACGTAAATCTTAAATTGAAAAATAGGTTGACTTCTTGATGTCTAAGGCTCCTGTACAGAATCCATTGAAACTCATTTCATTAGTTTTTATTGCCTAGACTGCTTTTACAGTAGTGCAGGACACTAATATACTACATCATGAAGTTTACATTTATTTCATTGACAGTAATCTGCTGAATTTCCTAAAAGGTCTTCCTGGGTTGCTTGGTACGTCATAACATATCCATGGGAAGTTCTAAATGCTAATGTTTTGGGTGGGGGAGAAATGTAAAGTTATGACTGGATATTTAATGGAAATAAATATATAGTTATTATCCATGTCTGGTTTTCCATTTATTTATAAATCTGGAAATGTTAATATTGCAGCCAGTAATTCATACTTGACTTAAACAAATTCCTGTAACTTACTATTGGTGATCTTTCTCAATTTTTTTTCTTCATTGTCAGACTACCTTGTCTGATATAGGAATATCATGGCAACATCTTAGTCAAAATGTTAAGTGCACATCCACCAAAGATCGTCCCAAAGCACTTAAGGAGCAGGCAGCCACCTGTCAGGCGCTTACCACCTAATGAAATAAATGTGAAACATTTGCTAACTTCATACCCAAACAAAAACTGAGTGTGTTTTGGATTGATTAAATGTGTGTGTGGAAAAAATCAGGAGACGGCAGAGTAGAAAATGGTTTATTGTACATATTTTTAACGTCTCTGTTCAAATGAAAACAAGATGTTTACAACAGTTAAAATGCAGAGGTTCAAATATGTTGTCTGCACATTGTAATGTAGGAATGTCACTGTAAAATAGCCCTTTAGACCCTGCAGGCATCACACGTAGGTAACTAATACAGTAAACTGGCAATTTTCTGGGATGGGCTTTCCACCACAGTGCATGCCCATGCCAACAAAAGAAGAACCTGATAAGTCAATTTCTGCAAGTTTAACTCAGTTTCATTAAAAGTTGAACATGATTATAACCATATATAAGAACAACCAGACACCCACATTGTAAAAAAAAATAAAAAATTCTATCATTAGCAAAATTTGCATTATACTGATTTATATTCTTTCCTAAATTTGTTAACTATTCATTTAACCATTTCTACAATTTTGCATACGTTTGTCTCTTTGTATTCACCTCCTTTATAATTCAGTTTGACAGCGATAATACTGAATGTGCAGAACTTAGTTTAGGTCAATAAACTTTATGTATATGGTCCCATGACCTGAACAAATATTATGAACGTTATTGTCTGAAAGTAGTTTTTTTTAGCAGAATTTCCAATTCTACCAAGAGAAGCAACTACAAGCATAAAATTGTAAAAAAGATTTAGTAGTCATAGATTCTGTTTAAACATTGAGTGCAACTCAATTAAATCAGAGTAATAAAATATCTACCATTTTCATTGTAGACTACTTGCATGTATACCTATATGTATACATATATACACACATACATATATATGTATATATATATAGACACACACACACATATATATATATATATATATATATATATATATACAATTTTATATATATACATGGAAGTAGTGTATAAATATATAAAACAATGATATATATATATAATTACACACACACATATATATAGAACATATACATTAATACATACATATACACATGTATGTATACACTGTACTCCAGTTAATTTGATACATTTATGTCCCCTTTTGTCACATTTTTTGTGGCACCAGTGTTCTTAGTGGTGTCTGATAAAAAAGTTGATAAATTTACTTATAAGCATTACATTTTATTAAGATATAAAGTACATTTATGTTACTTTAAAATAGAGAGTTCTATATCAGTGGTCATCAGTCTGTTTCTACCTGTTCAGTTGAGAATTATGTCATAGTAAAGCGTATATGAAATGCAACCTTTGTAACCCTATACCAATTGAATAGTTTCAGATATTAAACAATTGTTTAAAATATGTGAATAGCTTCAGGTGAGTGTTTTAACTGGAAAATACAAGTACTGTACAGTTGCACTGTAAATTAATGTAAAATCACTGTATAACTGAAAATACATACACGGTTTTCACGTTTTATAATGTGGCTTTGAAACAATGAACCTTATTCTTCCAGTTTTTTTTTTTTAAAACAAACAATTCTACAGTGTAGAACCAGCCATCTCTATTTATAGCGAAAGAATGACGCTGCTTTATATTACATAATTGAATGACACAAGATTAAAACATTGGAGGTGAGGGCTGCTTCATTAGTACTTCATTGTGCTGAGCTTAGCTTTAATAGTACCCAAAGAAGGGCTTATTACAATCATTTAATGGTAATGCAACTGTAAATAATGCTGCTAAATGTTGGACTAATAAAAAATACGTCATCATTCAATATTTTTGTCCATATTCATATCACAGTTCCCATGTTAGGTATGTCCAATCTTGGCTGTCTGTTAATCCATTTAGCAGCACCTCGAATAAACTACTACATGTACAGGTCCTTGCATCTCTTTGTGTGCACATCACAAAATCCAACCTCTAAACATTATGAGTTGAATATAGTCAAGTGTTGTCATCCTCGCCCTGAGAAAGTTACCTTTTGCATTGAAAGTCAGTCTTCAGGACAATGGTAGTTGTTGATCCAGTTTAAGTCATCTAGCACTCCCCAGTGCAGGTACAAGATGGAACCCACCACCAGCACATGCATGATCTGGTGGCTGTTGCACCAGTAGTCAAAGAGACCCGGCCGGAAGCGCTCAGGAATTCGGCTGATGTTGATGACGCCTCCCAGCAGGGCCAGGGAATCCATGGTAAGGAAATTGCGCAATGAGCTGGGACTGCCGACCCCCACCCCGCCCCACCGCAGCAGGAAGAAGAATAAGCGAAAGAGGGCCTGCCAGGCAAAGGACTGCAGGCGACGCACATTGTCGCGGGCAGTGAAGGCGCAGTAAATGCCATAGATGGAGAGCAGGATGTAGGCCAGCAGGGCCACACTGCGGATGGAGGGATAGCACAGCAGCGTGATGTACACAATGGGTAATGCTCCTGCACACAGGGAGAGACGGACAGTACATTATATATTAAAACGAAAGGAGAAACTGACCAAAACATGGGATAGTACTACACCATGTATGGATTTTTAGGGTCACAGGAAGACAGGAAATCAGTACTGCAAACTAATTAAACAAACAATACAAGTCAGCAGACGCACGTTCTCCAGTAGTGGCACACAGAGACCATATTATTGATTCACCTAATGTTTTATAGACAGGCACAAAATGGTCCAAAGCAGTAAAGAAATTAGTTGTTGCAATGTCTCGAACATGCATTACATTTGAGGTGAGGTTGCTTAGAATAAGGAACTTTAGAACTCCTAAAGGATTTAACAATCCTCTAAAGCCTTGGATTATCCACCTTTTCCAATTGTAAAACCTCGGCATAAAAGCTTAACAGCATAGTTTGGTTGGTGTCAGAAATAAATTACATACAGATGTGGAAGTAATAATAAACTTGATTGTGAATACATAAATCGCTGTTAGGAACGAATCCCCTACTGCCCCCCAACAGCCTCCCCTGACAACATGCCCTGGTTTAGCCATCCTTCAAATTCAATAGAAAAGTACTGCTCTCTAAAGGGCTCAGGCTGGGCAAGTACAGTAAGGCCAATAAATGGATTCCTGCGCTGAGCTGATCTGAGTCTTCAATTAACTTCAGTGCAGCTTCTGACCTACATAACAGATTGATGATAAAACTTGTCCCGTGTTGGTTCATAGTACTGGACATACACAACAAGAGACCCAGAATAAACTAAACAGGACTAAACCAAAAAAATCATAAGCAGACAGACTGAGCCTTAGATCTCCCTACATTGTTTTTCAACACAGCTTTAAAAAGTAGGTACCCCATGTTAAATATACCTAGTGAAATACAGAACATTTTTTATGGCTTACTCTCTGTTTAACATAGGTGGTCGCATTTATGCAGGCATAAGACTACGTTTACTCCTCTTAACTGCAATACCCCCACAAGGATTTCAAAGCAATCCATGTTGATAAGCCTGCCAAGGACCATATAATTTAATAGAAACTACAACAGAAATTTGTGTTTAAATAAAATGGATCATGTCATCAGCCAACTTTCAATGGGAGTCTGGATTCACAGAGCACAATACGCTGAGCACCGCCCAGGGTAGGGTGGACTTAGTCAATTTTTTGACGCAACTTCTGGTCTTCTATAGGCTAATAGTGCTGATGGATGGATGTGCTTGTCCTCATTTTGCTGAACCTCACATTTTTCACGGGGTGGGGGACCTTACAGGGAAGAGGAACCCAAGTGCAGAGGTGCTAAAAACCTGGAAACAGGCAGGGGTTAAACCGTCAAACAAGAGTGTCCAAGGAAGTCTGTGAATCGTAGTCAATGAGGCAGGCAAATGGTCAATAAAAGGGCAAACAACAATGGGAGGGGAATCCAAGAAGCGATGGTCAATGAAGCAGGAAAAAGAGTTGATGACAGGGAAACACTAGTCAAATGTGGTATCAAGGGAGTAGCACTCGGAAATGCTATAGCAAGATGGATAAGATTGAGCATTGACTGGAAGTCACTGAGGGGATTATAAGCAGTGGAGAGGGAAGCAGGATCCCAGTGTTGGATAATCTGAATGAATGAGGAAGAGGACAGGACGAACAAATGCACATGGTGTTTGTGGAATGTTAATTGAATAATAAGACATGACGCTGAGGAAGGGTGAAACAATTAGTACTCAGGGGATGTTGATCTCTGGTAGCAGACTGAGGAAGTGTGGGTCGTAGATGTGACAATATCGCAATGTATTCTGCAGTGTGTTAAATGCTTACTAGAGGTTTGGAGGAACCTCTTGTGGCTTCCTCGTTTCTTTAGAAGCGAGCCTAAATAAAAACTGCTGATTCCAAATTGGGGAAATAAAGGGCTAGAGTAATTTGTTGTTCTCAAAAACTAGGTCAAACTGAGGTCATAGATCACATTAAAATTCTGACTAACTAATATATCTATATGGCTATTTACGTACAAACTGAAAAGGCATATTGTAGCTATCCATGGATTTAATAAGCCATCAGGGTAAAACAGTTTTCTGTACAGATACTTGGTTCTTTATAAAAAGCGTTATCAGAAATTTTACAGACAAATCAGACATATATGTACAGTATATTACAAATATGTACGGTGTGTGTGCAGAGTGAGTAACCAAATGATGATTACCCAAATTTCCCTACAGTGTGTATTACGCTATTAAAAAGCCTTGTTGCACAGTCTGGAATATGTGTGAACCTTAAAACATTTCCTTGTAAATTCCCATGTAACTCTCTTAAGGTAAATTAGAAACTTCAGGAAAATATGTGCTGGCATGGCTTATGGATGGGTCTTGGGCTGTGAACCAGCCATCCACGTACTGCACTATTAAGCTGTAAATATATATTATGCAACATATATTGACAGTAAAAAGCATGCAATTCCCCTTAAAGACCCTCCGCATTCTCCCTCCTACCCAAAGTGTTGATCATGCAGATGCCAAACATGTCCAGGGTGAGCAGGGTGTGGTAGATGGGTGCCCCGCCTTCATGATTCATGAAGAGGTGGTACAGCACAGAGCCCAATTGTGGAGAAAGGCAGGCCAGAAAGTGGACCACACCTAGCCAAGTAACGCTGATTTGGGACCAGGGGATGTTGAGGGGGAGCAGCACCAGGCAAACGAGCAGTGGGATTCCTGGTGGTCAGTGGAGGAAAAGAGGACAGGTTAATTAACTACATATAGCTACAGTACTATAGCTGCATTTAGAAATATATATTAATACAGCAAGCACAACCTTAATGATTTGGCTTTGTAATACAATAACTGAGAGTTGAAACAGACAGTATGTGATGTACTGCCCTAGCTGAAGATTAACAAAGGGAATAAGTAAACGTTCTTGTACAAAATGGTACAGATTAGTTTTGCATGTCAGTAGTATACCTTTTGTTTAGCGAAGCAATTGTGTGTAAATTAAGTGTGTGACAGTTTGAAAATTCCTTTGTCTCGTGTGTAAATTAAGTAAATGCTTCTCCAAGCTTAAATGAAAAGCAAGGCAAGCAAGCATTATGAGAGCATTATGAGATTGAAGGAAAATAAATCTTGCATTTACTAATATCCTTCGATTAGGATCTGCCTTGCGTGTACTGTACATCAGTGTCGTAGGCACCCTGCCCCAGCATAAAGTAATCCCCACAGTTCCTGTATAAGAGCGTTAGTGTAATGGACTTATACTGGATATCCAAGGAGACTCAGAGCACAGAAATGTCATCATTAGTTGGGCAGTCACAATGCGACAGAATTAACCGTAGAACCGAACGAGATTTTAATCTACAGACATGTACACTGGTATATTGATGCACTGTGTATATGCATGTGTATATATACCTGGAATCAAATATTAGAGATTACAATGCATTATGGTAATAATCATGTCTCCACGATGTTTCTTAAGGTGTGCGTGTGTTTTATCAGGAAGGAATTGTTACCGTTGAGGTTGTTTATACCATGGTTCAAAAAAGCTGTTTGAGTCCTCATCTTAACAAACAATGGTCATCATCTTCACTACTCCAAGGACTGTGATATTTTAAGACTTGTGTCACACAATGAAATTCCCTCTGAGAGGAAGCGTCCCTGACCCTGATTAGCTCTAATCCTGTTCTAGATAATGCCCTTTCCACAAACTGGTCAAATACAATGCCTGCCAAAAATATCTGATGAGACCAGCGCTAAATACTCCATCTGGAAGACTCTCAGCCAGACATCAATGCATTTGAGGAATGAATGGTTATTATATTAGATGTGGTTTAAAGAATCAGAGCTTTATTAACAAGACTACCTATAATGAAATGTTGCTAATAACAATACATCTAGGGTTTAAATGTCACATGACTCACTCGAAATAACAGTACTAGTGTGAAAGCAATAATAGTGAATAGCCAGTTGCTCAATGTTTGTAGTGCAGTTATACTTTTCTACTTCTCCTCTTATTGTAGGTGGGTAGCATGAGTAGATAGCACTCAATGAATACTGTAATGGAAACAAAAAAACAATAAAGGTACAGCCTAAGCTATGCTGTAACTATAATTCATGGAACTTCATGTCACCAAACATGAACGTTGCAAAGACTATCAGCATTATCACCAGCAACCATTTATATACACTACATGGCCAAAAGTATGTTGACACTGCTTCAAATTAGTGGATTTGGCTATTTTAGCCACACCCGTTGCTGACAGGTGTATAAAATAGAGCACACAGCACTCTCCATGGGGAAATATTGGCAGTAGATGGCTCGTAATGAAGAGCTCCGTGACTTTCTGCACTTTTGTCAGTTAGTCAAATTTCCACACTGCGGTGGTCAACAGTACCCGCTGTTATTGTGATGTGGAAATGTCTAGAGGCAACATCAGTTTAGCCGCAAAGTGGTATGCCCACAACAACAGGATGGCAGAGTGCTGAAGCGTGTTGCACCTTGCGCGTAAAAATCCGATGTCCTCAGTTGAAACACTAACAACTGAGTTCCAAACTGCCTCTGGAAGCAACATCAGCATAGGAACTATTTGTCAGGAGCTTTATGAAATGGATTTCCATGGTCAAGCAGCCGCACACACCCCACAGATTATCATGTGCAATGCAAAGCATTGGAGTGATTTAAAGCTTGTTGCGGAACTGTGTTCCTGTAGTGAAGAATCATGCTTCACCATCTGGCTGTTCGACAGGCTGTTTTGGTAGATGCTGGAGAATGATACATGCCCGAATGCTTAGTTCCAAGTTTAGTGGAGGAGGAATAATGGTCTGGGGTGGTTTTTCATGGTTTGGGTTAGGGCCTTTAGTTACAGTAAAGGAAAATCTTAACGCTACAGCATAGAATGACTACAGATGAGTCGGTGCAAAAACTTTGTCGCAACAGCTTGGGTCAGGCCCTTTCCTGTTTCACCATGACAATGCCTCCATGCACAAAGCAAGGTCCATACAGAAATGGTTTGTTGTAATCGATGTAGAAGAACTTGGCTAGCCTGTACAGTAGTCTGACCTCAACCCCATCAAACATGAATAGGATGAATAGGAGCATGGACCATGAGCCAGGCCTGACTGGCAGCAATGTTCCAACATCTAATGGAAAGCCTTCCCAGAATAGTTTATAGAAAGAGTTTATATTAGCATAGGGGGGACTAACTCCATATTAATGACCATGATTTGAAGTGAGATGTTCAACAAGTAGGTGTCTACATAATTTTGGCCATGTAGTAAACCTTAAAATCCCTTGGCTTCCATTCATACACAATCATTCAATACATGCTCTTTATCTGCAAAGTATATACGATAAGCACATTCAGAAGCCAGTTGAGAGGTAGCTACCTCTGTGGTAGGACCTTGAGTTACCAGGAAGGAAATTTATGTTCTATCCTTAAGAATTATTAACCTGAATTTCTTCAGTAAATATTTATGTTGGTGGACAAACACATCTTTTAAGCAATATAAATATACATACATACATACACACACACACACATATATATACACACACATACATATATACATACATACACACGCATATATATACATACATATATATATATATACACACACACATATATATATACACATACATACACACACATATACATATATGTGTGTAACTCCCCTACATAGTACGGCAAGTACGACCATCTTGTTTTATTGGTTCGGCCAACATTAAAATTATTTATCAAATTAATTAAATCAAATTTGACATTATGTAGTTAGATATATAACCTAACCAACACTACCACCTACACAAGGTCCTGCCTGCAGTTTTAAATTACACATTTTTCAAGCTTTTCAAAATCAAATTTGAACACAAAAAGTGTTCACCATTTATGACTTGATAGAGCATTGGGGCTTTTAAAAACATCAATTCATAGTGTCATTGAAAACACTTCGGTTTTCACTTTATGTATCCTCTGCTTTGTTTTTCTGCTTACCATGAGTATAAATATTCCCGAACTCGTTGTGCAAATAGAATAGGCTTCCGATGCAGTCCTGAAACGAAGATATTGGTCGGTAGCCGGTCAGGACGTATTTGTTGAATTGAAGATGTGGAGGTGAATTTGTCCAGTCCAATAGCCTAGGCCCGCTTAAAAATGCCATACTGATCAAAAACCGGTTAAAAACGCTGTATATTTACACATTTAGTGCTATTTCTTTCCAAAACACTGACTGTGTAAATCACCGGCTAAGGAATGTTGTTTGCAAGCATAACCACAAAATCCGATTTAAATTAGTTGTCCTTTTTTTCAAAAACACGTGGCTGTCATGATAATGATTACATACATTTACAAATATAAGAAAATAAAACGAAAACACAAACCTATAACACCGCGCAGAATGCGTCGTCATATAGCTAGATATATAAATTAGTTAAGAGACTTAACTAGCAGCTAGCTGGTTTGCAGTCCGGCACACAACATGCCAGGTTAACTAATACTAAGTGGTTAAATTAGGAAAAAACGACTGTATTTTCTCTATTGTCCTAACATCCGAAAGTGATTTTAAAACGGAAGGAATGTAGGTTGATTCGGTTGCTCACAATCTCTTTAACTACCTAATGGGTCACGCACTAACTTCTTAAACAGGCTTATAATGTGATCGTAATGTCGTTCGAAAGAATAGATAACGCTAAGACCGTGAGAGAGAGAAATTAAGAGCGCGAGAGTGAAGGGTGTTTCTATGGTAATGAATGTAAGAAATTTTATTTATATAAAAATAAGTAAATATAAAAAGTATTTCTTTTTATTAGTGTCAAACATGCGCTCGCTACTTAGCCATGAAAGTCTCGCAAAAACTGCAGTTTCTGTAGCTGTAGCAGGACAACCCCTAGCTTTCCAAAGAAAGGTAAAACATTGCAAATATCCCTCAACATATTAAATGTTTAGTTCTAGCTCGCCCTCTGCGTTACCCTTCGTGTGCATTGCCTCATACACGTCCGATAAATTGTGATGCCGTTACCTGATCTCCGTCAGCTGTTGCAGAGCGTAAAAAAACACTTTTTTTTTTTACTTTTCCACAGCGGTTTGGGCTGAGGGCTAAAATGGAAAAATAATCTTTGTTGACTCATACATGTAATTATGAATTACGGAATCTATTTACGCTTCTAGAAATAACTCCTTTAACGACTATTTCAAAATTAAAAAAACAAAAATGGCTAAAATATTAAATTATGTGTCAGGATAATTGTCAAGTTCTAAGGAAATTTGTTTTTCCTTAGAACCTCATTAACCAAAAATATTTGTCTACTTATTTCTCATTTACCAATATTTTATTTTATATACAACTCCACATTTGTAAACACAAGATTTCTTCTGTGAATATCGCGTTCCATTTTTACTCTATTTTTTGGGTTCACTTTGCATATTTTTAACATCACATTATTACTGCATGATTAGAACATCCAAATGGATCGAATGCGTAGGTTTGACCATTTCTCCTATTGCAGCACTTTTGCTGGGACAGCAGCTTTCACGATGCCAGTCAAGACAGTCAGTACGGCGCAATTCTGGGAAACGCTCTTGGGGGCAGATCAAAGGAAGCATTGACATAAATTGATCATCGTAAAACCTAAATAATCAATAAAATAAACCTTCATTTTATAAAACTAAAATATAATTTTAAATCATTGAAAACTGAAATTTTGTCATCAATTTTTTCTTTATTTTTTTGGAAATGTACTATTTTGACAGTGAATAGGTATGTGATCCTGCTGAAGATTTAGTGTTTCTTGTGGTCAAATATATACTAGATGCTATATCTTTGTATTTGATATCTTGGATGTTTGAGAAGTCAATTGCTTTGGTTGCCATGCTCCTGGTAACAGGCCCGAAGATAATGGAGTAAATGGCCCAATGAGTTTAATTTGTTTTGTCTATTTATCTGTATGTTTATTGTGTATGTATTTCATTACAGCTATGTTTTTCTTCTGGATTTATGATGTGACACCAACTGATTGATGCTGTATGTCTGCGTTTTAGAGATGGTTACTTTTTTAGGTTTTGGTTATTTTGTGCTTCATTTCTTTAAAAAAGGCTTTGTCATGTATTGACATTGCAGTGATAGTTAAGGTAACCAAGAAACCCAATCATCTCATCATGACCATGTGACCATGTCCAGTCCTTGAAGCCACTCATTTACTTTCCTCATGAGAAAAGAAATAATGGTCTATAGATACCCATATGCTGAAGAAAGGGAATAATGATATAACTATGTGGGACATGACTTATCAAGGCTTATCACCTTTATCAGAT
Source organism: Hiodon alosoides (assembly GCA_025775065.1). Classification (NCBI taxonomy): domain Eukaryota; kingdom Metazoa; phylum Chordata; class Actinopteri; order Hiodontiformes; family Hiodontidae; genus Hiodon; species Hiodon alosoides. The sequence goes on along the minus strand of JAOYSI010000005.1, from coordinate 1,808,257 downwards.
TAAACGTGGTCTCTCAACTGAAAACAGTTTGTTATATCTGTGCCATGTCATTCAGTATGCACGTCGTATGCACACCCCATGTGATAAGTCAGACCCCACCGAAGTGTTTGATAAGCAAACTTTATTTACAGTCTCAATATTCAAACAAAGGTCTGTCTAAAAATTAGACAACAAGAAGCAACAAAAAAAAATGATTTTCTTTGCCCCCCCCCCCCCAAAAAAAAAAAAAAAATCCATTCAGAGTTCATAAAATAAAAGCACGTAATACACAGGCATGATAATTGAGGCAAAACAGACACATTTGATCAGATCTATTTGATTTATATTTAGCATTTTGTTATTATCTCCAAAGCTCACGGTCTCACCTAAATTACTATAGTGCACACTTGACCCCCTCCTCCAATTCTTCAGCTAAACTTTGGAATTCAACAGTGCAGCAACTATTTGTAAGAGTGCCTTTGCATTTTGATATCCATTCTATACATGGGAAAAAGAGAGAGGGAGTGGGAATGGCAGAAATAAAAGCCGAACAAAAACAATAACGATGATACACAGAGGAAAAAAACATTCAGTATAAAAACATAGGAATAGACCTGCACATGTGCTTTCTAAGTTTAAGTACAAATGACAGTACAACAATGGAGAAAACACATTCTTCAATACGTGGTGGGTGGTGGGAATGGGTGAGGAGTGAGTGACGACAAAAGTAGTACATAAGACACAGGCAGTGAAAGTAAAACCAAAAAATATACAACAATACAAAAACAACAAAGGAAGGACAAATATTTGTGGGGGCCACAATCAACAGATTCAGCCTGGGGAGACAAAAAAGGCATCTGGTTACTACAGCTTACGGGCACTGCATAAACATTGACTGGGTCCTACTAAAGGGACACCTAGAAACCAAGAAAAGAAAGAATGTGAATACAATATAGACACACTAACTCTGAGAAGAAAGAGGGGAAAATATTTGAAAAACTGAAAGGAAACAACTTAGACTCAGCTCCTTCACACCTTGGTAGCCATTGCCAAAGAACCCATTCAGTCCATATTTGTTTTCCTTCCCTCCTATACACAGAAACAAACAATGTTTACACAATGACACTTACTATTGTTCTACAATTGTCTTTAAAGGCTTAAGTAAACCAGTTAACAGAAAATAATAGCTTAAATGACCAACAATCCCAATAGGTTGAATTGGCTAATTGTCTCTACTACTTACTGAAAGTGTCCAATGTATGTTGGTAGGTTCACACAATGTCAAAAGTATGATACTCTAAATCCTAATTTTGGGGTGACTATGAACCAATTAGCAATCTAGAGAAATTTGTAAATGAGATCAAATTGTAGTTAGCTAAACTAGGTATCTTATATGTTACTCCTTTGTAGCACTTGCTTTTATCCAGAGCACCGTTCAAAAGATTATTTTGTTTTAATTTGTTTTGAAAGTGGGTTTCTCTTTGATACCCCTATGTATGTGTGTATGAATTACGAATAGAAACAAGTTGTTAGTTTGCAGTGTAAAAGCAAAAAAGCCAGCAATAGCATGAGGGTATCAGTCCGTCCATGTGATAACTTACCTTCTTCAGCTCTCTTTTCCCTTGTCCTAAGACTCCCACTTCTCTCAAACTCTCTCTATTCCTGCCACTCGCTCTCCCATACACAATCTAATTCACATACTCTCCTGCTATCGTTTTTATCGTTAGACCCTCAACATCATAGACTTTTCCTGCCATTATCACCCTTCCTTAGCCATACATGCCAAAACTCCACGCTTTTCCATACGTCTCCCTCTCTCATTACCTTGCCATGTTTTACCCTGTGGAGGAAACTGCAGCTTCAGATGCTGTTGAATGTGAAACTGATGCTGCGGAGGCAGAAGCAGAGGCGACAGCTGCGGCTGCAGAGCCTTGGTCTGCGCAGGAGGTGTGGCTTGCGTTTGGGTAGCTGCTGCTGGGAGCGAGGGGTCAGCGGTGGCAAAAGGGAGCATGGGCTCAGGTGGGACCACTGAACCTGGTATGGAGGGTACCAAGGGGGCCGTGGGGACTTCAGGGACTACAGAAACTGGGGGGAGTGAGGGGATCACTGGGGGTAAAGAAGGCACTACGGGTACTTCAGGGGTTGAATGGACCTTAGAGAAGGAGGGACCTGGCAAGGATTGGGATAATGAGACAACTAGGCCGGAGTGGTGTGTGGAAGGAGAAAGGAAAATTTAGATGGTAGGTGAGAGGGTGAAGGAGGTGAAGGGAAATTTAGGAGAGGTAGAGGAGGGTTAGAGAAGGAATGCAAATATTTGAAGGAATAAAAAGCATACGTATGTCAGCATGCAAATTGTGGGAGAAAAATACACAGGGAAGGAAAGTAGCAGGCCTTCATTTAGAAAGCCTGAAAAACTTGTCAAAAACACCAACGGTCCAGAAAGACTCATTGATAGAAAGCAGCAGATAATAGCAAAATAAAACAGACCTGGAAAAGAAACTTCTAAACAAAAGTCACTTATTTCTGTGAATAGGTGTGTAACTATCTGTTCTTGTCAACCCTTATATCTGCAGTGAATGCCTGTTTTTCTGTGTGCAAATTAGTTTTTTAATGTCTGCGTCTTCTTAATCATCTGTCTAACTGTTGTGTGTTTGTCCGTTTGTATGTTAGTATTTGTGTGCATGGGCTGATTGTATGTGTGCGCCAGTGTATTTGTCCGTTTCTGTGTGTATGTGTGAGTGTGTACACGCGCCTGTGTGTGTGTTAGAAAAACTGATAGATGGGTCCACTAGGGGTAAGACTATATGAACCTGTGTCTTTTTGAATAACAGTTTGCATTTATTTTACCTGCAGGCTGTACACCTCCGTTTAAATATCCTCCATTTGCTAAAAAGGAAAAGAAGCGTTAAGTTATAACAGAGGCTAAGAAGGAAGAAAAACAGACATGCAAACACATATCCATTTGTAGACAGAAACAAGTGCTAGCGGTAAAACAAGCTATTTGCCAACAGATTTTCCTTTGGCTTTCCTCGGGGCAACCCACCATTTCATGGGGCTGAAAGTCAAGTGGATCAACAAACAAACAAGACGACTGGGCCTAACGGATGCTGCTAGTTAAAGAGACGCACCATATTTTTCTGTAGACTTTCCACCAGCGCCGATAGGCTGTGCAGCATATGGCAACCCCTCATGACCTAAGGAATATAGCAAGCCAGAGAGAAAGGTAGGAAGGGAATTACACATTTAGGTGTCTATCTACATGCAAACACGCAGGACAGAGAGAGAGAAAGACAGATGCACAAAGGCATACAAAAGCAACATGGGATACAAACACTAATAAAGTCGCATTTTACCGCAAAGTTTTCATCACTCCATGAAGGAGAATGAGGGACAGAGTCATATAGAAACATACAGAGACCCAAAGCGAGACATAGACAGAGAAAAACTCACCATATTGTCCTGCAGAGTGTCCATTAGTCCCAAGTCCAAGAGGCTGGGCGCCGTACGTCAACTCACCATTTCCTGAGTAAATGTGAGAAAGTGAATGATAAAGGCAGCAAGGTAAAGACAGACAGAGGAAGTGGGACAGTTTGACAGAGGAAGCGAGAGAGTTTGACAAAGAAAGAGAGAGAGTTTGACAAAGAAAGAGGGAGAGTTTGACAAAGAAAGAGGGAGAGTTTGACAGAGGTATTGAGAGAGTTTGACAGAGGAAGCGGGAGAATTTGACAGAGGAAGAGATAGACAGCAGTGTTTGTCACAAAATCAAATAGCAGGGGGTGGGCACCATGCTTGTGTAATCAAAACCAACCAAATTATTTCCACAGGTTGATTTTTGTAGAGAAAGAAGTGAACTTACCATACTTGCCAGCAGATTTGCCATCAGCCCCCAGTCCAAGAGGCTGTGCACCATATGGGAATCCTCCTATTCCTGGGAAAGATAAAAAGAAAAGTAAGCAAAATTATTATTTTTTAATTGTATAAATTAGTATGAACAGACAGGCAGAGACTTGGACACCAAAACCTACCGTAATTGGCAGTAGACTTCCCATCCGCCCCCAAATTGAGAGGCTGGGAAACGTGAGGCAATCCACTCTTTCCTGTGAAAGTGAGAGAGGGAGCAATGAGGCAGGAGAGCAACCGAGAGTCTAATACAGGAATCCCCACACTAATTTGCACAGGGGGAACAGACCGTAATGCAAACTCACCATATTTGCTGGCAGATTTACCCTCAAATCCAAGAGGCTGAGCACCATAAGGTAGACCAGCATTTCCTGATGGAGAGACAGAGCATGAAAGGGAGAAAGGCCACAGAGATATTCCAATGTTTAAATGGACAAGTATTCAATTGAATACATCTCATGTTATTTTCTCTTGTCGTTCAACATTGGGTGGTTGGGTTGATTACATAACTCTTATATAAGCATTTCACCAATTGTGAGTTTGAGATAAAGAGCCAAGGAGGGCAGACCTGTAGTAGCAGGAAAATATTTTTAAAGGAGCTTCCATGTTAGGTAATAGATTTCAGAGATCCAGATTGGTTTTAGGTAAGAAATAAGAAAAACTGTTCGCCTAATATTGTTAGTATGCAAAAACAATAAAAGTAACAGTAACTCCCACATCGAGACAAAATGGACTAGACTCACCGTATTTCCCAGCAGATTTCCCAGCTCCAACAGGTTGGGAACCATATGGCAACCCAGTATATGGCAACCCACCATTTCCTGTAAGATTATAAGAGTACCTTACTTTAGAAAAAAAAAACAAGCAAAAATATGCTTGCAAATAAGAAATTAATAACAAAAAGACCACAATTATGGCATTTATGGAATGGAAAGTTTAACATTGTAATTCATAAGATATCTTCATATGCACAACAAACAAAGTGGATATTTGATGTTTAAGTTGTTATTCTGGAGAGTAGTGGAATCACAGATTGTTATTCAATAATTTAGCTAATGTTCTTATCCAGGAAGACAAATGGCCATTTTTCTACCCATCCCTACCGCTGGATATTTTCTGAAGCAATTCAGGTTAATTCGCTCGTTCAAGAGTGCAGTAGTAGGGAACCTTCTGGTCACATGTCTAGTGTCTTCACCACTATCTAGCTAACCATTCTTTCACAGCCAAACCATTTAACTAAAATATACACAATTCAGGAATGAACAGGAGAGAACTCCTACCATATACTCCAGTTGACTTTCCATCAGCACCTAGTCCTGCTGGCTGGGGGTCAAATGGTAACTGACTAGTTCCTAATACAATCCAGACAAACACAAAAAGGATAGACTTTTATTAATTTAGCAGCTACAAAATCCTGAGCAACATACAAAAAATGTCACAATACAAACACAAAAATGTTTCAAGTATGAAATACTTTCACCAACAGGCTCTATTCCTTATAGTGACTTGGGGATATAGATATGCCATGGGCTACCAAGGTTAAACCAATTTTTTTTAAACAATTAGCAATTTATGTGCAATAACACATGTAACACACACAAACCACCTAAATTTATAACTATACTACATACTTTCACTGCAGCATATGGTATTTTTCTTATAATCAAAGTGGAAAAATGTATACACGGCCCATTCTAAAAGATTAATTTCTAGGCCTTTGTACTAACCAGCATAGTCACTCATTCTTTCCAGAACAAAAGTACAAACACAGTCCTTACCATCCAGTCCAGCAGGAATTACTGGTGCACCGTTATAAGGAAGCTGACCAGCACCTCCTAAGATTGTAGAAAATAAAAATGAGAGACTTGAAATGCAGAAGACAATAGTGATCTTTGGTTGGTTACATATTTAGGAACATAAATGGTAACAGAATAAAATAATCATGAAGGCTTACCATATTTGCCAGCAGCAGGGTTGATTTCCAGTCCACCTGCATCAGGAAGCGGGGGAATGATTGTATTTGCCAACATGTTAGGTAGAACTCCACTTTCAATGCATGACATTGTGGTATAATAACTTAGATGTTTTTGATCTTGAATCCTAAAGATCCGAGTATTCCAAAAAATGGATCCGCGTAGCATGGATGTGTCTACTTAATTTCAAAATCTGCAAAATAATCCGTGGCATTTGCTGTTCGGATCTCCATTGTATTCCTCATCTTTAATCAAATGGCTTCTTAGTCACATTTTTTCCATGCCATTTTCACAGCACACAGTTGTCCAATCTCATTCCACCCAAGCTTATAAGAACTTCATTATTTTACAGAATATTTCCAAAGCATGTCCTTTGTTTTAGCAGCATGTGGAAGAAAAATATGCTCCATTATGATTAACCATGATGAGAATGATACGTTTTCCACAAATTTTACGTTCCTCCCCAATCATTCCCCTCGATTTGTACAATAGGTATTTTTCTCACCATAGTCCTCTGCCCCAGTCCCTGCAGGCTGGAAGGATTTCCCCCCATATTGCAGCTGCCCCGCACCGTAATTGCCTGACTTCCCATTGGGCCCCAACCCGGCCGGAATCACTGGCTGCCCCCCGTAGGGCAACTTTGCCGGAGCAGCAGCGGGACCACCACCCCCTACAGACACACACATCAGGTGGATCAGTGACAGTATAATTGACATGCATGATGGGGTGGCATAGGCTGGCAGAATTGGGGGAATGGATGATGAATGGATGATGAATGGAGCCACTGACTCTAACTTGGTACCAGTATTATCATACCAGTTCCATAACAGCGCCAGACTAGACAGGGAAGTATTGACAAACTCGGTTAAATAAATTAATGACGAGAAAGCAGATGAGCGAGAGGATAGTGATATGGATTACTAATAGTGAATGAGGAATGCCAGTGCAATAATAATAATAGTTCTCCTTTTATGTGTAGCCCTTGAAAATGATCTGCCCACACCCCCTTCTGTCGTTGTAGGCCCTCTTTTTCTCACCATACTTGCCGTCTCCACCCAGGCCCCCAATGTCTACGCTCTGCCCAACATAGGGGCTGGCTCCGAGACCTGCATATCAGGAACAACAAAAATAAAGACTTCCAATCCAGTCCTATGAACAGTACACAGCATAGATCATTGGCAAAACAGGCACAATCATTTATATAATGATTTATGGGCGATATCTGCTGCCTAAAAGTTAGAGGTAAACTGAGGGCATTATCATGTTTACAACTATATGAGACATAAATGTGATCATGTGTACTTGCTCCCTTCTCTGCTTTAGCTCCCTGTATGCAAAAATCAGTTGAAATACTGGGATACACAGATCCTAAAAATTATTATATAACAATTCACCCTATCAATGCTTTTATCCAAAGCAACCAACACAATTTAACTCTTCTACTTTCATCCACATCCGCAATTCAGGTTAC
>JAOYSI010000005.1:1742598-1791856 GCA_025775065.1 Hiodon alosoides | reverse complement strand
GCCATATCCGTCAGGCACTGCAGGTACTACACCCTTGGTGCCATATCCTTCAGGCACTGCAGGTGCTACACCCTTGGTGCCATATCCTTCAGGCACTGCAGGTGCTACACCCTTGGTGCCATATTCTTCAGGCACTGCAGGTGCTACACCCTTGGTGCCATAACCTTGAGGCACTGCAGGTGCTACACCCTTGGTGCCATATTCTTGAGGCACTGCAGGTGCTACACCCTTGGTGCCATATCCTTCAGGCACTGCAGGTGCTACACCCTTGTTGCCATATCCTTCAGGCACTGCAGGTGCTACACCCTTGTTGCCATATCCTTCAGGCCCTGCAGGTACTACACCCTTAGTGCCATATCCTTGAGGCACTGCAGGTGCTACACCCTTGGTGCCATATACTTGAGGCACTGCAGGTACTACACCCTTGGTGCTATATCCTTCAGGCACTGCAGGTGCTACACCCTTGGTGCCATATCCTTCAGGCACTGCAGGTGCTACACCCTTGCTGCCATATCCTTCAGGCACTGCAGGTGCTACACCTTTGGTGCCATATCCTTCAGGCCCTGAAGGTACTACACCCTTGGTGCTATATCCTTGAGGCACTGCAGGTGCTACACCCTTGCTGCCATATCCTTCAGGCACTGCAGGTACTACACCTTTGGTGCCATGTCCTTGGGGCACTGCAGGTACTACACCTTTGGTGCTATATCCTTGAGGCACTGCAGGTGCTACACCCTTGCTGCCATATCCTTCAGGCACTGCAGGTACTACACCTTTGGTTCCATATCCTTGAGGCACTGCAGGTGCTACACCCTTGGTGCCATATCCTTGAGGCACTGCAGGTACTGCACCTTTGGTTCCATATCCTTTAGCCACTGCACGTGCTACACCCTTGGTACCATATCCTTCAGGCACTGCAGGTGCTACACCTTTGGTTCCATATCCTTCAGGCACTGCAGGTGCTACACCCTTGGTGCCATATCCTTGAGGCACTGCAGGTGCTACACCCTTGGTGCCATATCCTTGAGGCCCTGCAGGTGCTACACCCTTGGTGCCATATCCTTGAGGCCCTGCAGGTACTACACCCTTGGTGCCATATCCTTCAGGCACTGCAGGTGCTACACCTTTGGTTCCATATCCATCTGGCACTGCAGGTGCTACACCCTTGGTGCCGTATCCTTGAGGCACTGCAGGTGCTACACCCTTGGTGCCATATCCTTGAGGCCCTGCAGGTACTACACCCTTGGTGCCATATCCTTCAGGCACTGCAGGTACTACACCCTTGGTGCCATATCCTTCAGGCGCTGCAGGTACTACACCTTTGGTTCCCTGTCCTTGAGGCACTGCAGGTACTGCACCTTTGGTTCCATATCCTTTAGCCACTGCAGGTGCTACACTCTTGGTACCATATCCTTCAGGCGCTGCAGGTACTACACCTTTGGTGCCCTGTCCTTGAGGCACTGCAGGTACTACACCCTTAGTGCCATATCCTTGAGGCACTGCAGGTACTACACCCTTGGCGCCATATCCTTGAGGCACCATGTCCATGCCTTTAGGGCCCTTTCCAGTGGGTATACCAGTTCCAGTGCCAGTACCTTTAGTGCCATGTCCATAAGGTTTACCTCCGGCACCATAACCTAGGGGCCACAAGACAGTCACTCTCCACTAACTAAAAAACCTCAATAAAACAATTTTAAAAAGCCAAAACAATCCCATACATAGATACAATGACAAACATTCAACTGCTATTTCAAACAGATATACAAAATACTCAATAAGATGCATTGATATGTATAACTGTTAGGACAAACAGTTATCTCAAGACAAACACTTAACAATATTAGTTTACCCTGATTTGCTACTTGTCCATTGGGTACACCGACTCCAGCACCATAACCTAGGAATCACAAGAATGTTACAATACACTGACTACATGCTCTAAAACAATCCAAGTTAACCACAATGGGAGCACTTTCTACATTATACTTTCTGCGAATGAGTAGTGTTTCGGAGGATACATCAGTTCAGAACTGTGTCCGGAAGTTCACCCATATTTGCTGCTTTGGCAACACCTGTTCTAATACCTTTAGTGTTTTGTGGATTAAGAACTCCAAATGCAACTCCATAATCTACTAACCCCAAAAGTATTTCCCTCTGTACAATAAAAACATGCTAGAACACTCACCTACTGACAAATGTTTTTTAAAGTTATGAGCAAATACAGTTCTCACAAACAGACAGATTCTACTCAACGGATCATAATTAGTATACAAAATTAGAGGCAATTACCTGGTTAGCACACTGTTGTTAATGACAGACAAACAATTAACACAAAATCCACACAACTAATTAAACTGAAAAAAACACACATCTAATGGATTGACAGACACTTATTAGTTTAAACCAATCCACACAAAACAGTGGATGTTTACCTGGTTTGGCTACTTTAGCCCCTCCACTGTTGGGATAGCCAGCATATCCTGAGGACCACAATGGATATATACTATAATCATTAACAAGAACTCCTTGTATTCATTCCCACATTTGCTGCTAACAGAAAATATGGAAAGTCGTATTCAAACAGGAATAAAAACAAGGAGAAATATAATTCTGAATTTCTTGTCCAAAATAAAGCAGGAGAGAACCAGTGAAAAACCTGATTTAGATTTGAAACTGCAAAATCTTGACCATATGGTACTAGGCGAACGCTCTTATTGACTGAGCCACTTCAGAGGACAAAAACGTTTTTAAATGTCAATCCAAAATAGAATTCACAAGCTTAGATTAATAATGGATTTAAAACAAGTTGTTTTATGATCCAAATAGCCACAAACTGAAAACATGCTACTAAGTTAAATACATTACTTGGTTCACCCATAATATGAAGCATCTACTTTGTCCAAGTTATTCAGCCTCAAGATGCACCAGTTAGCTAGCTGCATAGAATAATGAAAATGGTTGGCTTAGCTCTAGCCCACTATCCTTTGAACACAACTGCTTTAGCAACTATAACCTGAAATCATCACAGACTAAAGCTTGACCCCCCTCCCCCTACATTGATACTGAGCAAACCACAAATAAAAATATTCAGTCCCATGGGGGAAGCTTCATTTTCCAGTAATTTTCTTAAATAAAATTGTGTTCGTTGAACAGCATGAATTCACTTATCACAATGACAACATGGCAAAATTACTTGAAAACACACGAATCAAAATGCACACATGCTACAATGCAGATTTTAGGCTCACTGATCTGGAACAGATGAAAAAACATGACAGATGGAACCAACCATTGGAATTGTTTACCCGATACTGATTTTTCATTACTGAGCTATTTGCAGTTATAATAAATATAAACAGTACTACTGGTTATAATACATTTTCTAAAAATACATATCAAAATATAAATTAATTACACCAGACTGACTAAAAAACGCTGCCTGGCTCTAAATAATTTTAATAGCATTAAAATGATGTTTTATAAGTACAAAAGAAAGAAAACACTATTAGATACAGTTATTTAAAGTGTGATTAGTGTGTTGCCAAAGTTTTGATTTGGTCCCAGCCCAAGTCAATAGAAATAAAAAAAATAATATCATTTTTTAAAGAGCGAACTTTCAAAATTTTTATACATAAGTGGCATGTCTCTCAGTGTGAGCTGGGCTGGTTCTGAATACTGGACCCTTCTAGGAATCAGTGATCCAAGCTTTAGCACACTACCTCACCTTTCAAATTACAGAATATCACCCAAGACATTGCTAAAACCAATCAAATTCATGGGAATGTGAAGGTCTGGACTGATATCGGATTTTCCTGGAATTAAAAGGTAAATAAGAAAAAATAAGAAAAAATTGAAGAGAATTAGAGGAAATATAACAATCTGTGACACACAAAAAGAACAAAACTGGTGTGGTTTACCTGATTTGGCAGCTTTAATTCCTCCGCCATTGGGATACCCAGCTCCAGCACCAGCACCATATCCTGGGGATCAGAAGCATAGCATACCATAAACACTGACAAGAATCTACATAAGACATATGTTACAGTTTAAACTGACCAAAGTATGCTCTTAGCAGGCACAATTTGAGGGGCATAAGTGAGATTACTAAACAATTAACAATCATGGGATTGATAAACTGTATCATCCCCCAAAAAATTATTACAATTCATAAAGTGCATCAATTGATAAATCTGCAATATCATACTTAAAAATACCTCGTTGCACACCTGAGTGTGGTTCCACTAATGGAACATGGACATGGGAAAATACAGATTTTGTGTTTTTGTTTGTGTTTGTTAAAATTGTTTGTGTTTGTTAAAAAGTTGGTCAAAAATGCTAAATAAAAGGCATAAACATAAACAAAGGCATGTCCCTGTTTCTAGCCTGTGGGATAGAGAACCTGCATTCACCAAAAGTTCATCTTTAAAAATGTTGAGAAAAATAAGTATTCTAGCAAGTCAAGACATTTTCAGTAATTTTAGTTTAATTACAATAGACATTCCTTATATAGAAATACATTAGAATTGGCAAAGGTAAAACAAGTAAAGACTCAAGCTGTGTATAAAGAAATCATTCACAGATTCAGAAAACAGATTTAGAACAATCACACATCATCCCAGTTATGGAATGTTAATTCCTAATCTTTCAATTGAAAAATCAACTAATCAAATATGTGTGTACTTGCAATTACCTTGAGTAAAGCGACATAGACCGCTAGAGGCATACAAAATAGTGGATCTCACCTGGTTTAGCTGCTTTAACCCCTCCACCATTGGGATATCCAGCTACAGGACCTGCACCAGTACCGTATCCTGAGGATCACAAAGATGTTACTCTACATAATTCTAATTTCACACAAATTTTAAATGCTTTAAATAGAGCATTTTACCCCAACTTGTATAGGCAATAAAAGGTAGTTGTATGTTGTATAAACTGAGATTAGTTTTGACATAGGAAAAACAAATGGCCAACCTGTTTAGCAAGCTGACAAATGCTAGCATAATATGCTACTTGGCAAGAAAACACATATAATTTACATGATTGACCGAAAACTACAGATGGTATACATTCAAAAAAAGCAGAAAACTTAAGGAAGTGTGAAGAAGTCATAAATGCAGCCAAACAAACTGAAAACAACAAATGAAAACACACAGCATCAACGTGCAGATTGATAAAACCTACAGACACAGTTGGATCAGTGATGAAATCAAAACAAAGAAATAGGCCATGCTGTAATCACCAAGTACATTCAGCCAGTAGCAGATTAATTAGTCTGATGATACTGCCAATTCTACCACAAAATTAAAATTCAGTTTTAACCTGGGTTAACAACCTATATAAGGCTGTGAGCCAAAGTTTTAATGATATCTGTCAAAAGACTCAGACACAGATCTGACACAAAGAACAGAAGAAAAAAACCACTGGGTTTAGCCCCCTGTCCATTGGGCACAGCAACCCCTGCCCCAGACCCTATAAACCACAACGAGGTTGATACAAATAAGGATTTATTATTATATTCGTTTAAATAAAGTTGTTTTTTCATACTGCATGTTACAGGTAATTCCTTTAATTACGACCTATAGTACCATAATACTGCTTTTAAATTAGTGTCGTTTTGCAGAGCACCCTATGCCAAGGGTTGAGCAAATATCCAGGATTGATTTTGCCAATTCCAACTAGAGAATGTTAATTACACATTTTTTAATTGAAAGATCAAATAATCAAATACTGTAATTGCAGTACTACAATAAACATGTGAATCCGTGCAAAAAAATTAGGCCAGGAAAAGAACAAGAGAAGTTGACCTCAGTGCCAGCACAGACCACTAGAGATACACAGAACAGTGGATGTCACCTGGTTTAGCTGCTTTAGCCCCTCCTCCATTGGGATATCCAGCTGCGGGACCTGCACCTGCACCGTATCCTGAGGACCATGAAAGTGTTATTCCAAATAATTCAAATTTCATTTTAAATGATGGTGACTAATATGGTATCATCTACATAATATACAGAATGTAAAACACAATTTGTATAGTCTTTAACAAGTTGAAATCTTATTCTGTGCGATTCTGCCATTGCAATGATCATCTTTCAGATCCTCTTTTTTGTCTGGGAAGAATAAATTATTTGCAACTTATTGCAAGTCCATTTCCAGAGGTTTTGGTCAGAATACAATTGGTTTTGCTGAGATTTATATGCTAAAACATTCAAATAAAAGAAGTAATACAGACACAACAGTCTTGACATGAGAAACTAATGGACATCCTAATTAGCACACTAATAAAAGCTGATATAACATGCTACCAGGCAAGAATCCATAAATAATTGAGACGGAAACATCAGATGCAATACATCCAATAAGTGTGAAAGCACGTTGAAAAACGTGCTATTGACTCACAATTGCGCAGCAACGACAACAAAACAAACTGACAACAATACATTAAAAGAAACAACATCAACATGCAGACTGACACAATTAAGACATTTTTGGATTAGTGATCAATCAAAACAAAGCCTTAGACCATGCTGTAATCACCAATCACAAGTTGTTGAGCCAGCAACAGATTAATTAGCCTCGTGATACTGCCAATTCTTCCACAAAATTTCAATTATATATTAACCTGGGTTAACAACATATAAATGAGACTGTGAGGCAAAGTTTTAATGTTATCAGTTACAAGACTCAGACACAGATCTGACACAAAGAACAGAAGAAAATTACCACTGGGTTTAGCCCCCTGTCCATTGGGCAAAGCAATCCCTGCCCCAGACCCTATAAACCACAATGAGGTTACTACTTTAAAAAATGATTATTTGTTTATTTATTCAAATAAAATGTTTTTTTATTTGAACTGCATGTACTGCATGTAATAAAGGTAGTTCCTTTCAATGTGACCTATACTGACATAATATTCCTTTAAATTGATCTTGCTTTCAGCTTAAAACTGTTTCAGTTCCCCTTGTTTAAATACGTTTGAGAAAATCCTAGATCCAAAATAGGTATAAAACGGAGCTCTTGAACAAGCTATAATTCAGAAAGGGGAAATTGTTGGAGCTTTACTGATTTTAGACACTAAATGAGCAAAGATCCACTAGGACAGCACCATTAATCCACACACATAGGTTGGGAAAATTTCCATTACAGACAGACAGGTTTTCCAGGATTGACTTGAGTTATGGACTGTTTATTCCTAATTTTAAAATAATTTATACTCATTTATACAATTTTTATATATCATTTTTAGCAAAGTTAAATTAGTCTATGTAAAACCATTAGAATTCATTGTAAAAGAAAGAGAGAAGTTGACCTCAGTGCCAGCACAGACCACTAGAGACACACAGAACAGTGGATGTCACCTGGTTTAGCTGCTTTAGCCCCTCCTCCATTGGGATATCCAGTAGCGGGACCTGCACCAGCACCGTATCCTGAGGACCATGAATGTGTTATTCCAAATAATTCAAATTTCATTTAAAAAATATGGTGACTAATATGGAATCATCTACAAAATATACAGAATGTAAAACACAATTTGCATAGGCCATAATAGGGACCGCTTAACAAGTTAAAAATCTTATTCAGTGCAATTCTGCCATTGCAATGATTATCTTTTCAGATCCTCATTTTCGTTTTTTTTGTTATGTGTCGCATGACTCAGACAAAGAACAGAGACAGAAGAACAGAACAAGATTGCCCCCTGTCCACTGGACACAGTAAACCACAATGACGAATGATGAAAATAGCATCAATATAGCAAAATTGATTTTGCTTTCATCTTAAAGGTGTTTCAGATTGGCTGCTAAAATTGAATCAATCACTATATGTAGCATAATGCTCAAATACGCTAAAGAAAATCCCAGCCAAGAAATAGGTATAATACAGGGCTCATGACTAAGCAATAAATCAAAAGGGCGAATTAGTTGTAACTTTACTCATTTTAGACAGCAAATGAGCAAAGATGAATAAGGACAGAGGCATTAATCCACACACAGCGACTAATTGTCAGAACAGATCAATGCTGTTTGCAGGAATGATTCAAATGGAATAAATAAAAAAATCACAAAGGAACTAATTAATTTATGTGTGCAATAACCTGAATGAATCAGAGTAAAACAATTAGATGGGCCAGGAAAAGAACAAGAGATGTTGACCTCAGTGCCAGCACAGACCACTACAGAACAGTGGACGTCACCTGGTTTAGCTGCTTTAGCCCCTCCTCCATTGGGATATCCAGCTCCAGTACCAGCACCGTATCCTGAGGACCATAAACATTATTGTTGTTACAAATAATTCTGATTTCATTTAAAATTACAACAAGTATAGGCCTAAAATAGTGTGTTTAACTTTTTAAATATTACTTAAAAGTCCACTTCTGTAGGAATCTGTAATGATTGTCTTTGAAATACTCTTTTGTTCCTGGAAAAATATATATTTTTGGCAACTCAAGATATTTAAAGACTTTTAGTCGACTTTCAAATGACTTTGCTGATTATTTAAAAAAACATGTTGTAATTTATAAAAACTGACATAAGCTTTGAAACAGGAAAAACAAATTGACGACCACCAGAATGCTAATAAATGGTAGAATAGCATGCTAGCAGGCAAGAAAGCACAAAAAATGAACATGATTGACTGAAAACAACACATGAAATACATCCAACATGTGTGAAAGCACTCATATTTTATTATTTTTTTAAGTGCTATTAAGTTCTATAACAGTGCAGCCACTACAGAAAAACAAACTGACAAATAAAAACCAAACACACAGCTATTTAAGTTACTTAAAGCATTAAACCATGTGGTAATCACCAACCACAACACAATGAGCCAGTAGCAGATATATTAGCATTATGATACTGCTAGTTCAACGACAATATTAAAATATTTAACCAGGGTTAGCAACCTATAAAAAGATAAGGAACTGAGACACCAAGAACAGAAGAAAAGGACCACTGGGTTTAGGCCCCTGTCCACTGGGCACAGCAATCCCTGCCCCAGACCCTATTAACCACAATGATTTATTCACCTGTGGCAATGGGACTGAATGAAACACCTGAATTCAATGATTAAGAGGTGTGGCCCAATACTTTTGTCCATATAGTGTATGTCTAAATTAAATGTTACCACACTAGAACCAATATGAATTTTTAAAGCTATTGGTTAGTTCCTATCATTATTACTCAAAATACCGAAATAGTGTTATAAATAGTTATTTCTATTAGGCTGTTTCAATGAAATCAATCGCTATAAGTAGCACCCCTAAGCAACATTTCAAATTCCCCATCAATTAACAACCAAATATTATCAAAAAGCACATTTGATAATAATTTAGACAAAATTCATAAGAACAGCGCCATTAATCCACATGCAACAGCTGAGGTGAATTCCAAATCAAATATAATTGTTTTATTATATTGGCTGCTGTAATTAGTAATTTGACTAATAAAATAAAGCGAATCAAAAGCGGATTTGTAATTGCAGTTAATTGTAATTGAAGTAAATCAGTGTGAAACAATTAGAAATGAAACAGAGGAATTGATAGAGAAATTGACCCCAGTGATAACATATATAACTATAGAAACATAGTACAGTGGAGGTTTACCTGCTTTAACTCCTCCGCCATTGGGATAGCCAGCTCCAGCACCAACACCAGCACCTGCACCGTATCCTGAGGACCACACAGGTGTTATTCCACATAAATCTGGTTTCAATAACAGTGACTAACATGCTGTCATGAAGGTTTACATAACACACAATAATTAATCATAAAATGTAAAGGCTGTTTATTTTTACTGAAGTCCGGAATTAGTTTTTCATAAAGACCTCCAGTTTTTCAGAAAAAAAACTCATACTTGATCGCAAACGCCGACACTCCCATGCATTGCTCTTCCAGACAGACCCCGGTTTCAAAAGGAGAAAATATTGGAAAAAAACATTGATAATGCAGTAAACGGCGGACTGGGCTAGGCACAGAGGAGTCTGGAGACACATGTTAAAATTGTCTCCTGAACTTTCTGACAGAAAATATCGGCACACGTCACTTATATCATCCTTCGAATCCATGCCTCTTTAATAGGCTTACCAATACTTCCCATCAGCTGTAACAGCAATGTAACAGAAATAACTAACTTGGAGTACAGGATAATTAGTCATTACTCTCCTGAGGTATACAATATGTAGTCTGGCTATTATTTACACTTAAATTGGATTTAGGACTTCAATAAATTCAATAAATATTTAAATAGGGCAAGGATAACCCCTCCCTTTGTAATACATAATTTGTCTCATGTCGCACGATTTTGCCATATTTAGATTTTCTCATAGTTTTTACCATAATGAACATTAGAAAATGCTCCACTCAAGCTATTGTTCGAAATCGACATTACAACAAATGGCATGAGTAAAAGTTTCATTTAAGGACATTTAATTCAAGGTGGAAGGTGGACACCCACATGGTCCTCAGGATAAGGTGCAGGTGCTGGTGCTGGAGCTGGCTATCCCAATGGGCGAGGAGTCCTAATTTATCCTAATCATAATTATAATGCGGGCTGTAAAATGAAATTTTAAAACTACAGAGTGTTGGCTTTCTATTTGTTTTGAGAATGCGCTTCAGCAACCATATAACATTCTAAAAAGTTGAGTTTAGCGCACCATTTTAACTTAGACATACACTATATGGACAAAAGTATTGGGTCACACCTCTTAATCATTGAATTCAGGTGTTTCATTCAGTCCCATTGCCACAGGTGAATAAAATCAAGGACCTAGCCATGCAGTCTGCCTTTGCAAACATTTGTGAAAGAAGAGATCACTGAGTTCTAAAGAGCTCACTGAATTTGAGGGTGGTACTGTAATAGGATGCCACCGTTGCAATAAGTCAGTTCGTGAAATTTAGTGGTCGCATAGTGCTGAGGCGCATAGTGCATAAAACTCGCCAACGCTCTGCTGACTCAATAACTGCAGAGTTCCAAACCTCCTATGGCATTAACATCAGCACAAAAACCGTGCGCCGGGAGCTTCATGGCATGGGTTTTCATGGTCGAGCAGCTGTATGCAAGCCTTACATCACCAAGCACAATGCCAAGCGTTGGATGGAGTGGTGTAAAGTATGCCGCCACTGAACTCTGGAGCAGTGGAAACGTGTTCTGTGGAGTGACGAATCACGCTTCTCTATCTGGCACTCTGATGGACGAGTCTGGGTTTGGCGAATGCCAGGAGAAAGTTTCCTGCCAGACTGCATTGTGCCAACTGTAAATTTTGATGGAGGAGGGATAATGCTATGGGGTTGTTTTTCTGGCGTTGTCCATATAGTGTATAAAAGGGACTGGAGTGAGAAAAAATATATTTCTATACTATTGGGTTGTCTATCATTACCATTGTAATACAGCACTTTAAAATCAGTTTGGAGTCACGTAAAAACACATTATCCAGCATTTAAAATCAAAATGGCACAAAAATAAGAATCAAATGAAAACTATGGAAGAGGTTTACCTGGTTTAGCTGCTTTAGCCCCTCCAGCATTGGGATATCCAGCTCCAGTACCAGCACCGTATCCTGAGGACCATAGTGATATCACACCAGAATTATCTCTAGAAATTACTCTTGGATTCATTCATAATATTTATTGAATGGTGAGGCCATGCTATAATTAACATAATTAAGAAAATGAATAATACTCTCGATAAAAGCTTTGTAGAAAAATAAATCAATACTAAATTATAATTTACCTGAAAATAAGACAGACACCATTTAGGTTTCAAAATATAACAAACACATACAGATTAACAATCATATGCAAAAGCTTCGGACCAAATATGCCTGGCATTTTCAATGTGATGGGGCAGAAACAGATGCATGCCCCACCCTCCTCTGATGAAAAAACAATCGGATGCACCCTATTGGCATTACTATTAGCTAACAATTGGTAACTGTCTTATAATTCTTCTGATGCTGCTCTCTTTAACATGATTTTGGTGGGTAGATCACTCCTTTTTCCCTGTTCCACAAACTTGCCAAGAACTTTGGTAATTAGTCATTGTAAGTCATTAGTATTTGGATTGATAAGGATCACGTTGTTTTTCTAAAGGTTGCCTAATAGCTATAGGTATTGATTGCTTTCATTGGACTGCTCGCACATTTCTGCAATATTTTTGTTGGGTGTATTAAGGAAACTACACGTAACATTATAAGCTAGACCAAAATGTATTTTAAACACATTAAACAAAAGCAAACTTTGAAAAGGCTGTGCCACAATTAATCAGCTGGATGAATGGCAGTGGAGAAATGAGGAATACAACAACTTGCATGGTAGTTTACAGTTTGCTTAGTACTTTTGGGTACATGCTGGCACCTCTGCACTTTTTGATTAAAATTGGCCAATATATAAAACTGTAAAAGCAGTGAAGAGTTACTTTTGGGTAACACCAGCTTACACAAACCATATTAAGCAATAGAATATATATTGGCCTAAACTTGTTGATGTATTAATATTTATTGGGATTCAATAGTAAATCAGTTTAGACATAGACTGGCATAGACACACAGAACAGTGGATGTCACCTGGTTTAGCTGCTTTAGCCCCTCCACCATTTGGATATCCAGCTGCAGGACCTGCACCATATCCTGAATAGCAAAATTATATTGTAAGGGATAAATAGAATAAAACAGATGTAAGACAGAATAGTAAATTGAAAGATAATGGATGGTATCTGCTGTCATCAATAGAGGGACTGACCAGGTTTTGGACCCTTCAGTCCAGCCCCTGAAAAACACATTGAATATCCATTAATATCGGGACTATTTTCTTGAAAATTCTTAGCAGAAGTACATTAACAGAATAAAAATTTCACCTGTGGAAATTTCTGTCACCCAATATTCCCTCTCACACATAACATCAAAGTTTTGTGTAACAATTACATGCAAAAAATAAATATGAACCATAATAATTATTGATAATATTAATATAAATCATATGAAAATATTTTCTAATTTAAAAATGCAAATAAAAATAGGAAAAAGAAGCAGCAGCAACAGGCCATGATGTTGTTGAGTGGCATCTCCTTCCATACAGTTATTGTACAGTCTAGCTATATGGTTTTAAACTATGCCAATGGAAAACATTCCATCATAATCAAAAAACTGTGTTCATTTGCTGTGCTATTGCAGGTCATTTTAATGAGACCATAACATTTTGACATGATTGGTCATAATGACTACCATAGCTTGTAAAAGTAGCTAAATACTGCAACTTGGACAGGGAAGTAGGAGGGCTAAGGGTCCTGGTTGGCTTACCTGCCCCAAGGCCAAGAGCGGTTCTAGTATATCCACCTGCCCCTGCTCCGTACCCTGCAACCAGAAAAGCACTGAGGCTCAACGATGGACGTACTGTTATACAATTTTAGTATAACTCCAAACTACCCTTACATTTTGTGATATCAGTCGGCAATATCTAACGTGTAAATTGCAATACAATACACAAAATGAGCAGAGATTTATTTGCTTAGGTACAATGCACAACTGGGGTGGTTCATTGGTATGAAGTGATGGTAGAGTTCTCCTGTAAGGATACCTATTAAATAAGGCTAACATTAAGTTCATATCTAGTTACAAATAAATAAATAGCTTTCCCTGAAACAGCACTAGCAATTTGTGGAGACATACTTGCCTCCTAATGGCTGTCCTCCATAACCGCCATACCCTATAAACACACAATAACATCAGGTTGTACTGAAATACAGTACCTTAAAGATAATTTACTAAAATGTACTAGTGGTATGAGAACAGATTATACTGTCCTCTTTCTCATTCACTCACCTCCATTCTGTTTCCCTGCCTGTGGGAACACTCCTGGACCTCTTCCAATACCCATTTGTCCAGCACCTGAAACCAAAACCAAATCATTACATTTAAACTAGAACTACTTTGAGGAAGATTGTGTTGACAGAACAAGAAGAGGAGAACATGCCTGCATAGGATGGCGTTGCACCATATCCTTGTTTCTTGGGCTTGCCTGCTGCTCCACCGTAAGCATCTGTCAACCAACACCAGGGTAGAACTTCAACATTCACTTGCACTCCCACTGAAACAATGTACTGTACCGCAGTCTTCAAACCTAACCACATTTCAACTATTTAATATACCGGACAGTAAAAATGTCATACTTTCGAATATAGTAAGAAAATGCAGTGATTATGCTTTGATTAATTTAAGTAAGCATGGGTTTATTTCTACATGCATTAAATAATACGTATAAAAATAATACGCATATGCAATAATTTTTTCTTCTTCCAAAAAAATAAATAAATCAATTTTGTGTTTTTTTTTTTTTTTTGCTGCTATTTGTGTTTTGAGAAAGTGAGCAACAAATCCTAGAACCAATAGCAGAATATAATGAGGGTAAGGAAAACTGAATAGCCAATTCTAAAGTCACTGATAACTTAAAAACTGCTGCAATTGGGAAAATTATCAAAATCGACTTCGCTATTTCAACCCACTCAATAAACTATACATTCACTACAAAGCTCATTTAAAAGACACTATCAATGTGCACGTTGAATTTAAGGAATTTGTCTTTTATAATATGCACAACACTATCATTAGCAAGCTGTGTTCTTTGTGGCATGAATTCGCATCAGATCATGCATGTGATTATTAAATAGAGTTTATCTTATCGCACTTTGTATTATTGTTTGTTTCTTAACTGGTGTTCATCACAAGTAATTCATGAGGAGGTGGATTCAATCCGATTTTTTAATTTAAAAATTACCCACTACAAAGTATTGTATTGCCTGGTCATGTAGACTAGCAGGAATAATAATAAATTCCGAAACAATAAACGTTCATATTAAATCTATTCAATAGATTTTCACAATCAAAGAATACATTGAACACATTGAACTGACCCCAGTATACAAGACTAAGCCCATGTTACATGTTGAGATATTTAGGATCCCCAAATCTTGGTTGTAGAAACCCATCACAACTATTTTATAACTGATGACGGGTCAATTTCAGATGTATTTGATTCATAATCATAAATGCTTTCTATGTTATATAATAGAATTGTAGTCGAATCTTTAATGAATTTTGCCTCAAACTAATTTTATTTCTGATGGACTAGATCACAGACAAACAAAAGACCTGTTGGTCCAGGTACCTTCTTAATCAGCTCTATACAGAGCACCAGATACATCACTAATACCAGTGACTAAAACACACAGTTGTTGATGGAAAAAAGTCTAAATAACAGTTATGAATAACAGTCTCTAAGCAACCGAAAAGCGACAGTTACCTCTAGATGGCATCAGCATTCGTTGCAGAGTCCCAGGATTTTGAAGTTGAACTCCTGCATAATGTTAAAATAAAAAGCATGTGAATTCCATAAAGAATACTACATTAAACAATGATATACCATTTATTTGGCTTTCTCAGCTGTTGTATCGCTACTATTGCATGACAAGCTGGTTACTGTAGAGTGTTATTTTCATTCAATAAGTTTTAGAGGACATTTAAAAGCATCGGTAAGTCATGGGCATCTTTAAAATGCTGAAACTGATAGAAACATCATCGATGTTAAACTGCTGGGCAATGCATGCTTCCCTGTTCTCTCTGATCAGTCAAAGCAAACAGCACCTTCAGTGCAGTCTACAGGGGAACCCCCCCCCCCCCATCTATCTACCCATTCTAAACAGAGAATGGACGGACTGTCTACAAGCAGTAAAATCCCTTTCTTCACAGAAGGTCGTCAAATTTAGACCGCCGCTGTAACCTAGGCTATACTTCCTTTGATTTTCAAAGAGAAAGCTAGAGAGAAGGTAATGGAAAATATGCTTGTTTCACAGAATCTCACAAAACTTGGAAGACATCCAATATGTCGAGACTTTCATAGCAGGCATAGCAGTTATTTTTTTTACTTGAACATCAGACATTTTACACCCACACAAGCGACCGAAGGGACATTTCCGCCTTTTCAGTTCAATTTCTCCCTTCTCGCCCTCTACCTCATGTATTTAATTGCTGTATGCGGCTCATACTTATGATTCGTATTTTGTTCTATCTTAATCTCTCAGTTAAATGGTTGTTTGTGCAAACAAGCGAGTTTTAAATGCAGTGCAAGATTATGATGTAGTCATGAAACAAAACATTTAGAGATTAACAAGCTCTACAGAGTGAATTATAAAAAAGTGGGTGTGTGTGTGTGCATAAGACATACTTCTTGCATAATGAAGCTGACTTTAATGAGTGATGACAAAATGCACATCTATATCCCAGTGACACAAGTAGAAACTGCACTAAGAATGGCACCAAAACTGTAGATTGGGGGAAACTATATTTCTGTATGAATTAGCTAGATCTAAACATACGTATTTTTGCCAATTCCCTGTAGGGTGTGATCGATAGTCTAGCTAAAGTAAGTCACTCCACAAAATGATCAGACACTTAAGAATGCAATTTCCATATGCAGGTTCAAATCTAAAAAAATGTATTGAACTAATGAATTGACCACAGAAATATATTAATAGAAATTGATTTGTTTAAGAATATCAGAATTCAATATTATGGCTGAGTGACAGAATATATACCTCTCTTTCCATGATCACACTGCAGAAATTACTCCTATCTCTGCTTGAAAGAAACGTTAAATATTTGCATTTTTTATGCAAATTTGTTTTTTTCTTTTGCTTTTCCTCCATCTATCCTATAATATTCAAACCGCATGTTTCTATCATTCACCAAGTGCATACCGAGTCATGCTCAGTTCCTCTATTCCTTATATCCTTACCTCCTTGCAGTGTGTACTGGGCCAGCCAGAGAACCAGGGAAGTCTGCAGGAGCTTGTCTCCCAGCATTGTGGATGGACCTTAAACAGCAAGACAGAGACAGAAAAGACAGACAGGGACAAGGCTGAACTAGAAAATCTTCCTATTTTCCTGTGCATTATATACAGGTCTGTCCCAGCCACCCAAGCCCCCACACACACATCTGCTTTGCAATTGGACATCCAAAGCTTGAAAGACTCCACCCTCCCTGGTAAAAGAAAGTCCTATCTCTCTCAAATGAATTTGGTGAGAGAATACTGAATGACTTAATGAGCCCTCCTGGAAAATTAACACAGCATTGATGCTAGCTTTAACGATGAAGTAAGTCAACACAGATGGACAAGATATATCATCATTTCACTGAACTCGGCAGAAGATGAGATCTGTAATGTGTATATACGTCAGCTGCAAATTAATCAGTGCCTTCTTAACTTTTTCTTCTTTCATTATAAATATGTAAATAATTTGAATAAATAGTGGAAGTGTAGCTGAGAAGGTAAAGCAAGCAGAAAATACGAGTAACATTGGACTATAAATTAAAGTTTAAAACTGGAACCTAGAAATGTGGATCTGAATAGGAGTGAAAGAAAAGGCAACAGGCTAGATCCAAGCACTGATCTATTATTTAATCATGTCACCTTTTTTTGTGCATCAGAGGGCTCCCTGCAGTACCCTAAAACAAATCCCTCTGGATCCATGTGTATAATAAAGGAGTAAATAAATATAATTTATTCAATATAAGAAAATTAATGTCGCTTAAATATTGCATAAGAACAGAAATATACAAGCGTGCAATTTTAAAAGATAGAAACATCACAGAAACATCACTATACATGCATGCACACAGACACTAACATTCCCCATCAATAAGACATGAATTAAACATCTAAGAAAGGGAATGGGGAAAAGGAGAGACTAAAACAACACCTCTGATTAAGCCCCCTTCTTCCAACCTCCACCCTGACACGTTGTACCACATTGTACCCCTACATCAACTGTTTATACTCACCATGGCTATATCTATACAATAAGCATACTCAATAAATTACACATTGGCATTCTTTTATTAAAATCAGATTTAACACACACAGTACAAGCACTGAACAAATCTGGAGTAATTAGTCATTAGCAGTCTACATAATAAAATGGAATATGTTTTCACTCCATTACGCAAAAACATCTGATTAATCTGACAGAAACCATTTACATTATTTGGATTATTAAGACATTGCAAATAACTGAAGAAATAACCTCAAACGAGCTTCACCATATGACTGAGGTGAATTAAAGTTGATGTAATATCTGCTTTTATACAGAACAAGGTGCTTCAATACATTTTCTCTGTGCAAAATGTTTCACTATATTTTGTCAGATCTCAAGAGGAGTTTATATCAACTTAACTCGATAGTTACTAGTGGGGGAGAAGATGCAGTTATATATGCTATTTTAATTCAAGAACAAACAAAACTGTGCTTAGAACTGACATAAACCAATTAAACAATAGTAACACAAGTCACTCTCTCATCCTGTCTCTCTCCTGTTTTAGTAGTAAAGAATTTCCGTGATCTCAGACTTATATACACAGTGAAGGAGACACACAGAGTCACCCTTTGTGTGGTCATTAATAGAGAAGAAAAAAGAAAAAGAGAAATAAGTTCTCTCGCCTTCAACTCACATTCCTCACCACTTCCCCAAATCCTCATCTTATAGGGTCAAGGGGGGGTTAATGTTTGCCCTCTTAACCCTCCACCCCCCCTAAACCTCAGGCACACTTAGACTACCGGCCCCAATATAGACCAAACATTAAACTAACCTTGTAAAGATACAGGCTGTCAAAACTAACCAAAAGCATTCAGTCTCGCTTGCTTTTTAACTACATATCTTAACTTTGTCTTAATCTCTTTACACTTTGAAAGATACTCAAAAAGTATTCGTTGCACTACAACCTGTTGAAATAAATCAATCAATAATTTCCTTGAAACAACTAATTGCTCATTGGCGGTGTTTTAATACAAGTTCAAACTTAAAACGGGTGTGATGAATCAGCTTAATTTCTCTAGAACCTCTTAAATACCAGGTTAGCTATCTATTTATAGAACAAGCAAGCTAGCTGTCTTTCTGTTAATGAGTTACTTAGGCATTTCTTCATATGATAAATCTTATATCTATATCTGAGATATTTGAGGCTCTGTGGGTGCAAGAAGCCCATGTGTATGTAAAAGTTCATAATGTTGTTTGCAACCAATAAATGGGAAGGAGCTTCATCTGTGGATGTCCCCACTAGTCACCCTCTTTACCCGAGTTGCAAATCTTTCCCTATAGTCTCTAACATTCATAAGAAAAGGAGACTCTAAAATACTCTACTTAGACTTTGTTGTCTGTCCTAGGGTCATTTGAGGTAGCAGACAGTCATTGCATTGCTCTCCATTGGAGAAAGACAACTTATTTAATCAACTCAAGAAAAGTCAAGAAACAGAGTCAAGAAAAGTCAAACAGATTAATACCTCAAGGGCTATGAGAACAAAAAGCATATGCATATAAAGATAATTAAATCCACACTATATACTGTAGTGAAATATGTATGAAATGCGAGGCAGAATAACGATTTAGTTTTAAACTATTTTAGTCTAAACTATTTTAAGTTTTAAAAGCTACTTAAAATTGAGTTCTCCAGAGACTAGAAGGAAATGAATAAAAAAATACAATAGAAAATCAAGCTAAGACAATGCATGATTATAGGTAAACACAAAAAATATATATAAGCATGTTAATTCACAGAGGAACACACTCAGACAAAAACCAGAGGTAGATACACACGTGTTGTCAGTATGGTCACAGTTCAGGCATGGTAAAGACAAATAATCACGGCAAAATTCCTTCTCTCTGACCATTTCCTGCACCCTCACAGTCTGAATCGCACTCTTGCTGTGCTTAGGTATCTTCCATGCCCACTATGCCAAACTACTCGAGCTAAACAAGACAGAATAAGCTACCAACCAGAGTGCTCTGATCCTGACACGAAGTGACAAAAACTGACAACTTTCTTACTGATTTGCTGTGCTGCTGAGAAACCACAGATCTGTCACCAGATTGTAAAATATCCAGCATTAAAGCTCTAGAAAGCTGTTAGTGGAAACAGAGGTGACAGGATGTTAGGGTACCGCTCAATGTAGCATGTTAAAATTTGGGTGGTACAGCACGTTTCTCTTTCGGACTGTGTCCAGGTGTAGAGGCCAGGGTTTCCAACATTCTATAAACCATGAACACATTCTGGTTTGATGTAGAATATGGTAAACTGCTTGAGTGACCTGAATGCCCCATGTGTTATGTTGTTTAACCTAGGAAATCATGATAAAGCACAAAATTTAATACAGTGTTTCCTTATCTACAAATTGAGTGCTTAAAAAGATACATTTACGATCTTTTTTTGGATGATCAAACAAAATGTGAGCAGGTTATGCAACTACTTAAAAAAAACAACAACAACAACTTCAGTACTAAAAAATAAAGGTTAAATTATTTTATTTGGATAATGTTGCATCTTGGGTGAAGACACTGGTGCAGACATATTCATTGTGGATTTCATTAATGAGTGAAATTAAGTCCCTAAGTGTTCAGGTAGAACAAACTCGCACACACCACAGCCCATCCGAGATCAAGAGTTAAGATCACTGCGCTTCGTTGTCTTGGCCAGGTGAAATATATTACATTTTAGTTGCTTAGCAGACATTTTTTATCCAAAGCAACTGACAGTTTACAATTTCTACATTCATCCACTTACGCAGCTGGATATTTTACTGAAGCAATTCAGGTTAAGTACCTTGCTCAGAAGTACAACAGCTGCAGTGAGACTTGAACCAGCAACCGTTTGGTAAGCCTGTCTCCTTAACAACTAGACCGCCAGCTGCCCAAACGCATTCCAGAGTAGAATTATTTTAATCCAAACTTAAAGAGAGAGAGACCGATGCAGACTAGAACGGGCTCCCAATAGCTTCAATCTGCCATATTCACACTAAGACTCACTCCTGTTAGTAAGCCAGTCACAAAAATGGCTCTTTGGTCATTAAATTTGCCATGGCAATGACTACATTGATACAGCTGTGACATGCTTTCAGGGTTAAATTCCGGCTGGCCTAACGATATGGTGGAAAAACAAACTAAATAATGGAGAAAAAAGAGCTGCGCTGTAAATAACCTATGATTTAATGGTATGTCAGAATAGTAAACACTTTTCCCCAAAGCTATACCTCCATCCTCTCACTCTCTATCCCGGCTCCCACTGTGTGAGTCAGACAGAGAGACAACATTGGTGGTAACCTCTTGTGTCACAGATTTGTTCAACTGTCTGCAGCAAGGACACCCCATCAATAGATTAACTAGAATAGATGCACATACAAAACAGAAGGCACATTCTTTCATATGTTTCTCTTCCTATTATTTTCTCCCTACCTGATCCGTAACTTCATCTGACCTTTATTTATTTATTATTAATTATAACTTATTTACTTAAGTCCTTATTAGAATTAATGGTTCAGTCTCTCAAACAGCCCTTTTCTTTTTTAAAGAATTAACTTAAATCATCTTTGGTTCTTGGGTGAGTTATGCTTTTCTTAAAACACTTAAAGAATAAATACTGGCCTATCGTAAACGTTTTCTACTTTCTTACTAAAATCCGGTGTGTCAATCATGAAAGACATACTAGGTATTCATTGATTTAGAAAATTATATAAATAATCCAAGGCCACATGTTTACCACATAAACACTACTTTATGCTATTGGAAATTATAAGACAGCTTAAATGTATAAGCAGAACTATTTTCTAGAGACTGTTGCTATATAGCAGAAAACAACCTTACCTTGAACCTGTAAACCCATTAAACAAATTAATTGAACAAGATTATATACAAGTCAAATTATATATATAAATACATAAGTCTGTGGTTTGTTCATTCCATCCAGCATTTATATTTTGCCGCCCCCCTTTCCACATCTATGACCATTCTCTCCATCTCTTATATTTACTTCATTACACAATATGTGAACTCCCACTTACGACATTCCAACTCGCTCCGAAAAAAGGACAATATTGGTTCTGTCGGCCCACTTTAAATTTATCTATACAGCGTGTAAATTTGGACACACACAGTCATAAAATAAGGACAGCAAGTTAGACAAGGAGGACATAGAAAAAGGGACACAAATATGTGTTTGTTGGTATAAAACTAAATATGTGCGTTAACAGGCCCTTTAACTACTTCGCCCCCATCCCAGGCCTCCCACCAGCCCACTGCCCAACTGTCTCGCAGAATTCAACTCAGTACAAACAAATTATGTTATGTGAAAGTGCTGCTGAGAGCAGTGAAGTAGAACTGTTTAAAATTCTGTTCTGGGTAGTATAAGAACAGAAACACACAAACTAAATACAGTTTTAAATCATTATTTCGACCAGAATTTGGTGGGAATGAAAGGACAGCAACTCCTCGAAAAAAAAAGTTTATTTTGTCTTTAACATAACTCGGTTTTTCTGATGCGTTTCCATACATAGATCTTTGTCATTACATTTTAAAAGGGCTGTTAAAACATTTTTTATATTTTTGTACAGATGATAAGTCCATACAAATCTCTGTAATTCATCTGACAACTATTTCCATTGTCCGAAAATGTGATAAAATAAAAAAAATGGCTGGGGAGAGAGAGAGAGAGAGCGCGCAAGGCACAGCAGTAATTTTACAGAACATGGTTTGGTACAACGGTATAAAGAAAGCTGGATAGCAGTAAACATTCTGCAAGTTAAGAGCTATGTCCTGCATCCACGTGGCTGTTGGCAAGCTGTGCAAACATAGCACTCTTTCAAACTGGAAAGTACATCGTAAAGAGGTATAGGCTGGCATGCTTGAAATGGGAAAGCAGAGAAAGGACTGCCTTGTATCTCTATCTGTCTAGTCTCATAACTACGCATCTCTTCCTTCAAAAACTCCCTGACTTCCGAAACCCTCATTTTAACCCCTCTTAGCCATTGAGTGTTGTATCAAACATTTTTAGGTTTATATCCATGATCTGAAAGAAAATGCTCAATAAAGTTACATTTTTGATGTTAGTTGTATGTGTGTAAATGCTGTGGGAATGTAGTACAATTTTAGGTAATGCATTTGTTAAAACATAGACAGTGTGGGTATAGGTTTCTTGACAATGTTAATTGCTAAAATGACAAATATTCATTTTTGTTTCGTTCTCCATAGGAAATTAGGAGTACTTGCATTAGAACTAAAATGGACATTCCAACTTGGAAGCAGACAAACTGAGAGGAGTTGACACTATATCCCAGAAAACCATTAACATACACTTACAAACAGAGAAACCCCTGATGATCTGAGACTGACAATGGCATTAGAGTGTCACAATCCTAAGGATTTTAAGGAATCTCTCAATGGTTAAAAAAAAAAAAAACAGTAGGGATGTATGCAAAGTAATGCAGATGATTGAACTAATCAAAATACAAAATTTAAAGTAACACAAGTAATGTAGCTGTATCCACTGGCACAGTTTTGGTTTTCAGGTGTCCTGTATGCTAACATTTTTTTACCACTTAAGAGGGAATGAGCTTCTTATAATATATTATATAAAATAAGTTGCGCACTTAGCGTTCATTCAGGCAACTGAAAAATCAGCTCAGTTCTGAATGGGGAAAAGGATTTGCAACCATGTTGGTTCAACCTCCTTTTTTTTTGCCTCCATAAAAATCTAATCCAACTACACCTCTGATTGCTTTTCATACAAGAAAAAAACTATGATTGTTGAAAAACGGGAGGAAAGCAACTAAGTATAACTACTAAGTTTAAGCGCTCAGTAATAGGCATGTGAAAAGAGAAGTGTTTTTAACTTGGATTTTAAAATTGATACATTTGGGGCACGTCTATGCATCATAACTGCTAAATGCAGCTTCGCCATGTTTAGTTCGGACTCTCGGCTCTACTAGCTGAGAGAGTTAATGGATCTAAGAGCCCTGCTCGGTTTATAATCTTCAAATATATCAGAAATGTATTCGGGACCTAAACCATTCAGTGATTTATAGACCGCAGCGATGTGCTCTGTTCTCTTGGTCCTGGTTAACATTCTAGCAGCAGCATTCTGAATAAGCTGCAGCTGTTTTACAGTCTTTTTTGGGAGTCCAGTTAAGAGCCCATAACAGTAGTCAACCCTACTGGAGATAAAAGCATGGATGAGCTTCTCTTGGTCTTTTTTCCTGCCAGTATTTTTAAGATGATAGAATGCTGTTTTGGTGACTGTTTTGATATGACTGGGGAACGAGAGATCCAAGTCTATCAGAACACCAAGATTACGCATTTGGTCCCTGGTTTTTAGGGCCCAGTTCTTTGGTTTTGGTTCTTGGTTTAATTGTAGACAATTTTGTTTCATCCAGGCATTTATGTGCCCTATACAGTGACACAGTGAGTCTATTGAGCTGTGGTCATACAGTTCTACAGCCATATATATTTGAGTATCATCTGCATAGCTATGGTAGTTATTGTTGTTGTTCTGTAGAATTTGTCCCAGAGGTAGCATACAGAGATTGAACAGAAGCGGTCCTCGAACTGATTCCTGTGGAATTCCGCATGACATAGCTACCCTATCAGATTCATGATTACCAATGGTAACAAAGTAACTCTGGCCACCTAAATAAGACCTGAACCAATTAAGGATTGTCCCGGAGAGTCCTACCCACTTTTCCAGCCGGTCCAGGAGTGTTCTATTATCTACCTTGTCAAATGCAGCACTGAGATCTAATATAACAATTGTTATTTTATCCGAATCAGTATTCAATCGAATATCATTTAAAACTTTTATCAGCGCAGTTTCAGTACTGTGGTGAGGTCGGAAGCCTGACTGAAATTTGTCTAAGAGACCATTTGAGATCACAAAATTGCTGAGTGGATTAAAGACAACCTTCTCAATGATCTTGGCTATAAAAGGGTGATTTGATACAGTTCTTTAGTTGTTCAAAATAGATGCATCCAGTGTTCTCTTTTTCAACAGAGGCTTAATGGCAGCTGTTTTTAGAGACATTGAGGAAAATTCCTGATTGCAGAGCGCTGTAACTATTTGCTGCAGATCCATTGTTAAAGAGTTAAAAAAATAGTTTAAAAGCATAGTACTTTCCCCAAAAAGTACCGTTCCTTTCTTAACTTGACTGTAGCATCAGTGTTGGAAATTAATGTGGAAGGTGCTTTTAAATGATGCATGACAGTTTTGCTAAACCAAACAAAGAGCCATTTGGATCCATAGAGGAACCGGTCAAAAGGGGATTGTGTACGACCATTATCTATGGGCCCCACGCCCATCTTCACCGCACCACATCCTAAATTCTATAGAACAGGCTATAGAGTTATTTTTTGGTTAAGTCTGAACTAGCCCACGTCCATTATATTAAAGCAAACCGAAATCAGGTTTAAAGGCATGCGAGATTTAATTTGGCGACCCCTAAGGTAGGCCATAAGGTTATGCTACTTTCAGCACCAGTTAGCATCCAACTAAAGTGCTATGCAGTTCGGAACAGAGCAATAGATTTATTCATGAATCAGTACCAGAAAAAATAAAGCACATGAGGTTCGCAAATTAAAAAAAAAAAAAAAAACAGCAGCTCAGCACCATACAGCGCAACATAAAGGCATGCGCTGTATGCCATAGCAGTTAGCCATCTAGCTACCTGCAAGGGCTAGGCAAGACTATCAATAATGGGCAATGAGCAGTTAGTGTCCACATTTCCCACCTTGAGATGGTTCTAGCCCACAGTTGCAGGGGGTGGGGTGGGTGGTTAATGAATAGCTACTTTTGAAAAAAGGCATTTTAAGGACCTTTTTCTCTTGCCCTCTTTAGAGCACCACTTTTGTGTTTGAATAACATTTTCATTTTTTGAACTAGCCAGCAAACAACCATTACATTTTCAAATTTTGAAGCATAGGCGTATCTACCTAGCTCGAGCTCAGAGGAATTCCAAATACTTCCAAAATTTGTTATGTAGTGCCTATCTTTTCTTGGTTGATATACAACATCACCAATAAATACTTGGAATAAATTGCTCAACCTTCTACATAACCTTTGACAAGATAATTACTGACATATCTTTGGTTAAAGTACGATAAATCTCATAGATTCAATGGAGACAGAGTGACAAAACCACATTAAGACAAGAGTATCCAAAAAAAATTACCTCAACGTAGATCCAGAAAATATCTTGACATTTTAAACGATAAGGTCACCAGCACTGCAGAGTCTTGCTGTCTTTCCATGGATTACTAAGTGCTGCTAAACTGACTAACAACATACGCTAGCAAAGGGCGTTGCAAAGCTGTGAAAAACCAACAAAGCTAAAGCCATAGAGACGGCCTTCTTTGTTGGCATTTAAAGGAAAAATGACAAGTAAAGAATATATGAAGACAATTTGGTGAATTAAATGCACATTAGCAAGTCTGCATTTGTCTTGATTCACCATTCCAACACCTGGGCAAAGGCGCACTATGCGAGTATGTCCATGTTACATTGGTTTGGGAGGAAGCCATCCCCATGTGCCTAAACAGGCGTTTAACTAAAATTGCAGGGCTAGTCCACAATGGGGTTGGGGAGGGGTGGCAGGTCAGTGTTCAGGATGCACCATCTTTTATGCTCCTTTTTGCATTTTTTTTCCTGGGATGCCAAAGGTTAATTAAAAGCAGCTACCCACACCTTGACAACTCCCTAACAGAAGGGAAAAGATCAAACCTATTTGATACAGTAGCGTGTAAAAAGCTTGGCTTTTTACAATTACTTTTTGAAAGAGATGAAAACCACCTAACAATGCTGCTGGGAGAGAGAACGCAAAGCGCACAAAGGAGACTTGTAAGAGAAGCCACAGAGAGGCTTAAAATTTAAAAAGGATTTAGAGTTCAGTGGCTGGGAGTCAAGTAATAGAGCACCAGTCAACTATATCAAGAGATTTACATAACACAGGCCTGTATGGTGTAAAACGTAATCTTAAACCATGAGAGTTTGCCAGAAATCACGCCAGTGATCCAGCTGCTATGTGGGGAAAAGGGTTTGGTCATCAGATGAGACCAAGATTGAGTCCTGGCCAAAAAGCTCTGTGTGGCACAGACACAACCCATGCCTCAAGACACACCTTTCCCTAAAGAGATGAATGGTGGGGACAGCATATTGCTGTAGGGTAGCTTCTCATAAGCATTTAGGGACTGGGCCTGGGAAATACTGCAAGAGAACCTGCTTCAATCCACACACAAGAAAAGAAAAAAAAAAAAAAAAAACCCAAAGCTTGGGAAGAAAATCCCCTCTCAGTAGGACATTGATCCCAAGTACAAGTCCAAAGCAACATTGGAAGGGCTCAAGCTCTGATCAATCTCACTGAGAATCTGCAAACAATTTGAAAGCTGTATTCCACTAGCGTAACCCACCCAACCTGGTGCAGATCTAAGAAGAATGGCCCAATGAGTTTCAATTTATTAAAATAAAATGTTACCATCTTTAATTGAGTAACATGAGAATTGTTCAGGGGTCTGAATACTTTTGTGTCAAAGTCCCAACTCAGTTTACAATTTACAGAATGAATGTGCCCATGTCAACAAAGACATGTCTTTGGAAGAGGCTCAATGGAATGAGGTTATAGCCGTTTCCACTGAACGTTAGGAAATGTCAGCTGTACATTTTTATACTGAGAGGCAACATCAGTGGATCAAAATTAATCAGGTGATAAAGGCAATTTTAAATTTCAGATTTATATATAAAAGTCACCCAGAGAGCAAAGTTTTCAGTTTGGTACAATAAAGTGGTTACAGTCAGATAAAACACCCATTTCCAAGTAATATGCAAAATACGTAGTTATGGTATAGTTGAAGGTTATTCATGTAGGTAGATGGCATACGTAAACGTCCCTTACTTTTACAAGTTAGTAATACCACAATGCAGCTAGCATTCAGAAAAACCTTGTTAGGCATTCGTTTTTAAACAAAAGCGATGAATACCAAACCTGGATTTTCATTGAAAGCGGAAAACACAAAACCGCAAGACTGTCACTAGTGCATAAATTAGGTTCATTTAGGAAGGTGAAGCATGTTGACAGCAGGCAGAGCAGAGAATTGCATATTGTTGTTGAACCACCATGGAAATGGGAAAAGGACTAATTTTTTTTTTTAGAACTTTATTCATTTCATGTTGCAAGTGCTATACATAAGTGACAGTGTGCATTTCCAAAAAAATACAATGTAAAATAAAAACTAATTACACAAATCGTAACTAAAAAAAACATTTGCCTAGAAAATTTAATTTGAATTTCTCATGAAAAAAACCCAAACAGGTAAGGAAGGAATACCTGAAATAATAAGCATCCGTTTTGCAGCGAAAATCATAATTGGCGATTGGGACAGAAAAAAATGCAATTCTCTTAAAGCCAAATGATACACACCCATTACCCATGTTGTGAATCTGTACAATATCAATCCTCAGGATTGCATTTCATTCAGCTCCTCCAATCCCTTTTCTGTATGCACCTGACCTACGGTCCAGTCTACGGAATTAATAGATGATCATAAATAAACATCTATGAAACCTTTGACAAACTTAGGTAGCTTTATGTACTGGGGTCATCCTCAGATTAAACCATATTTCAAGCCTACATTGTGCCATCATGGGCACTGTTTGGATAGTGAAAGCCTAGAACATGGATCTGCATTGCAGCAA
The DNA here is from genome assembly GCA_025775065.1 of Hiodon alosoides. Classification (NCBI taxonomy): domain Eukaryota; kingdom Metazoa; phylum Chordata; class Actinopteri; order Hiodontiformes; family Hiodontidae; genus Hiodon; species Hiodon alosoides. Next base: position 1,763,317 of record JAOYSI010000005.1, on the reverse strand, counting down.
AAGTCAGTGTACCCCACCTGCTGGCTAGCAAAGGCATTGCATAAATTCATTGGTTGCAAATGACTTTTGTAATTTAATCAATTATTGATGTCTACATGATAAACACAGGACATTTTAACTTTTATCATTACTTAAGATCGTTAAATCTATAATCCAAAAAAAATAATTTTCCTCATCACCCTGTTAGCATACCCTTGAATGGGACTAACCCAGTGTAGGTGGCAAGCTCCTAGCACTACCAAATTACTTCAGTAAGAGGGTTTGGTCTTTAGCATACCCATTACATGAGGCAAAAATTGAAAGACTAGAAGATCAAGATGGGGAGGAAAGATGAGGACGGCAAACAATACATAGACTGTAGAACACAGAAGAGGGGAGTCACCTCGAAGCCGATTACTAACGCCACAGCTCAAAAAACTTTAAATTTTAAGATGTTAGAGTACTTTCCTTCCAATCCCCTCTTCACCTCAATGCAGAAGGCACTAGGAAGGGACCGCTGGGCAGCCATTTGTTGATCTCCTGACAAAAAGATTAATGCAGACTAAACGGTACAGCGCATCAACATGGCAGAGGGGTTCCCTACATCTCACAGTACTTACTCCATGCTGTTCTCAAGCTGGTGTATAGTGCGCTTGTCCAGGTAGCGACAGAAGAGCGAGAGCAGGTTGGAGGGCAAAAGGAGGGGTTCCACAAGAGAGCACTGAGATAGTTGTCGAGCAACCAGGAACACTGTTTCTGTCCTGAGAGGAGGGAAATGGCACGGGAAAAATAAACTCAAAATTGTGACTGCTTAAAGTAAAAACGGTAAAATTCCTAGCCTTTTTGAATGGAATTTTAAAATCCTGACACTAGTAGATCATGCAGTTAAATTTAACAGTCATGTGTGACTCACCAAGTCTCAAAGTCCCCAATGCTGGGCTTAATAGGGATGTCAGAGGACAGCAGTCTCTCCCCTTGAGACAGAAGGGCATAGAGTAGTGAGATCCCAAACTGAAAGAAATACAGAACGTTAAGCCCAAAACCTCTTTTGTAAGTTTAATACCAGTTAAGCACGGACAAGAAACTGAATGGAGACAGACCTTGTTCTGGCAGACCAATGAGAGATGAGTCTCTGTAGAGTCAGGCAAAGTAGACGTAAAATCCCTGATGACTCCAATAAGCTGGCTGAAAGACATCCTTCCAATCACCGTACAAAGAGGTGGATACAGCACAGGAAGAGCCTGTATGAGAGAGAAAAGCACACCAAGTGTAGTAGCAGTGCTGGACAGTATGAAACCAACAGCGAGTCCAACTCAGTCTCAAAGGTGTTGGCTGGAAATGAATGCTAGCAGTTTTAAAGTGCTACCTTGCAATGCGCATTAGACATTGAAACTATCAATACAGGGACTTCAGACTAACTGCAAAGAGATGCAGCCGACTCACCTCATCTGTGTCTTTGCTCATAAGTACAGGCAAATGTGACGTCACTTCACTTAGAACATGCAACGCAATGTCATGTGACAGGAAAGGAAGGAGCCGAGCCATCAGCCGCTTGCCTTTTGATACCACCAGACAGGACAAGAACTCTTCACTGGACTCTCTACAAGGAGTGTCAAAAATACCATTACCAGATAAGACTAATGGCTGGACTGGAATAGGCGTCACGTAAGTGTATCTTTCCTCCATACAGCGTAACAAAGTTGAAATACAGACGAAGATTCTTACAGATTAGTAGGGATTTCCAAAGAGTCCACTAATAACAGTGGCCTTGGTCCAACGCCCAGACATGCTGTGCATATGAAAACCTCACAGGTTAAGTAACTCACAGATGGGCAGGGTGCTGCAGTTGGGTGTAGATTAACTCCACACTCCTTTGCATCTTCTCCCTTAGCCTCTCTCGCTCTTCTTCATTGAATAGAGTGGCCTTCCTCCTCTCCCCCTCCTCCACTTCCAACAGTACTATAAACAACTGAAGTATGACAACATGCACAAGATATTCAAATTTCACAACTCAAGACCAATTTCATCCCTAAAAAGGATTACTCAACAACAAACATGGAAGTTCTGAACAGCCCACATTTTGGAACATAACTTATTGGGCATTCAAGAGTTAAAACGTAAAATGCAAGACCTACCAAGCAATATCAAAAGTCTAAGAGTTAATCTGCTATATACAGTGTTCTCCAAGTAGGCTTGTGGAAATAAAAACAAATTTAAAGGTTAATTCTGAAGAAACATTTACATAGTGTTAAATCTGAAGACACGCAAAGTTAAATGGCTAAAAGCATCTTTCCTAAAGGCATTCGACTTGGTTGCAAAAACCCATACTTGCTTAAGACTAGTTACTGCTGATTCAAGTAAATTAGCACACATTCCAACTTGTGTGAATTCTTAATTTACTGTATCAATACGGGTAGGCGCTCAAATCCCTGCCCTTTTTGTCCCAACGCTGCGAGACCCATCATTGATTTTTTGTTTGTCAGTAATCTCCTTAATGTTTAAGCTCCAGCCCTTAAGTCTATCCATGATATTTTGCTAATCAAACTAGCTCATTAAGCCTCTAATATTTTCCTGTTACAAAATCGTGAAAAGGACATCATTGAGCAAAAGCTGCTTCAGGGGCACAGCAATATGCTAGCCCGTTACCTATATCATCACTCCCCTAGGACGTCAATTGAAAATGAGAACTGGTTCTTATTGTATTATAACATCAATATATTCATTACCTTTTCAATATTGTGAAGAACAATTAGCCTTTGTTGTCTGGTATCTTTTTGTTCCTGCGGAAAGACAGTCAGTCAGCACATAAATTGTCAAATTAAGGTAAAATTCAAGAAAGTAATTTTATTTCAGGCCTCACCTCCTCTGGGCTGTGTGCATGTACAGCATCGATGGCCCGCCGAGGGGAAAAGCATGTTGACATGGCAACTTGTCCCAAGGAGCCCTCAATATGCACAACTGCAGACAGATCATTTTTATTTAACAGTGCCAGATACTTATGCAAGGTTTTCACAGCACTACTAATATATACACAACAACAAAAAAAAAGCGATTGTTACAGGAGAATACTAGGGAGCGAAAATGGGAACAGACCCGGTGTGTAAGTGTCAATTTTCACGACATAGGGAGTGGTGAGTTTGGGTGGCTCCCTCTTGGCCCTGTCTCCCAGCAGGTCCTCTTCTACAAGTTTGGCCTCCATGCGCTGGTAGTACTCCTTAAAAAGGATAGGTAAACCAAAGCTCTACATTAGCTTTGCAAGGCTACTGTGCATTGGCATCTACAGTGTCTGCCAGCAATGGTTGCAAACTTGCTTAGAATAAATAGCCAGATAGATTAGAGAAATGTTGGAGACAAATCATGGATACCCTAGAAATGGGTAAGTGCTTTCAAGACCAGCAGTAGGATATACCCAGTGTAGAACTTGATATGCAGAGGACAATTGTACCTGGTAGTAGTAATCATCAAGGTGAGGATTCTCACTCTGAAGTTGAATCATCTGCAGTCTGATGATCCACTCCTTTTCCTTCAATGACATGAGCTGACCATGAGGATCCCAGCTGTCTGCCTTTCTGAAGGATGAAGAGTAAAAAATAGCTAACAAGACAGTGCATTACACCCAACCCATTACACAGCGAAGAACACATATGGCAGGGGTGGTGGCAAATACTTATAGGGTACACTGGCTTTTGGATACAATTACATTAGAACAGATCAGAGAAACCAATAAAACAGGACTTTCAACATCAAGTTCAAAGTAAAGGACAGCAGTTTGCCATCGGTTACCTCTGGGATCTCTGTTGCCGTAGGCTTAACAGCCGTCGGTGCTGGGGGTGAAGCTGAGCCACACGACCTGGAAGCCTTTGGATAAGCAGAAGTACAGATAATTGACACATTCCTGAACTTAAGCAGAACCTGGATTATAAAACCAATCCGACTGAATACGTGTGAACAGAACCACTCAAATGGCAAGAGATGATTGGGTCTTATTTTTTGCGCTCGCATTTCAAATTAAAAATTATTTCAATTCCTTCATATCTGCAGATAAGCAGCTGAGACTTAATCCACTCATTACTAAGGGGCACCGACTTTGGAAATCATTTCACTTTCACATTTTGCAGGCAATGCATGATTGATGTTGCCCTCATTGCTTACACTGGTGTAAATGTTAAAGAATTACAAAAAAAAATAAACACTTCATGGCACTGTCGCCTTTCGTTTCTCAAACCTGAATCGCTGCACAGGGTTTGCAGAGGGGCTGTAGAACGGAGCAGGGCTTGGAGAGTGGGCCCCAAATCTCAGTTGAATCATTTTAGGAGTAAAGGATTGTGAGACAGGAGGGCGAGGCCGTGAGGGAGAGAGGAAGCCTCCCGACTGAAACAAATCAGAAGACCATAAAACGCAGCCTGTGTCAACATGGAGATACTGAAGATGATACGAAAACAAGCTACTAGCACTCGTCATGGCAAGCAATGTAATGTATATTAGATAACGTGGTATGAAAATGTTATACAGACAATCACTGATTCAGTTACCTGCACATACTGTTGCTGGGAGGCAAAAGGTCGTTTAGGGAGAAGAGGGGAATGAGGCATCACAGGATTCAGCTGCATCTGAAAGGTAGTCAAAATCTTGCTGAACTGACACTGGAGAAAAATTAGTAAATTGATAAACCACACACTTACTTGAGATAGGCATCGTTCACCAAAAGGCCTCATCATTGGGGCTCCCCTATTACCCTCTGCAGCACCTCGGTATGCTGGAAGAGGATATCTGAGTGGCGACTGGAAGTTCAGAGTGGTGGGAGGCATTCGAGGGGGCAGAGGTCGATCAATCACACTGACGATAGCCTTGTCCTGAGAATTTAAGTAATAAATAACCAGACAAAAAAAAAAAATGCACAGATCGAAGTTAAATGCACATATCGAGAGAACGCTACAGAATCTAAACTGAAGGAAGTGGCGAGACAAGTGACGGCACCTGGAGAATGTACTCAGCAGTTCGTCTGCGGGAGCCATGGGAAGACAGCATCCACTGAGGGAGAAAGACAAGTAGCTAGTAAATTAACCTGTACCAAGTGGTACAATAAAGTGGTAAAATTGTCTGGATGTCTGTATACACTTCCTTTCTGAAAAACATTTGTAGGAAAATGTTTTATTGCTTACCATTTTTTTTTTAACTGTTAAAAGGCACACTGAACAGTACATCACAAATGACCTGTATTTAATAACTCACAGCATCAGAATTCATATCTTCATATGAGGAGGTGGTGCCACTGTCCACTATAGCACTGTCTAGACTCTTCAGAGGACAGAGAAAGTCATGTTAAAATTTTAAATAGGAAAAAACATTTTCTCCATAAACCAACAATCCATTACAGACCTTCAGACTGGGTCTTCCCTCCACAGTTCTCATCACAGCTGGATCTTCAAACATATCTCCCTTTCCAGCTTCTTCTCTCCCCCTATCTCCTCTTGCTCGACCCAAACAGGCCTGGGGATGGAACTGTGGCACAGGCCGCAACGTAGGCCTAGGAAGAGGTGGAGGGCTGGGGGTGGAAGGAGGTGGAGAAGGAGGTGGTGCTGGCGAATGTTCTCCACAGAAGAGCAGGAGATCAGTCGGATCCCCTCCCGGGTCCTCAGCACCTATATCAAGATCTTGCAAAACATCATACACCTTGCCATTAGTGGCAGCATTTTCAATGATACATGGAGTAGCCTCTTCGTACATCAGGCACGTACCCAACCCAAAAGTCTCCTCGTTGTACAGATCTATATCTTCATCTTCCTCAGCCATCACTTGCAGAAGGCCACATCCCCCCATCCCTCCTTCCTCCTCATCCTCACTCCAGGTGCCTCCATCCTCCGGCCACTGGGGTTGCAAGACGGGGCAGTCCACCTTATAGAAAAGGGTAGAGCATAACTAACAGCTTACATTACTAACAATATGGTCCCTATAGAACACTCCCCTATTAAACAGTCCCGGTAGACCACCTTCACATCGAACACCATTATAGGCTAAACCAAGTCACAATACCCAGCCTTTTTCCATAAGGTGATCATACACTGAAATGATGAATCTATACACCCATTTATTGGGATATGGTTGTTAAAGTCAGGAAAATTCTGACTGACCGCAGAGGTTATTTTTGATTACTCGAGTGACTTTTTAAAAGAAAAACGCATGTTAGCACGCGCGTTTCCTTGCGCATCAACATTGAGCAAAAAACGTTAATTTTCAAAAACAACATTACCTCCTCAGGAAAAGAATTTCAAAAAAGTAGTTCAAAAGTTATGTCGTGCTTCTTACTCTGTGATCGCCAGTTAACAGATGTCGGCTAAAAAGCAATTAATTAAATATGTCTTCTTGGTATTATTAACAAACGCTCTACAACTAATGAAATACTGCAGGTTGTTTTATTTAGCAATGTTGCAAGGTGAATATTATTAACATAAATATGAAATTACTACTTACGTGGTCTTCTGAATCATTCATTTAGTTTTGAAAAATGTATTAGTAGCCTGTAGCCTATAGTCACGGCGTGCGATTTACCAGCTGGCTCCTCAGAAAAAAATGTGTGTTCTCAAACACTCTATTTAACTTTGGCGCACCTGCGCCAAATGGGAGGGACTGCGAAAAGGAATCATGCGTATTCGACATTGTTTGGGCACTCTAATACAGGCCTGCCTTTTCCTAATTTCGCATCTGATACAAACAAACAGTTTTCTATTGATATCGCGATAGTATGTTCATTTATACTTTAATAACATAAATAAACTTTAATAACTGAAATAAATGACAAAACCATAGCATTCAAATTTTTTCAATGCATATTTAAAGTATAAGAACATAGAGATAATAGTGTTATCTATTGATGTCTACTGACATCAGCTCTCCTTAGTCTCACTCTCTCCTACTCTATATGTACATACTCGTCCTTTCCTTCCCCCTGTCTTCTTATCGAAATGCACTGTTTGTCTATGCACTGAAACCAAATATAAACTTCAAGTTTCTTGGCAGACAGACAGATTGAAATAGGAGGAGCAATGTGGCTCAGTCCAGAACAGCCTGAAGGACATAAAGGCAATCGGACGAAGAAAGTACAGACACGTTTTTAAGGTCAGAAAAAGGCCAAATCAGCTATTTGATTAATCTCTGTAAGTAAGCATTGCCTTTTGTGTTGAATTTATCATTCAAACTTTTCTGTTTCATGTTTTCATTGAAATTGATTTTATCAAAGATATGTGTGTGTACTGAATATTTTACTTGCTTCAACATTTAGGCCTATTTAATGTCCACATAAAAGTCTAAATTAACTGGTAATACAGATTTCGGTTTTTCTAAAAAATAAAATAAAGATGTTACGTGGGAAGTTCATTGTTTTAGGAAATGATTTAGAATTTTAATTTGGAATAATAATAGGGACAAATAGGTAAATAGAAATAAATATTGTAATATTGTATTACTTTCTTGTAATACCTAATCAGTGGTTAGTAAATAAGTGATGGAACTCAGATTATATAAAAAATATTACAATTCTAAATGGTTTTAAAATGTTACAAGTTTACACATATTAACAGTCTCTTTAGGTACTGAATCTATAATGGCAAATCTGACGATTTAGGAGCAATTCAGTGAAAACATTTTGGTGTCTCCATTACTAAATTGTATTTTGCAATACTTGCTTGTTTGCTAATGAGTTAGTTAAGATGAAATGGTAGCTATTTAGCAAATTTAGTAAAAACCTGTGCTATCTTTACAAAAGAAATGTGTTATATTTAATGCTGCTGCAGCAGACTTTCTATGATTTATTTTTGTCATTTGATATTATCTATATAATTTTAGAATCATTTAAATAACATGAATGGAGGATGAGGGTCATGAGTACAAGTAGAGTCATTGCAGTTTAGGTTTTCTTTAGGAGGTTTTCATCAGCTGCTGCTGGTGTTCATACACACCTGCGCCAGAATGTTGCTGTGTGGTTGGGGAGGGCGTGCTGTAGAATGGCCACTTTTGGCTAGCTGGTGTCCTTTCTCACATTGAGTATGAAGCTGAGGAGAGTTACTCAGTAACTCAGTTCGGTAACTCAAGTAGCCCAAGGAACACATACAGGTGCAGCAGCTTGGTTCTTTTGGTTGTAATTTTATATTTAATCCTGTATTCCTCTTGGATGGTGGCTTGATTATTTGATTGGTAAATTACTTTTTTGTTCTAATTATTTGTAACTATTTATGGTTAATTTGTAAATATACTGTTTTGCAACTACCCCCAGTTCTGCCCGTCTTAGGGTAGCCAGTTATGCACTACATAAATATTTGTGCAGTATGCAAATAATTTACACTAAATAACTATTACTGCAATATCAATGCGTCAACCATATGGCTTAGTAACCAAATATTTCTGTATTTCCCCTCCATCAAGGAGATGCGCCTGGTTGCCTCGACAATTTTGGCTCAAAGGGCCTTTTCCTCAGCCGCGGGTCATGGAAGTCATGAGGGTGGAGGTCTGCCTTGGTTTATATAATAGCCATGCCTCTGCATATGTAGCTATATGTTTTTTTCGGATATTCTGCTGTTTTTGTGTAATGTGGTTTTGAGTTCCTCATGGACTGAAATCCATTGAAAGCTATTACGGCCTTACTTATTGTTGTTAATTCCCCGATTCTCACAGTTCCCTAATTAGTCAGTGTGTATGGGTGTTATTAACCCTATATTTATTAGAGATGCAACTATTCCACTTATGTTTATTCTTTTTCTCACTCTTCCGACAGCTAAGACTTGGAAGATCCTGTCATTTGTGGTTGCTCTGCCTGGAGTGACTGTTTGCATGGTGAATGCCTGGCTAAAAATGCAGCATCACTCCCACAATTCTCCTGAGTTCACCCCTTTCCAACACCTCCGCATCCGCACCAAGGTAATTATTTTAGTTCACACTTAAGAGAGCACTTCTATGGATTGAGTAGTTTCTTCACATTATAAGATAACTTTCTGAATCCACAAACTTTATCATTAGTAAACTACTGTGTATGAACTCTCCCTCTTTTCCCTTTTAGCCTTTCCCTTGGGGAGATGGGAACCACTCTCTCTTCCACAACCCCCATACCAATCCCCTTCCCGCTGGTTATGAGGGACCCCATCATTAAGCACTCAGTGTTGTCATGCTGACTGTACTGACACAGGTAGAATACTTCAATAAAAAACCAGACTCTACAACACAATGGCTTACTGAGGAATACTGAGTATTAAAGTTTATTTTTGTCCCTTCATTTAAAAAAGTCCAACAATGGTAACTTACTAAGAAGTAAAAAAAAATAAAACTTTGTGATCAATACATTGTGGTGAAATTATATACATTAACAACCCCCTGGGCATAGGGCATGTAATTACTCAGGGAAAATGGAAAAACACTCCTCAAGTTCGGCTTAAATGAGCTTCAAACCTCTTTCAGTGCTTTCTTCTCTGGTACAGGCCCTGATGCAAGAATCCTAGAGCTTTTTATTCTGTAGCTGATTAGCCATTGCCTTCAGCAGTGCCAGTTACTGAGCTGAAGATTGTTCAGTAGTGAGGCCTGGAATATCAGGCTCCTTTGTCTTAAAGGGGAGGGACACAGATTACCCACCATTGTACCACATATTCCCCTCCCCAGCTCAGATCCATCAGGCTAGTGTGCACGTCCTGCCATGGGGTCTCCTAGAAGGTGGTATGTCTTTCACAGCTATGATCACTCAAGCCTTCCAGAAAGTATTTTGCTGCTGACACAAGAAGATGACCTTAATTGGATCCCTGTGGGATGGCTGTCCATCAATTCCTCCTGCGCCGCCTGCATCATCATCCTCCTCACTTCGCACTCCAACATTATCTTTTGAGCATTGAGACTGATTCTCTCCACTCTAGAGACCAGTCTAGCAAACCTTGTATCTGGTGATCTCTTCCTAGCAGGCCTCTCTGTGTCTTTTTCATCCCTCACTGGTGCCACATGTTGCCTAGGGAAGCCCCTGCAGTATCCTCCTCAGTCAGCTCCTCAGTCAGTGATTGTGGGTCCATCACTATAGGGCAGCGTATATTTATGACTATATCAACACGTATTTCACAAAAATCCAAATCAGATAATGTTGAGGTTTTTAATCAACAGCGTGGTTAAACCTAATTAATTAAGAAAGTGGTTGATACAAACACTGTCATACACAGGATGGCCCCAGGACGGAGATTAACTAAATTAGCAGATCCATTAGATCGTTGGTTAACAGCAATCCCTAAAGCGTCCTACTGTTTAACCTCTTGAAACCTCTGTCTGTATTGTGTTAAATTACATATGAGTCATATTTATTTATCTTTAATTGTCTGTCCCCAAATAATTTATATGTTTAATTATTGTTTCCATCTAGTGGTCATTTGACAGTATAGATTAATGTATCATATGCTGTGTAGCTTCACTGGCTGGAGAGTCTTGTTCCATTTGAAGCAATGGAACCAGTGTTTGCAAAATCTTAATGCATCCACACATAACCGTGCCTTGGAGTGCAAAACCTTTTTAGATTGGTCTCAATGAATAGAAGCGCCACATTCAGCTGCAGTATTCATTTGTTGGGCCCACGTTAATCAATCTGCTGAATTGTTCAACGGCATGCACATAACGAGGGCAGAATATTAATAATGAATTCATTGCACACGGAAACCCAGTGACAGTCAATGTAATTTAATCATTTTTGGTCATAGATTGGAGACAATCACAATAGTAATCATACATTTGCATAATACAAGGTCCAACAGAATTTAACTTTGTAAAATTACAGTTATGGTAAAGTAAAAAATGGCTTTCATATGGCTTTTATCATAAAATTATAATGAAGGACTTGAACACTGTTCAATGGCTTTTCATAAGCTTTGGCATATTAAATACATTTAAGGAATCGCATGGTTTATTGATGAAAATAGAAATAGAAATAAAAACATACATTTGGGAATGAATTTGATAATATTGGAAACAACTGGAATGAAAAGAAAATACACTGTAAATCCAGACAACTATACTAAATAACTTCAGTGCATGTTCTTCGGTCAACAAATGCATACCCCATTAGGCTTTAATCATAAATGCAAAATTTATAACTTGTTTTCATTTATTATATAGTTTATTGCAAATTTTAATCAATGTCAAACCTTTTTGGTTTGCAGTACAGGAATTGTCTGCATCCAAATTATCAAAATTTGAACAATTTTACTTCAATATCAACATGTAAAAATATTTTGGTGTGGGATACACCATTAATTTCCATCTCTTTCTCATATCGATTAGATATTTCTGCTTTCTATACTGATAGAGACAGATTCAACCATTCTTCCATGTATTAACACAATAACGCAAAACAGAATAGAGAATAAGGGAGAGATAGAGAAATTTACTTGTCAAGTGCAGATTTACTCATAAAATTTCAAACTAATATCATTGTTTAAATATCCCCATCTCACTATTCACAGAACTATTAGGATATTCTGTATTTTTTCTAGATAAATCACATTAACCTTAAGTTTACCTCCTTACCTTTATACTTTTCTGTGTTACATAATCACACACACTCTATGCTTTTAGGTTTTATATATATTTTGCAATGGATTTTTCTTCTGTCAATATTCTCACTGTCCCACCCAGTCTGGCTGTCAATCTCTCCCTAGGTTTGTGGGTCAAATGAAGGGGATGGGATGCAATAATAGAAACACTTGACTTCTCCTAAGATGTAGCATTGATGAAAGTAGGGTAAAAGCTTTCCTTTTTTCCCCGTCTCACCCAAATCGAACATGAGGCGGCTGAAGACAGGGCCTCCAGTTCTTCCTATCCGAAGAGTTTGAGAAAGCATGGGTGACAGTAGGGCTTGTTCTCCTGCTCCTTGAAGCAGCCCTTGCTGAGGGGTTTGAGACAGAAGTGGCACACCAGGTGATGGGGATGAAACTTGGCACCCATGGCGGTGACACAGCGGCCTAGGATGGGCTGCTGGCAGGCCTGGCACACGCTGCCCCGGCACTGGTGGTAATGTACTTCACACAATGGTTGACCCTCGTGTTCGAAGAAGCTGCCATTCACAAAGGGCGTGTAACACTCCTGCAAGAAGAATCTATGGTTTAGTGGGTCATCACATATATAGGTTAAAATAAGACTGGAAAATACCTCAACAAAATAAAACACATTGTATGCTTCGTTCCTTAATAAATAATTGTATCACCATATACATGGGAGGCACACACACACACACACATACACAAAAACACTCACACGGCAGACAAAGCACTGGGGGTGCCAAAGGGAGTTGAGGGCAGAGATGTAGTTCTCCAGAATGGGCTGGGAGCAGCCTTGGCACCTGGAGGCGAACAGGGACAGGAAACACTGCTGACAGTACTGCTGGCCATCACGGTCATGGAAACCTAGGGAGAGAGACCGTCACATAATAAGTGCCATCAGTTTTTTTAAACATAAAACATAAATATAAGAAACAACTTTAGGATTTTCAAAGCTATATGTGTGTGTGTATGTGTACGCAGGTTCAAGACGGCTGATTAAAAAAAAACATTAAAAAAACTACGGATTTTGTTTGCCCAAAAATGACCAGTAAGCATTGTATTGCCATGGAAGGAAGTGTGCTCACCTTCCTCCCCAAAGGCCCGCCCACACATGACACAGCAGAAGCACTCAGGGTGCCAATTCTTGTCCAGGGCGGTGACCATTTTCTACAGGAAAAACAAAGGGGTTTGAGTTTGAAATAGAGTCTAGACTGGACTTATATGGTCTGTTTAAGTAACTGGGTATTGCATTAAATAAAACATAGGACTGAGTAAGAGAGACACAGCTGGTATCGGGGGAGAAAGATGCAAAGGGACTCACATTGAGTATAGGCTTGTTGCATTGTGCACAGTGAGGAGAGTAGAGGGAGAAATAATCTGCCTCACAGTAGGGTCTGCCATCCTTCTCAAAGAAATTTCGACTGCCCAACTCACACTCGCACTCAGTGCACACAAAATGTTCTGGATGCCACACTCGGCCCAGGGCAGTAACCACCTAGAAGTTAGAGTTGTCCGTTAATTACACCCTGATTAGGGCACACTTCTAAACACAGTACGAGCATAATGTAATACAATATTTATTCAAACTCCCCTGTTTGAACTGTAACCTAATATATACACAATTGGCATTGTTTATGCATCAACTTGCATCTGTTTTGTCTATCACATTAAACACTACTGAATTGTGACAGAAAAATATAATATATTTTTGTCTAATATATTTGCCATGCAGTCATTTCTCTGTCTGTTGTTATTTTTCTTTTTACAATACTAATCACTGGTGCACAAATGAACAGGACACTGGTATAATGCTATTGCAGTTAAACACAGTTTGATACCTGTCCCACCACTGGCTTCTGACAAGCTGAACAGCTCCCTTTGGAGGAGGTAGGAACTCCTTGTCTGCTCAGATCCAGTTGGAGGAGCCCCAGCATGCTGTCCAATGAACCACCAGAAGAGGTCTGTGGTGGTAGAGACGGCTGTTGTGGTGATGTAACCAACTGCTGATTGATGGGAGGTGGTGGCTAAGCAAAGAGATGAGACCGGCATAAATATAGCTTAAATGTGTGGTGTGGTTGTTTGGTCTCCAGGCTTTCCAGCATCTCAAAAAGTAGAACTGTGTTTTCTAAACTTCAAGACACAGCTTGTTGAACACAGCGAATCAATTGAATTTAGCGGATGGCATCACTTCCTGTTGCTCTAAAAGAGATAGAATGGTTGGAATTGGACAACAGCAACAAAGGTACACTTTCGATGATTTGGAATAACCGAGTAAGTGAATATACGATTGGGAGATGGAGATGGACTCACTGAGCTCTGGACTTTGAAGTCCGACAGAGATGCCATTAGCTTGTCCAGCTCCAGAGTGGCAGACGTTGCTGAAGGTTTCACAGTACTGAAACGAGGAGAGTGGTTAGGTTCGGGTATACACTGAAACAGTAGTACCTACACTAAGAGATATGATGAATAACCCACACAGATGAATAAGAAACACAAATGCAGAGGGAAACACACTTTGGTAAATGGGAATATGTAACAAAGAGATTAACACACATCTTCATAAAAGATTAACTCAGGTACCCATACCCAGGAACGGAGGCAGCGGTCATTACTTTGTCCCTGCCAATCTCCTCACGGCCCCTAGAGCCCTGGAATTCCTTCACCTTCTCTCCTTCATCCTTTTTGCTGGTGGGAAACTGAGCAAGAATTTCATCTAACAGAGAGGAGGCAAAATTGAGATATGTTTTGGAGAGTCTCATATACATACATAAAGTACTGAATTTTACATTAGAGTAATTTGATTTGTATACCACAGTGTCTACACATAAAATGTTGTAAAATGTAAATTAATTATAAAATTAAGGACTGGCAGAATGCCGCCCAGGTCTAGGGTAGGTGGGCATCGGCAGGGCTTCTCAGCTCGTCGCTAAGCAGCGCCTCTCCTCCAATTTTGTGAGGGCTGTGTAGCCAAATGACAGGTGGCTTGAAGTTGATTGATAGACCTTCATGTAAGAGACACGACACTTTTATACATCAGGCTACCCATATATATTGTATTGCGCTTTTTAGTTACCAAGTTTTCAGGTTTTATCTACCTTCTTGAACCAGATTGGGTACATACCAGCACAAAGACAGCAGTATTTACCAACAGAACAGACACACATGCCCACTTAGAAAACATAGCAGGCAATGCCCAGTCCAATGATATTACCTGTGATATTAAACTGGGTGGCATTTAACTCTTGGAGTAAGTGGTCCAGCTCGCTCAACCCCCCACCTAAAACGGAGGAAGAGGAGAAGGTTGGGGGCGTAGATGGGTCAGCAGAACGAGGAGAGCGTGGCTTGCACACCGTGCTGACAGAGAGAGAGAGACAGAGACAGAGACAGAGACAGAGTACATATTACATTAGTGCTACACTTACATTCTAATTGAGAGATTTAATTAGGCGATATATTAAAGTGCCATTAGCCAATGAAAATAGTTCCCAAAATACATGAATGCTGACAAGTAGACAAAAGCACAAGCACAGGCATATGCAGGAGCACCAAGAGAAGCGAAAAAAACTATTTAGGGGATGGGATTCAGCCACAATATCAGCTAGACTCAAATAGGTAGGCTATTGTCCCATTTGCAAATTAGGTTTTAAGAAATCTCATTTATCTTATGAGCACAAGCATAGAAAAAAGGTGTTCATAAAGGAGCACAAGCAAACACAGGCAAATTGGCATGGGTGTTACCTGTACAGTTTATCAGTGTCATGATTCTGAGAAGCATTGGACTTCATTGCAGCAGACACAGTCTGAGTAGAGAGTTGAATTTTCGATAAAATAAAAAATACAAAAATAAAAATACACCCTTTTCTAATGCATTTGTTTAAAATTGAAATTTCAGTTAATCTTCTGTTATTTAACCACATTCCGAACCATACTTTGCTCTACCGTCAGTGTCCTGCTTTGATAAACTGCTGTGTCACCTTCCCCAAATGTTAATTATACTTAGGCCTATTTCTCTTTAATTTCTCTCAACTGATATAAGGAACGCTTTTACCCACCCTAGTAAAATTCCATTAAAAACAGATAAACAGAAAGTGACAGACAATCAGATGAGGATGCAGCAGAATCTGTATTAATGTGTTACTCTTGTAACTAAATCTTAAGAAGAGCATTTCTGTTGTACTTTTGAGAAAGATACTTCTAACATATACTACTGCATAAATGGATATATTCACTCAGTGGTCAGTTTATTAGGTACACAAGCCTGTTGACTAAAATGAATCCCTCCGATAGACAGTCACATAGGCGTGACTTTTTATATATAAAGCAGGCAGACAGGCATCGAGGAATTCAGTTACTATTTCTATTGAATGTTAGAATGGGCAAAACAAGTAACTTTGAGCATGGTAACAGCATCTCAGAACACAAGTTGTCGGCCCTTGTCACGAATGGGCTATTGCAGCAGACGACCACACCGAATTACACTTCTATCAGCTAAAAACAAGAAAAAAACGCTCCAGTGGGCACCAACACTGGACAACTGGAGAGTGAAAAACATCGCCTGGTCTGACAAATCCCTGTTCCTGTCACATCATGCCGATGGCAGAGTCAGGATTTAGCAGAGTCAGCATGAGTCCATGGATCCATCCTGGCTGGTGTTAATGGTACAAGCTGGTGGCAGTGGTGAAATGGTGTGGGTACCAAGTGGGCACATACCAACTGAAGCAACGTTTGATACGCCACAGCATATCTGAACATTGTTGCTGACCAGGTGTATCCCTTCATGGGTGCTGTTTACCCTTTGTCACATGGATCTGTTCACAGCATAAATTCCATTTCATCAGCATGGCTCATAATTCCTCTAGAACCCATGCCCCAAAGAATTCAGGTTGTGGGGAGTCTGACCCAGCACAAGATGGATGTACATAATAAACTGGCTACAGAGTGTACATAATGCATTTGGATACACACTAAAACCAGCATCGCCAGTTTATTTACATTGTGAACTACCGTAACACTCACTTTGTACAGTTTTTTTCTATCATAAATTCTATACTATTTTTTTCTGACCTGTTGAGCAGTGTAGGCTGGCGGTGGTGGCCGAGTCTGTATGGTGTCTTGCGTACCAGAAGGGGCTACAATAGAAGATGAATCAAGCATGTTTCCAGAGGCAGGAGGAGGGTCAGATGTGAGGAGGACAGGACGTCTGGCCAGGGGAGAGGTGGAGCTCTCCAAATCTGCCAGGAGTGCATCTATAAAGAGAGGTAGGGACAAGGGCCAGGAGCAGAGAGTGGAAGTCATAGTTAAGATATAAGCATTTACATTTCAGAGAGAGCACAAGATGGTATTAATACATTTAATAAACTTTGTATGTGAGAGGTTAACAGTCACTAATGCAGTGGGAAAGATGTTAATGCACTGCTGGTTAATTTGGTATTCAATGCAGGAAAGCAAATTAACCAAATGCAAGCAGAAAATCTACTGTAAAAAATGAAAATCACAAAAATATAAAAATACAAGGAGACAGATGTCCAGATGGATTTTCACACATATTACCATACATATACATTGAGACACTAATTGAGTTAAATAGAGCTGTAGAAATACAGAAACTGACATACATACTGCGAGAAAGTTACATACCAAACACAACAATACGAGGACTGAGAGGGGAGTAAGGGAGGTCAGGTTCTCCTGAAGAGAGACAGACAGACAAAGTGACTAATTTTGGAGCTAAGCAGCCAAACAGTTAATCGCAGAACAAAGGACACAGAGAAGAAGGTTGATAAAAAAAGTGTAGAGATCAAAAATTGCAGTGCAAAAGCTGACACAGTTGTATGCCTTTGTATATTCTTTGTTTACAAATCATATTATATGTCATTTAATCACAAACTACATGTACAGACACAGATATATCACAAACTGATACACATTAATAAAGTAAAGTAAACGCATTATCACAAAGCACTCAGCCATTATATGGTTAAGTTCATTTGGTTATTCTTATAACTATATCTGTACATTACAGCCAGTTGAAAAAACGCAGCCAAGCCTAAAATTATGGTCATGGAGGAAGGACAGTCAGACTGTTTCGTAGCTGATAGTAAACCATCTGTCTTATTCCAACCATAACACACTATCTTTCCCATGTGACAATAATTACAGGAGACTTTTCATAGCGTAGTGTCACAAATGTCACAGCGGCCACAAGCATATCTTTGTGTCTTTTACCGTGACTGAGAACATGAGTGGAGGCATAAATAGAAAACCATGAAGGCACATGTTTTTATTTGTACTGTTTTGTAGCGTTTTTAACAGTTCTTTGAAACTTTACTTCTTAAGCTGCTTATAGCTTGTTTTATTAGATGATTTTTTTATGCTGCATTAATACATTGATGTAGGTCAATTGAACAAAATGTTTGTTCTTTTATAACCACTTTGTCATAATGGTATGAATAAATAAAAGATATTCCTTTCCATACATTTTCATGAATTTCTAATTTCCAGTGTATGGTTCGCACTCATACTAATATTAACCAATTTCGACCTTAGTAAATAATAATAAAATAATTAATAATAAAATCTAAATCTGAATATCTAGTAGCATTGTGACTTCCCTAGAAAACTAATAATATTGGCAAATAAATTATCTTCTGTCTACGAATTTCTTCTCACAATGACTCATACTAACATAGATTTAAATGCACATTCAGAAACAGAAGATTGCTCACAGACTAGACTGCTCATATAAGGTACTGAAATTCTCTCAATGGGACTTGTGACCATATTTAGAGCTGCTTGAAAAAATGTTTTCCTTGGCCTCTATCTCTCACACAAACACAACTAAAACTACATACCCAAATATTTATATCCAATAACAACTGATGATAATAAATGTACACAGATAAACTACACACACACATTTTTTATGTTGGGTGTTAATGAAAGTCACACCCTCATATTCCTGTAATACTAAACTCAGTATTGCTCACTCATGCACTGCGGAACAAAACTTCATAAAGGAATTCCCTCAAACATTCCCGTAATTTAAACTGATTTACTCAAAGGGTGTTCATTTAAATTTAAGCTTACTATAACATCCATGGAGAAGTCACAGCCTAAAGAGAACCATATAGCGAAGATAAAAATTCACAGACTTTATTTCATTAGTCAGTAAAACGCACGATCACTGCATGTTTCTATTTTAAGTACAGCCGAGTCTGTTGTTTCCACAGCTCCTGCTTCAAAAATGAGCAACTTGTGGGATACACATCCGTCTTATATTTAAGTACACAAACGTAGACAAATTGGGTTGATTGCCATATGCTACATGTATTCATCAATTAATTACCTTTGTCTTTGAAAACAGTTCATACAAACATCAAAAATTAAGCAAAGGCTCCGTGAAAACTGATTTGAATTTTTTTTTTTTTTTTTTTTTTTTTTTTTTTTAACAAATTTAATAAATTCCCTACGACACAATGGTATCCATAATATCCAAAAATCGCATATTCTGTTCCCACTCGTACCTGGTTGTCGTTAGATATGTTCATTAAAAATGCAAAACCCGTGTACGTGCAGAATAGAAATTCGGTGGGTATATAGTTATATGACCTGCGTTATTTGTAATGTTAATACACACCTTTGCTGTTATTTAAAGTGAGAGTTCATTTCGCGACACGTATTGCTTAAATATATTTTTTTCTTTGCATATGTATAAAATTTGTGCTATGACCACATGGTAATTTCGTCCACGATAGAAGCCAAATTGTTGCTTCATATGTGAAACTGTACCTTGCTACTCTCCAAGTTTATATATAGTTTCATTTAATTAGTGTTGCTCTGCTCTAAAAATGATAAAGCTGGATCCAAGTGAGAAAGTCATCTTTTACTTTTTCATGTCTTAACTACTCCACCCCTTTCCTGCCTCCTTTCCCTAACTAAAAGGAGTCCGTTAACTTGAGGAAGGACACCGGATTTATATGGTTGTACAACATGACATAAGTGTGGTACTTACCTAAATCATCCATTGAACTTCCACAAATTAAATCTTCTTCAAGGCGTAGCAATTCACGTATATTATCTAATAGAGCTGGTATCAATTTTTTCCTCACCGTTTTTAAGTAAAAGAACGTTTGGCAGAATACGTCCTGTGTGCGCTATCCGCTAAGTTCATATAGGGCGTATCCTTTCTTTTCCTCCCGGGCTTCCTTGCTCTCCCAGTCCAACAAATTCTTCCAGCAACACAGACCGGAGAAGGCGTTGTAAAAATTACTGTGGTAACTCCCCCCTCACTTTCTGTCCATCTCAATCCCTCTCTGCTTCTCTGGGAGCTGACGTCACTAAATACATTCCTAGACCATATTTGGGATAGAAAATTGAGGATTTGTGTTTAACTTAAGAGTTCGGACATGTTCAGTAAAGCTAGAAGGTTATGAATATTATAAAGTCGTGATTTGTGAGTTTGGCTATTATGAGTAAATATGTTTTTTGCTGTATCCTTTCAGCCTGAACAAAAATCTCCAAAAAATTACATTTTATGCTTGTTCAGCTTCCTTTGCCACACCACTCCATAACCGCTACACAGCATTTTTTCTAAGATAGGAATTTTCTCTTTGACACATTTACACACTACACAAATAAAGATCAGATCTGAAATGGCCCAAAGTCAGGAAATAACGAATCAAGTACTTAATAGTACTTAATAAACAAACAGTAAACAGAATCATGTAGGGTACCCTGTAGTTTGTTGTGGAGATACAGTTCTGGTCAACATTTTTGGCACCCTTGATTTTGTATATCATGTACAATATCTTCAGAAATAAATGGAAATCATATTTTAATAGGATGCCCAAAGTTATTCAATAAGACAAGATGCCTTTTAACTTACATGTAGTGATTTCAAAGAAGAAACATAAAATATGACCTGGACAGCATTAAAGGCACCCTTCCCTAATATTTGGTAGCACAACCTTTGGCAACAATGACAGCCTCCAAACGTTTCTTTTAGCCATCTATACAGGCGCGGATCTTCCATGGTTGCAAAAGGGTGCACCTACCACCTTGTGATCTGATTGGCCACCTCGTGTGCCCCCAATTTTCATTGGCTCTTAGTGATGTCAATCATTAGTACTTTTCGCTGGGGGGGGGGTGTGGTCGGGGGGGGGGGGGGGGGGGGGGGGGGGGGGGGGGGGGGG
>JAOYSI010000005.1:1730827-1742498 GCA_025775065.1 Hiodon alosoides | reverse complement strand
AACCTCCCTTATCATTTGCACCTTATGGTAACCTCCAGCATTTCCAAGGTTTTATTAATCCAAGTATGTTATAATTTTTTTTTTTCCATTAGTGACAAAAAATGTATGATTTCTGTCTATATATACCATTTACATGTTCTGTTACTGCGTCTGTCCAGAGAAGACAAATCTGCCTGAATGCAAAGGCGTATTTATTCGGGGTCCTGGTGTCTGTACTTGGTCCCATCAGCTCTGTTATCCGGGTCAGGATTTTGTAGGTTTTGCTTTCATCCGGATCTTTAGGGAACCCTGTTTGGTGCATGATAAAGATCCTAGTCAGAAGCCATGAAAAATGTGGTCATCCAACACCTGTGAGTATGGATATAAAGGCATCAAACCCCCCATCAGAATGAGCATAAAGCAATGATTAGAGAGAGGCGTGGAGTACGTAATTACAGCTGCAGAGGATTCCCAGAGTGTTCCTGTGTGGACAGGCATCTGCCGAGGACACATGGAGCCCCTCGCAATCCCGGAAAGGAATTGCGGGCAGTGGCTTCACTTCACTCAGTAATATGGCTGCATGTTTTCTGAGTTAGTTCAGGTTATGTATTTCCCGGTATCTCCCATCCTCTCATTTAAAGCCGAAACTCTCTGATTGCACGTCCTTTTCCTCGTCCTGTAGGCAGTGCCCTTGAAGTCGCATGGTTTCCATGGTGCGCTGCTTGCCCTGGCTCTGGGTCATCGCGGTCATGTCACAGTCACTGGATTCATTTGTCAGGTAGCCATGTAGAGCAGGGAAAACTTATGCTATGTTTGTGGATAAATTATCCACATTATTTCTTCATTTTACTTAAATTTGAATTAAGTGCCTTGCTTAAGGGCACCACGTAAGTTAGATTTAAACCAACAATTACATTAACCAGTGTGCCACTTCTGCTGGGTGTGTGTGACCGTGTAGTGCTCTCTACTGAGTTAGAGAAAGACAGATTCAGGGTTCGGGAACGCTGCTCCAGTCCAGTGATCTTATGATTTTTAATTTGATATTTCCCTGAAACTTCAATGGAATTGATTGATTGCTCTCAGGAAACCACCTGAAGTGGGGAAGTGTGTCATTTTAAAGCGCCCAGTCATAATTATGTATCCCTCGTCAAGCTTCAGCGTGGTTAAACTCCTCACCTTTCCCTGCGAAAGCTCTATGTCTACACAGGCCATTGTTTATGCCACCCTGGGAACCCGTCTGCAGGGGGAAAGAGGAAATGTTGAATTTAATGTAAAAGGCCTTGCTGTGAGTTAAATATGGGAGCACCATGGTGTTGATCTCAGCTGGGGTGAGAGAGGAAGGGCTGAAAAGACAGAGATCAGCAGAGATGCTAGAGTGCTAGCTGTGTTAGCATTCTTCTCAGAGTGAAACGCTCTCTCCTCAGGCTCAAAATCTGTCTTTTGTGCTCTCCGGCCCTGTGGCACAGTATCATGGCCCAGATTACCCTGAAATATTAATGAGCTTTTATGTTATTATTATTATTTATTAATGAAATATTTCTCTCCTAATACCACTAGCCCAGTTTCGGTTCTCCCTGCTGTTGCTGTCGTGGTCATCTTGCTCAGAGATCCCATTTAGGCCTACAGAGAACAGTTGTTTTAGACAGGACCCTTTCGGCTTAATGGTCTGCCTGTCTCTGCCGGGGGGGGTGGGGGGGGGTGCTATGTGATATGATCACTGGCTTATCTATTGGCTATTGGGCCATACCCCTTAAAACAGAAAAGAAATCTGCGTATTCAGCAGCTAGTCTTCATATTCTCCCTAAACGAGCAGTCGATTGGTGTAGCTTCTTTGCTAAGAGAGCCTATTCTTTGGCTTAATTGGAAAGCACTCCTGTTGCAAAGGAATGTAAGAAAATGGGTCTGCTGTGCGACCGGGTAGTATCCAGGACCGTACAGACCAGAGAGAGACCAGAGAGAGACTAGAGAGACCGGGGATATCTGAACAAAACCACCAGGTTGTTGCCCATTAGCCGTTTTAGAGGGCTGTATTACAACCGACATTGATATACATTTAAAGATCATTTTAGTCACATCACACATTAGTCACATAGATATACATGTTAAGATAATTTTAGTCACATTACACATTAGTCACATAGATATACATGTTAAGATTATTTAAGTCACATTACACATGAGCTACACAGATATACATGTTAAGATCATTTTAGTCACATTACACATTATTCACATAGCTATACACGTTAAGATCATTGTAGTCACATTACACATTAGTCAAATACGTACTGTATATACATGAAGATCATTTTGATTACGTTTTGAAAAATGACTGTCCCTGCTCATTTGTGAGGCTTGTCAATTTCATGCAGCTTTCACTTTGCTGTAGAAGCTGTTCTCTCCCTCACTAAAGCTTCCCTGGGATGTGGATGCAAGGCAGAACTGCAGTGCCGTAGGAGAGCTTCCACCGTACCTACCCTGTTGCCAACCATTGTTTTAATTCTCCATTCTTATTATGGCAACTTCCGATATTGATGAGTTTTTTTGCTTGAGGTTGAAGCACAATGTGAATGGGGGCAGGGAGTGCCTGGGGCACACAGGAGTGTAATCTAAACATGGGGGGAGGGGGGCTGGTTTCCCAGGGTCAAATGGCAGCCTCGCTTTGGAAGGAAGGTGGAAGAAGGGGCGTGGCTGACAGTGTTCATCACAGGCCGACCCAGACAGGCAATGGGCTGCAGAGCTGCTCCCAGGAGGACTAGTCTCACATCCTGCGTGACCATTATCGCCAGTGACAATAAAGGGGCCAGACAGATTGTAATGTGAGGAATGATGTCATTCCAAATACATTCTCCGTTGGATTGGATGGAGAAAAGTGCGAGACAAAGAGGCCATGGCTTCCCTGTCAGCTCTGGGGCTCCGTGGAAGTTCTCCACTATAAGTAGGGGCTAAGATGCGTCACAGGTCCACTGTTTTAGTAGGGGCTAAGATGCGTCACAGGTCCACTGATGGCTCCTCGATCATGAGCTCCGCTATACGTGTGACGTGAGAGAAGAATCACTGCCAAGCTCTCCAGATAACACTCATACTGCAGTGAACACTAATGTGTTCACAATGTCATACGTGGAATTCGGTGCATTCTTTGTACAGTCTAAAGGATATATGTAAGAATAGGATTCTGTGTATTGAAATTGACATACAAGAAAAACTTCAATACAAATGAAATAATGTGTATTTCAAAGTGGCAGGCGTGATGTCGCAGGGGTCGCTGTTTAATGAGGAGCCTGCAGATTCCCCCCCTCCCATCCCTGGGCAGCACTCTGCTTAATGTACAACAGGACTGCCAGTCACAACCTGTGATCTCTGGATCATAGGGCGCAGCCTGTATCCAGACAAGTGTTTTTTTTACCACCTGAGCCACTCGGGCTGTGAATGTCATTATTGACCGCCTAGAGACATAGCAGTCTCGCAATGGAAAGCGAGTGTCATGCATTTTGAGTACGAGATCAAATGGGTCAAAATTTGTCATGGGGAATTAAGAATGCACTTGTTATGGGATTGGAAGATATAGTATGCGAGTGACCTGTTTGACCTTGTGTGGCCAATGCTTGACCCTGGCTTCCTGTGTTGACAAAACCAAGAAGCCTATACTTCACCGTTCTGCTCAAAGGAGCGCCGATTCTCCACCCGGGTATGGCTCTCTGATTCCAAAGGGCAGTGTCATCGCGTTATCTAAACAATCTCCACCCGGATATGGCTCTCTGATTCCCCAGGGCAGTGTCCTCACGTTATCTAAACAATCTCTACCCGGATATGGCTCTCTGATTCCCCAGGGCAGTGTCATC
Organism: Hiodon alosoides; assembly: GCA_025775065.1. NCBI lineage: Eukaryota > Metazoa > Chordata > Actinopteri > Hiodontiformes > Hiodontidae > Hiodon > Hiodon alosoides. The sequence continues at coordinate 1,738,677 of JAOYSI010000005.1, read as the reverse complement.
GCGTTATCTAAACAATCTCCACCCAGATATGGCTCTCTGATTTCCCACGGCAGTGTCCTCAAGTTATCTAAACAATCTCCACCTGGATATGGCTCTCTGATTTCCCATGGCATTGTTCTCCAATGTCATTGCAGTATCTAAACAATCTCATTTTATCTCACTGCACCTGAAAGTGCAGGATTGTTTACTTGACTGTCGGAGGCAGCAGCCTGATGGTAATTTAAGTCAATGTGGTTGCATAAGGGGGGCAAGTTACACTGCAATACACTTTTTTAAAAAGTTATATTTTACCTGCTGTGATTGGGGCTTTCATTCAGGCAGTCTGTGATGTTAAATAGATATGTATGGTTTCATATAAAGACATTTTTGATGCACAGAACACGATACTTTCATGTCTATAGAACGCTATAGATTTGAATTCTGAATGAGGCAATGCCAGGGTGAGTTTCGGTTGCGTTTCAAATAGCCTCACCATGGCAACAGGGAGTCTGTGACAAAGGATCCAGTCATCCTCCGCACAGCCAAGGGCCCGGTGTTGCTTTTCTCGTCACGGCCAGCTTGTGCGTGCTTTACCATTGTTGGTGATGCCGTTGGTCACATGCGACGGTGGGGATGTGCAGCTGTGTGTTTGGCCTATGGTGAAGGTGGACGGGGTCCTTTCTCACTAGGGCTATCCCTCCAGGAGCCCTGTCCATCAACCATATTCTCTTGACTCACCACACTGCTGTGCATAGTGGAGATGAGGGGCTGATGGTTTGTTTGTCTCTTTGCTTGGTCTCCTGTCTCCTGTCCAAGGGCCTGGAAAAGGGGCAGCGTCGGGCAGGTGTGTCAGGTGTTTCAGTGATCTGTGGGGCTGACCTGCTGATACCCCCTCGGTCAGCTTAGTTACCATTCCTCTTACTGTGCTAGGCGCCAGTCAACACTGCCATCAATCCTGCTCCTGCAGAGTGCTCATTGGTACTCAGGAACCCCCCCCCATCACACTCCCATCTCACTTAGCAATGCTGTGGTGTGTTTCCACCTTAGAGGTGGGTAGAGGTGTGGTGTCCATATGTCCTGTCAGGAGTGCCTGTGTTCTGTTTTAGAGCGGTTTCATGCCCAAGGGCCAGATGGGTTCACTCAGAGAAGGAGTTTAACCAGGTAACCATAGTTCTTTACATTGTGCACACATAAGAATATACTTCACCCAACGCACTTCCATTACCTGGTATTAGTTAAGATTTTAAGTTGAATTGTAGAACACACCTTGGTAAAATGACAAGGAGGGATTGCTTGTGCTGAGATTATTTTGAAACACAGCAGTGTGCTGGTGCCAAGTGGTGATGTTTTAGAGCCCTCCCTCTGATGTATTATCAAGGCAGCCCCTTGGCCATTTGCTCTGGTCTCTTTCTGTTGTGAGCTTTTTATCCCCCCCCCTTCGTCTTTCTGTCAACTGCACTGAAAAGCCTTCTCTGGGTGTGTGTCGCACTACACTCCTCCAGTGCAGTCAGAACTGTTTTTTAGAGGATGCATCTGTGAAGCAGCTCATCACAATGCTATCCTCATGCCTTTTAAACCCAACCTGGACGCATCTGTGTAGCAGCACATCACAATGCTTTCCTCATGCCTTTTAAACCCAACCTGGACGCATCTGTGAAGCAGCTCATCAAAATGCTTTCCTCATGCCTTTTAAACCCAACCTGGACGCATCTGTAAAGCAGCTCATCACAATGCTTTCCTCATGCCTTTTAAACCCAACCTGGACGCATCTGTGAAGCAGCTCATCACGATGCTTTCCTCATGCCTTTTAAACCCAACCTGGACGCATCTGTGAAGCAGCTCATCACGATGCTTTCCTCATGCCATTTAAACCCAACCTGGACGCATCTGTGAAGCAGCTCAACACGATGCTTTCCTCATGCCTTTTAAACCCAACCTGGACGCATCTGTGAAGCAGCTCATCACAATGCTTTCCTCATGCCTTTTAAACCCAACCTGGACGCATCTGTGAAGCAGCTCATCATAATGCTTTCCTCATGCCAGTTAAACCCAACCTGGAAAATGTTGTCGTTTGTCATTGTCATTGCTTCATTCAGCCTCATTTCTGGGATAGTGATAAAATTTGGAGCTGCACACAGATTAAACTAATTAAGCATGAATAATACATGGCTGGATCTGCACTACGCTGATGCTCCCAGAAATAAAATGAGGCTTGTCTTGGAAAAGATCGGCAATGCCATAGCTTCTCAGAGGTGATACGGGCTGCGATTAAATGCCAGTAGGTTTTATGAATGTGCCTGTAGGTCTCTGCCATTATGGTATCGAACCTGAGTTGAACCGTGTGTCATTCGATTGCTGTTGAGGCTAAGCAGTGTTATGTGTTTATTTCATGCACAAAATCATGACGGGATTTCTGTTAACATTCTCCTCTTACTTACTCCCTCTCTCTCTCTGTTTTTACTGTGTCTCCTAATGAGAAGAAATCTCAGCTCATTGTGTGGCTTGTTCAAAGTGCCTTCAAAGTCCTGTACTAACACTTTGTAGCATATTACGGTGAAATAACAGTGCAGATATACACACAGACTCAGTCAATGAGCACTGGGGTTCATTATCAGCCATTATAGCCTGGTGGATAAGGTGCGGCCATTGAGCTCACTGCAGTAAAGCTGTCAGGGGGCAGAGATGGATGCTCAGTGCCCAGAGGGGGAGAGGGAGGAGGACCAACATCCCACACAGTGGTGCCGTGCACGCCCACAGAGACTGGCTCTCCACCCGGCACTCCACGTCCTCGCGTCCCTCAGAAACGGCTTGCATGTTTGTCTCAATGAGATGTCGGCACAGTTAAAAGAAGCATCCACCCCCTCCACCCGCCCCCTGCCGTCTCTGTGCCACCACTAAGACGGCAGGCACAGACGACATCAGCGCACCTGTGAAATTCACAGCAGGCCCCAGGCCTGAACAAGTGCAGAGCCTTACTGTGATTACTGCCTGGATTAACGCACCAGGTCACCAGTGTGTCAGGTGATGAGTACATTTTTATATTTATATCTGTGATTTGCTTCTAAAGGTTTATTAACTAAAAGAAGGCAGGCAAAAGAAAAATCTGTATAATTTATGTCTGCTTGAGCTCCAAGACCACACTAACCTTCTGTCAAAAGCAGCATTGTCAGACTGACTCAGTGTAACTTGACAGCGTTATCCTAATATTCAGCATATCTAATGTCACGGTGTAATCCCGGATAAGCAGATGTGCAGAAATTGTACACAAAGTGAATGAGTACACAAGCTTGTTGGGTAGTCCAGATGTAGAATAAAAGTGTTATGAGTGATGACGCATTGTGCCAGGGTCTTTTGGTGGGCATAGTCCGTGGCTCTGTGATGGTGGGGTTTACAGGACTCATGTAGGTGTGATCTGTCTACAGATCCACAGGTGCTTGGGTTTAGAACAATGCTAACTAAAAGGTTTGCATGGAATACATTTGGCCTTCATCACATATTCTTGATGAATGGTCCAGACATTCCAAATCAACTAATATAGTTTACAATATTTTACATTTTACCCACATTTATAGTTGGGTATGTACTGAAGCTACTCAGAGACTTCACACCTACATTTTAACCCATGTTGATCACTCTAACCCCTACACTCCTAACTGCTGGCATGACTCCTCCCCCACTTTTCTTCCTGGTGGTCTGGTATGAAACAAGGGAACTAAGAAAGCAAGGGCATTGAAAAGCCCCCTTTTTAATGGGCTTTCAAGGTCTGACATCTGGGTCCTGTGCTGTGGTCTTTGTCCCACTCTGTCAATCTGACATGAGTCCTGTGCTGTGGTATTTGTCCCACTCTGTCAATCTGTCATGAGTTTTAAAATGAGCAACCACTAGCTTCCATCGAGATGATGATGACGAAGGGCTGTGAAGATGAGTGTCATTAAACCTGATTCAGTACTGGTAACGATAATTTAAAAAATGTTGAAATTAGTTATGGAGACTCTGTAATCTTGAGACCTCTTTACATTGAGGTTGTATCAAGGCATGAAGACGTGATCTCTCTTTCTTCTATCTAAATTTGTTTTGTGGTGTGATTTGTAAAACTGTGGGAATCACAAATCACACCTGCATACTTGTGATAATAGTGGGCGTGGTTCACTGGGGCAATTGTCCTGTGTCCCGAAGAACAGCCCTGTCTGGCACGGCCTCATTCTAGTCATGGAAACTTCTTCAGAAATTCTTTGTTTATTTCCCCAACATTTTAAAGGTCTGAAAATCCACGCATGAATGTTTCAATTTATTAATATGGACTGGGTTGCCAATTTCTGTTACTACAGCACAATTGTCAATCAGAATGAATTGTTTGTAATATGTATACATGTGAACACAGAAATCATGGTTATAGCTGTTGAACTTTTCCTCTACTACAGCACAAAAAGGCCACAGGTGCACTTACGTCTTCACTTAAATTCACGTGGGAGAATTTCACTTGCGAGTAAAACGCTGGCTCCGTAAGGCCCTGTCTGACGGCTTGTGTAGGTAGGAAGGTCTTCCTACAGTCCAAGCCAGCCCCGCCCTTCCTAATGGAAAAAGGCCACAGTCACACACCAAAGACTGGGGGAATAGCAGGAATAGCGATTTGCATTACTTACACAAGGGATGAGTTCCTACAAAAGCTGCTCTCGGAACAGGCCGTGGCTTTTAGTGAATTCTCATCACCTTGGTCGGATTTGAACTGTGCTCTGTGTGGAGAGGCAGTGCAGCGTTGCTGGGTCCCTGTGTTCAAGGCTGGGGCCCTCGAGGGCCCTTTCCCAGCGGCCACTGCCTGTGGATTTCACTGGGGTTGAAGAGTGATTAACCTGTCAGAGAGGCTACAGATGTCAATGTGGGCTTTGGTGGATTAATGGCGCCCCACTATCATTAAAAGCCCAATGATATAATCAGCGCAATCCACACGTCACATGTGGTCTCCAGCCTATTTTACATCCCCGTGCGGATGGCTTTCGAAGGCAGGAAAGGGGATTGAGGGTTTAGAACCTTGCTGAATCTGGCAACAGCCCATGCTGCCCTGGTTAGCCAGCAGGTACTGCACTGGATTAGACCGAGTCAGGGTCACACCAGGTTTTTTGGTTTTGGGTAAAAGTACCTTTTTGTAACCTAACATACTGGCATGCGTGCACAGCTCAATATTCTTTATACAAATCACAAAGTGTCACAGGTGGAGAAGGGCTCCAGACTAACATTTCCCCCTGGTGCCACTGGTGCCATCAACAGCACAGGATTCGGTCACACCAAAACCCTCAGTGTCACACGATATAAAAAATGTGTTATTTTAGCCATTGCTAGAAAGAAAAAAAAAATCAAAGTGGATAACTCACAGAATGAAACGTCCATAATTCAAGAAATAAATATTGAAATATAAACTTAAAAAGCATTCTGAACTTTGCTTGGTACAGTAGTTCCACTGTAAATTCCACAGCTCTTCTGAAATTGGTTTTTGAAGTGCATATAACTAAAGTAAAAAAATAAAATAAATAAAATCTGTAATCAAAGCCAGTCTGCACATTTTGCTTTGGTGATTCCCCCATATCACCCTCTCCCTGAGATGAGGCAAAATCCTATGGCCAGGATCTGTAGTTTGGCCTTCTAGATTTGATAAATGACCTTTTCTTGGACCTGCTTGCCTTATACATTCTACACTGGTTATTGTGTTAGACTATATCAGCATTCCCCAACCTTTACTGACCAATGGGCCATATTATAATGGACCAAGTTGTGAGCAACATCTTCCTAGATCACTCTGGCTTCTTGAAGAAGCATCTTTATAACGCCAATCATAGGCTATGTTTACTGAAAGAAACTCAACATTTGCTTTTTGTTTTAAGATGCTCGTTTATTTTCGTTACCACACCACAACAACATCGGGAATCACCACCAAAGAAAACAAAGAACATAAAAATGTAATTTAGTGTCATTGTATTTTAGTAAATTGATTGTAAATTAAAGTCAAACTCACCTTTAGTGCGATATGGGTCACGAATGCGGTATACTTCGGTTAGCAAGTCGTTTGACAGTGGTAAAAGATCCGACCAGTACATTTTGCCCAAAAATATTTAGTCAATTTTAATAATGAATGTCAGCCACTATTTTTTTTTAAATTCTAAATTTATTTTCATAAAAGAGGCTTTTTATACTACGAAAATCTCGATCACAAGAAGCCTTCAATAATTACCTAACAACTACAAAACGTAGTTGAAATATCTATTAATTTAATTTAAGATTAATTGGCAGTTACGTTTCCCGGCTAGCATATGACAAATCACCTACCTTTTTAATGTGACGTACCTAATCGATATTATTAAATCTCCAGAAAAGACAGTAAATATAGGTGGCCAATTTAGACATTAGTGCTAGCGGATTTGGTTAGCTGATGCGAATAGCGAACGCAAATCTAACCGAACGGGGCTATGTGTTAAAATGCGTTCATGATTAGGCAATGATAAATCTTATAGGCGAAATAATAGATTATTTATTTGTTTTTACAAGAATGATACATCTAATGTGTGCATACCTTATGCGTTGGCATGCTTCACCTAGACACGGCCAATAAGGATATTGGTCGGAGAGTGAACGCTAACTACCGGTACACATTTTTCTCATTTTAAGGACGCTGTTGTCATTAATCTTCAGTATTTAGTAATTCAATTCAGAGTCGTAGTTATAAAACGTTGTTTAATAACTCGTAATTTTAAATAAAAAACGTGTCCAGCTACATTTTGTCTCGGCCCCTCTAACGATCAATTAAAAATGGACGTAGCACTGTTAATTCAAACTGTCACAAATGCGAGTGTTATGGTCGCGGTCTTCAACCTTGTGCAGTTTGATTCTTTGTCCGTTTTTATATTTTGTATACAAAAATGCGTAAAACAAGATTTACTGAACGGTACTTTTGAGATGATTGAAACCAAAAGATCCTATTTACAGGACATTCATTCAATAATTACAAGGTGAAAATAAATGTGATTTAATGTGATATCATGTTTTTTTTTTTTAGATAACTTTGTGGAACACACCTGTTCAATATCTTGTTGGGAATATTATATATATTTACAAGTTTTCATTCAGTTTAAAAGAAATGCATATAACATATGGTATAAATAAAATATTTTGGCATCACCTCATTCAGTACGATCTTTACGGACAATGCTCCCACAAAACAAAAATGTAATTCATGTTGATGTTGCCAGGGATTTTCTCCAGGATGTGTGAGTGTGGTGCATTTGGTGGCGCGGTCTGGAGTTTGCGTAGGTCGAGCCAGAGAAATAACCATATGAAAGTTTAAAGAAAGCCTGGTCCTGCCCCCTTGGCAGTAAATACTCCAGCATATGGGTACACGTGCTCATGAATGTATTAATTAGTAAGGGCCAAAAACGTGCTCATGAATGTATTAATCAGTAAGGGCCCAAAACGTGTGCCATGATGCTGCTTTTACTTTTCCCCTCTCTTCTCCTTTTTAAAAATCTGTTTGTTGTCCTTTTTACCGCCATTACCCATGGCTTTCCTTGCCTACGCGATTAACCAGCCAAACAGAGCATGGCGTGGACGGTGTAATGCGCTGTGTGGGAGTTTCTGCGGCTGGGAAGGGAGACCAGTTACCGCAGCCGTCGGGGGGTCTGTTTGTTCAGTGTCGCTCTGAGGAATCCTCACACTTTCCATACAGCTGCTTTCTGGTCAGAGGTCAGAGAGAAACCAGCTTTGTTATCAGTAATATTAACTGATATGATATGAATGAACAGACCATTATAACACCTACCAAACTCTACTGAACAACATGACTGACATGAATGAACAGACCATTGTAACACCTACCACAATCTACT
>JAOYSI010000005.1:1695198-1726723 GCA_025775065.1 Hiodon alosoides | reverse complement strand
GTGGTGGCTCTGTTGACTTCAGACTGAGTGTGGTGGCTCTGTTGACATCTGACAGAGTGTGGTGGCTCTGTTGACTTTTGACATAGTGTGGTGGCTCTGTTGACTTCTGACAGAGTGTGGTGGCTCTGTTGACTTCTGACAGATTGTGGTGGCTCTGTTGACTTCAGACAGAGTGTGGGGCTCTGTTGACTTCAGACAGAGTGTGGTGGCTCTGTTGACTTCAGACAGAGTGTGGTGGCTCTGTAGACTCCTGACATAGTGTGGTGGCTCTGTTGACTTCTGACAGAGTGTGGTGGCTCTGTTGACTTCTGACAGATTGTGGTGGCTCTGTTGACTTCAACAGAGTGTGGGGCTCTGTTGACTTCAGACAGAGTGTGGGGCTCTGTTGACTTCATACAGAGTGTGGTGGCTCTGTTGACTTCAGACAGAGTGTGGGGCTCTGTTGACTTCTGACATAGTGTGCTGGCTCTGTTGACTTCAGAGAGAGTGTGGTGGCTCTGTTGACTTCTGACAGATTGTGGTGGCTCTGTTGACTTCAACAGAGTGTGGTGGCTCTGTTGACTTCTGACAGAGTGTGGTGCTCTGTTGACTTCAGACAGAGTGTGGTGCTCTGTTGACTTCTGACATAGTGTGGTGACTCTGTTGACTTCAGACAGAGTGTGGGGCTCTGTTGACTTCTGACATAGTGTGGTGGCTCTGTTGATTTCAGACTGAGTGTGGTGGCTCTGTTGACTTCAGAGAGAGTGTGGTGGCTCTGTTGACTTCAGACAGAGTGTGGGGCTCTGTTGACTTCTGACAGAGTGTGGTGGCTCTGTTGACTTCTGACATAGTGTGGTGGCTCGCCGTCTCCGTAACCCCATTTGTGCTTCTTCTGGCAGGCAAACCCTCCCCCCATCATCGTCAATGCCGATTCCCTGGACGCCAGCCCCTATGTAAGTTCCTCTGCATTATCACCTGTAGCACCCCAGTCCTCGGCCTTGACTCTGAAAATAGGCTTAATCCACAATAACACATTTTCATTTTCTCACATTCTAGTTAGTTTCTGCATATCCGTTTTTTAACCTAATAATATAATAATTTAAAAATATGAGTTGGATCTGGATAAACTATGCTAGACACAGAGCATACACATTATAGTTCTCTAAATTGCGACATTGAAGAACATTGTTCCCCTGAATGGATTAATGATGATACTTGTATTACATGTTTATTTGAAATATTTAACAGTGTATTGTTTTAAATGCCATGCATGCATTAAATGGAAATTGTATTTTGTTTGTTTCAGGTGAATGGAAATGATGGGATGTATAAATATGAAGAGATCATTTTGGAAAGGGTAACCTTGAACAATTCTGATACCAGGATAACAATCAATCACTGTACTAGTTACTATAATCAAAATTTTATGCCATAATATTTTTTCAGCTGATCATTGTCTTCAGAGTTGTCTTTTGACTAATCTTTATGGCCACTAGGTGGCAATAAGTCATACTTTTTAGAACTGCGATGTAATATATTCTGAAATAATGTATTTCAAGGTTTCTTTTAAGCCAGGGCACTGTTGATTTCTAAAGAACATGACAATTAAAAATGTCCGCATGTGATTATCGTGCAACATGAGCACTCTGAGACAAGCGTGGCTTCGCTCTGTGGGAAATGTTACCTGGGGCTGCGTTTGTAGCCACCGATCCTGCATGTTCTTCCAGTCCATTCTCTCGCACCTTGCATGCTTGAGTGCAGTCGCCTCCTGATTCCAGGGCTGTTGTTTTTAAGTGCCGTTTGACGCATTGGCACCAAAATAAACTCTGTTAAATCGCACTTTAAAAGGGTCTGTGGGGGTGTGTGTGGTGGTTCGGTCATGGGACCCATGTGCTCTTATTTTGGCTCCAGAGAAGCGTAGGGGGGTGCCTCAGCCCCGCTCAGTCCTAATTCACTTTGACTGGCGCTCATTAATTATAGAGAATAATAAAGCGAGGCCCGTTCTCAGCTGTCTTGTTTGGAGCCCAGGCCTGTCAGACAGAGTGGTGTTCCTCTGCACCAGAATGGCCCTTGTGCCACTGTCTGAGAGTGCTAGGGAGAGAGAAGGGGAGGGAGGGAGGGTAAGAGAAAGCCAAGGAGAAAGGAAGAGTGAAGGACAGGGAGTGAGACAGAGAGTGAGGGCGTGGAGTGATACGGAGAGCGGGAGACGGACAGGGAGTGAGACGGAGAGCGGGAGGTAGACAGGGAGTGAGACGGAGAGCGGGGGGCATGGTGTGAGATGGAGAGCGGGAGGCGGACTGGGAGTGAGACAGAGAGTGGGGGCAGACAGGGAGTGAGACGGAAAATGGGGGGCAGACAGGGAGTGAGACGGAGAGCGGGGAGCATGGAGTGAGACAGAGAATGGTGGTCAGGGAGTGAGACTGAGTGGGGAACTGAAAGTGAGACAGAGAATGGGGGTTAGGGAGTGAAATGGAGAATGGGGGTCAGGTAGTGAGATGGAGAATGGGGTCAGGGAGTGAGACGGAGAGCAATAAAAAATTGTTAAAATTTTAAAAAACATAATCAACTTTTCTCATATTTGATCACATATTGTGGCATATTTGGTCAAAACTTGCTTTACATACAAGATACGTAAATATGCCCCAACAAAAGAACTTTGATTGAATTTGAGAGGGAGGAAAAAATAAAGAGATAGGGATGGAAAAAAAAGTGGGGATCTTTTTCTATCCCTGGTAGATGTCATCTGGGGTCAGAGCTTTCCTCCAATCAGAAACAGAGAGTCAGGTCAAATGGGGCACTGTGGGCCTCAGTGTGACTCACCTTAAGTCAGAGCACCTGGAGTAAAGCGTGGAGGTCACTGTACAAGCACTGATACAGCAGTTACAGTGGTGTGTGTGAGTGTCTTGTGTGAGGGTGTGTGTTTCTGTGCATGCCTGTGTGTGCGTGTTTGCGTACATATACATATCTGATACATGATGCCCCATTTAGGGTAACTCTGGACTGGGCTTCAGCATCGCTGGCGGGATGGACAATCCGCACATCCCAGATGACCCAGGAATCTTCATCACCAAAATAATCCCAGGAGGGGCTGCGGCCATGGATGGCCGGCTGGGGTGAGGCCCACTTCTTCTTCTTTTGCTCACTGTAAATGCTGACCTCTGACCTCTGACCTCTGACCTCTGACCACTAAGCTGCTTCTCTGGAGGCTCTGGAGTGGCTCAGTCAGTAAAAGGCCTTTTTAAAAAGACATATGCTAGTTATCAACTTTGACCAGGAGTTGAGATGCATAATTGGCTGAGTAGGTCAGCGTGGGTATTAGGCTAGGGTCGTCATAGAGACTTGTCTATCCTCTAGTCTGAACCTGAGCTATATTGCCTGCAGTGCGTTATATGTTATATGTATGTGTGTTTTGTGTGTGTAACATATGTGTTACATGTATCTGGCGGGTTAGAGGAACCACCAATACTATATAATTTGTGATTCCAAATTGGCAAATGAGTATCTTCCTGCCTCCCTGCAGGCTTAGCAATGAAGCGGGATAATGAGAGATGATGCAGGAGTGAAGACTGATCAGACCGGTTAACTGCTCATAATGGGCCTCGGGGTCTTCCTGTCCCTCAGGGTAAACGACTGTGTGCTGCGTGTCAATGAGGTGGACGTGTCGGAGGTGGTTCACAGCCGGGCGGTGGAGGCCCTTAAAGAAGCAGGGCCTGTGGTGAGGCTCCTGGTGAGAAGGCGGCAAGCCCCCCCTGAGACCATTCTGGAGGTCAACCTTCTGAAGGGACCAAAGGGTGAGGCAGCACACACACTGTCACACACAGACAGACCAAACACACACACTGTCACACACAGACAGATTAAACACACACACAGTCACACACAGAAAGACCAAACACACACACTGTCACACAAAGATTTAACAAACACACACACTGTCACACACAGAAAGACCAAACACACACACTGTCACACACAGAAAGACCAAACACACACACGCTCTGTCACACACAGACAGATTAAACACACACACGCTCTTTCACACACAGACAGATTAAACAAACACACTGTCACACGCAGAAAGACTAAACATCCACACACTGTCACACACAGAAAGACTAAACATCCACACACTGTCACACACAGAATGACTAAACACCCACACACTGTCACACAAAGAATGACTAAACACCCACACACTGTCACACAAAGAAAGAAAAAACACACACACATACTGTCACACAAAGATTTAACAAACACACACACTGTCACACACAGAAATACTAAACACCCACTAACTGTCACACACAGAAAGACAAAACACACACACACATACTGTCACACCCAAAAGACAAAACACCCACACACAGAAAGATTAAACAAACACACACACTGTCAAACACAAAAAGACAAAACACCTACACACTGTCACAGACAGACAGACGAAATACACACACACACACACACACTGTCACACACAGAAAGATGCAGAAAACACACACTCACTTTCAAACCGAAAGACAAAACAAACACACACTCACACACATGCAGAACGACATAACAAACAAACACACACAGACACACACAGAAGGTCAAAACACGCACTGTCACGCACAGAACAATAAACAATCCTACACACAGACAGACACACTACCACTTTCACACAGATAGACAAACACTAGCACACAAACACACACACACGAGCACATACCTTCATGAATCATTTACTGCTGTAGTAGGGTCAGGTTTTGTTTCTGCTCTGGAGATCTCCCCCTCTGCTCCTCAAACCTAGGGCTGGGTTTTAGCATCGCCGGGGGCATTGGTAACCAGCACATCCCTGGAGACAACAGCATCTACATCACCAAGATCATTGAGGGTGGGGCTGCACAGAAGGACGGGCGCCTGCAGACAGGGGACCGGCTGCTGGCTGTAAGATCAGCCCTGATAATTAACCATGCACACATGCTTAATACCCTGAGACACTGAGCATTGGCACGGAGGTACTGAACACCTTGAGTCACTGAGCACTGGCATAGATATACTGAACACTCTGAGACACTGAGTGCTGGCACAGAGATACGAATGCTACCACCAGCAATGTGGAATCAAGGACAAAATAGATTGCCGAAAGGCACAGAGTACTTGATTACATACTAACCAGTGTAGGCAGCTAGGCTACCAGCTAAATCCACTACACATATACAGGTTAACAACAGTTAACAGCCCTGTCTCAGATTGATAGGCAGCTGAGACCACTCATATTTGTGCCACACGGGGGAAGACAATGAGATCTATAATTAGGGCTGCCATAAATAAAACAGAAGACATAGGTTCCACAGGCTTGTGTGAGAAGCCTTTTTTATTACAAATAACAATGTCCTCTGAAAGCAACATTGATCATAATACACCAGTTAATGCAGTAGTTAAGCTACAGAGCAAATGCCATAGACATAGCTTTAGCTACATGTGAAGAGCGTGTCTGCACAATTAATCAAAATGTCTGTTACAAAAAGCTTGTGAAACGCTTGGTGCAGTCTTCATGTGTGAAATGCGGTCTGGACTGAACGGCGTGGTTGTGCCTCGGTCCAGGTGAACAACATTATCCTGCAGGACGTGCGTCACGAGGAGGCCGTGGCGGCGTTGAAGAACACCTCTGACATGGTCTATCTGAAGGTGGCCAAACCCGGGCCCCTGCACCTCAACGACATGTACGCCCCCCCGGACTACTCCAGTAGTACGTAGCTCCTAATGCTGCTCCCCTAATGCCCCACCCCCGTGCTTATCCTCTCATTCTGCCCTTAGATCCTCCTCAGTGGGGCTGTTTGGGTTGCCTGTGTGCGAAGGTTGTGTCATGCGGGATACATCTCTAACTTAATCACCTGTTTACTTCTGACTCTGAGCAGTCCTGCCAGTCCAGTCGTCACACTTACTCAGCACACATAGTAAACACAATCAGTTTTCTTAGAAATGCTTGTGGAAAATTTTCCAAGCTAACACTCCACCCACCCCAAACAACCCATCCCCCCGAACTGCACCTGCAGCCCTACCCTGTGGTTCTGTGCTTTAAAATCCTCCTGTCTTTCCCTCTACTGGTCTCGCCCTCCCTTCAGCCTTCCCCACCATGGTGGACGACCACGTGGGCCACAACTCCAGCCTGGCCTACATGGGAGAGCCCAAGCCTGTCTACCAGCCCCCACAGGCCACGCCCTCCAGGTACTCCCCGGTGCCACGTCACATGCTTGGGGAGGACGACTTCACCAGGTCAGTGTGCTCTGTTATCTCCACACACAGTCCACAGTCATGATGGTGTTTGTCTTTACACTCAGCTAAAAGTGTCTAGGCACAGCACAAAGGACTGTGTTACTGCAGTTCACACAGTTCAGTACACATGTGTGTCACCACTCAACGTGTGAACACATTCAGCAGTAACAGTAATTATGCTTCTTCTTATGCTGTTTTCTAGCGAATAATCATAGTGCCATTTGTTGTGGATAACATTTCACGTTTAACATTACCATTATCATAGAAGATTGCAAAGAAACATAAAATGTTCAAGAGGAGAATCGCCGGTATCTAAGTTGGTTCTGGAGCTTTCTGTAACAGTCTGGATGATCCAGCAGTTGGACTTGAAACTGACATGGGGACGGGCCGCTGCCCACTTAGTGTGTGGTTCCTCCCATGTACGCACATTTGGACGGGCGGATGAGAGGTGATATCTTTCTAATGGTCACAAGCTTTTCCTATGAAAAAAAGACCACACCTCTTGAAAGCTTGTTGCTGTTTGTCATTGATGAGGGTGGAGCCAGAAATCCTATGTTCTAGACCTGGGCAAAGAAAACAGACCCAAGAGCTTTAGCCTGGGTATTCGGGGGAAGAGCAGACACGAGAGCTTGGTTCGAGCCCCCTCCAGCACAGGAGAAGGGCCAGGGTTTGTGGTCAAAGCGTGGTGACTCCTGGGCCTTATGATGTTAGTGTGTGTTTTTTCAGCCATCAGAGCTTCCTTCACTCTTTGGTTTCTGTACCCCTCCCCACCAGGGCAGAACCCATTTACAGTGTCATCCACAAACCCATCTGGGATACCAGCCCTCCCTCCCCCCAATTCTACGGCGGGGTGCCCTGGGACGCGGGCCTTGGTCCCGCGCCCCTTGCCTCTCGCCACAGCCCGGCGCCATTCTCTGGCAGGTACTAACCCAACGCCACACGCTCCGCTTCGCTAACCCGCCACCCGCTCGTCCCTCGGACGCTCCCTCCCTGGGGGGGCAAAAGCTGGGTTTGGGCTCGAGTGAGACGTTGTGAGAACGTTGCCCGCAACCCTGTCTCTGCAGTACACGTATTGAAGGGCCTCCACCGCTTTGTGCCACGGGCAGTGTCTGAAAGCTGTGCTCCAGAATGGCCAGCTATCTGTGTAGCGGTCTATACATGTCTCCGTCTTCCTTTCCATGTCTCACTGTTAAGTATACTTTTGCCATCTGTCGCTGTGCATGTGTGCCTGCACGTGTGCATGTTGTGTGCATGTGTGCATCAGAGCCTGTGTGATCTGCTTTTGTTGGGCCCTATCACAAATCCAGTTGTATCCCTGGTCTCCTTTTCTGAATGGGTGCGTATGCGCAGGACTCTATAGAGCGTGCTGCATGATTAAGAGAGAATGGCTAATGAGTTAGTGCGCCACCTGCTGGATAGCCGTGTAGCTGATGGAATACACAGGCACTGTATGCTCTAGTGTCTTCAATTGTGGCTCTGGTTAAGAGGACATTTATCAGTGCTAGAGCTTTACAATATAGTTACTTTGTTGAAAGTTTCCCATTGGCATGACTCCGAGACAGTAGTGGGTCAATAGGCAGATGGGCGGCCGGCCGACTGGGGTGCTAACCTACGGCGAGCCGTCTCGGACAAGGGATCGGTGACTTAGACAAGCTGCCCTTTGCCATCTGTTGTGATCAGAGCCAGAACCCATACCCACCCGGCACAGCAGAAAGGCAGGCTCTGCCTCTTAGACTCACTCCCTGGCCCTGCCCTTGGGTTCAGGAAGGAGAATCTTCCAGGCTATAGAGCAGTGTCTGAGGAAGGAAATGAGTGTGATGTCAATTAAAGTCAGTCTTCTCGTTCTTTATTTTTGTGTGTGTGCATTTTTCTGTCTGTTTCTGTTGTTGTTGATGTTACTGTTGTGGTTAAAACTATGTATCAGCCCAAAAATGTTGTAACTCTATCTGTGCTCCATCTGTGGGTAGTGTTTAACACCTCTGTACTCAGTCGACTCTGTATCTGTGATTTGTACAGTTGCCAGTTTTAGTCTGTCTCCCCTGTCTCTCCGTAAAACCTTCACGTTGCTCACACTCCTGTGTGTGTGTGTGTGTGTGTGTGTGTGTGTGTGTGTGTGTGTCCGTGTGCGTGCGCGCGGGTGCTCTCCCGGTCTGGTTTTGCAGTGTAGCTGCAACCACAGACAGACGGAGGAAGCCAGTTCTATGGAGACTCAGTTAGAGGAGAATAATGTCTCAGATCACACCCACACTTGCTGCACTGCAGCAAAGGACACCCCCACACAGACAGGCCAGGAGTGGGGAGTCATGCACACCCCCTCCCCTAACGCTGACCTCACTCTGTGGTGTGCTGGTGTCTCACGCGCACACAACCCACATACAAACAAACACTTATACCGTCACAAACACACTACGCACATACACACAGGCACATTTATCTTCATAAACACACGACACGCATACACGCAGACACTGATATCTTCACAATTACAGGCAGTCACAAACACACGACACATATACACACAGACACTGATACCTTCAGAAAAACACTACGCAAATACACACAGATACTGATACCTTCATCAACACACTACACACATACATAGGGCCATCACCGGCTTATTGACAAAATCCATCTGATGCCCTTGGCTGGTTGGGTGCCTTTCAGAATCCTGCCTTCACCCTGTTCAAGTGGAATACATTATAGAGATTTGATTTCACATTTGGAAGCAGGATCACAGGCAGGAGTTTTGATAGACACCCGATATTCCCTGCTATCGCCCAGCCAGTCTATTAAAGACCATTTGGTCAATGGTGTTTTCATTTATAGAACTCACAGAAACAGAAAATTACTGGACACAGAGTTCAAATCAAACCCTTACAAAGTGTACCTGGGAGGGTACTGGGGAGTGATCTGGGAAGCGATCTGGGGAGCGATCTGGGGAGGGTACAGGGGAGCGATCTGGGGAAGAGCAACCAGCGAGCCCTTTAGTAACTCCAGATGAACAGAAAATGTGCTTTCAGAGTCCCTTGGGAGAGTCAGCCAGCTAAACAGAACACCAGAATATAAACTGTTAATCAGTCATTGTAGTCGGTTTATTCTTAGCCTCTCTGACAAGCTTGAAATATATTTAACAGTTAGAATGGAAAAGCTGATCTGGCTAACGTTGTAATGACAAGGTATCCACAATGTTGGGGGATAAATCTCTGTGGGAGAATGAGAAGTTTATCACCTGCAGTGAAGTTGGCCGTTCAGGCAATGGATCTTTTCTGGGACTATTAGTAAAAAAGCGGTATTGTGCCTTTGCCAATTCTGATCTGCCAGTGTGGTAAAACTGCCTGGGCGAAGAGAAGAAAGGGGCACGACACAGTACCCTGGCCTTGAGTTGAGTTGAGGGGGTGACTTCGACTTAATGGCCCACGTCACCAGCCAGGGCTTTCAGTGCTGGGGTATTTCAGGGAGGATGTTGACCACTGATTATAATCAGAGAGAGAGAGACAGAGTGGGAGAGAGCACTCTAGGGTTGTTTCACCACCAGATAAGTGTTTACATTCCTGGAGTCAATGGAGCGAGGCCGGGAGGGGAGAGCTCAACCCCTTTATTTATATTCTTCGGAATTCACTCCTTTTTCAATGCGCTGCACAGGCCAAGCTCCTGACTTCCAAAACCGTGCGCACGCGCACACACACAAACACACACACACACACACACACACACACACACACATTCCGTGGACCAAGACACCAGTAGTTTACCATGTGCAAAACACCCTTCCCGTCCATGAGTCTGGATCTCCATTGAACGGTTACCGGGCTACAGTGGTTGCCATTGACGGATCAGTTGGCATAAACATCGGCCAACTTCTTAGGCTTGTTTGCTCTTTCACAATTGAATTTGGAGTTGCTTATTGGCCGTCCTGATAACCTGCACTAGATGGGAATGATGGACTGGAATTCTGGGTGTTCTGGTGGATACATGGTGACTTAACAGAGATGCCTGATGAGAGACGACAGGCTGATGGAGGAAGCCAGTTGAGTTGAAAGTAGCGTTACAGCACAGCCTTCTCCCTGATGGAGGCGATCCTCAGAGCCACTGCTGAAAGAAAAAGCAAGAGCAAGCACAGGCCAGATGGGATTTGCATTGGGATTCGCTAGCCCCGTCCACCAATCTGATCTCGGACAGCAGCGGGGGAGTGAGTGTTAAGTCTCGCCCTCGGAGTGTGTGAACTGCGAGAGCGGAGCTGCTTCCCGTCATACTCGGGACGGCTCCAAGGTCCCGCGCAAACACATAGTGCCGCCCCGGAGCAGGGAGAGTCAGGACCAGGACAAGGATTCCCTGCACCATCCTGCCCTGAAGAGAGGACTGAAGGGCCAGCAGGCACGGCCATGTTCACTGTTAACATTTCCTCCTCCATGCCGTTTGTGCGCTCCGATCCAGACTGGAGGGGCCGAAAACGGCAGAAGAACCGCAGGTAAACAGCGCTGAGTGGACCTTGAGCTGCCCGCGTCCTTCACCCGTCCAACCCACGTTGGCTATCGCCACAACAATACTTAGACCCTTGCATTTGTATATACTGTGTGTGATACTCTTAAAGGTTAACTGGCTTTGGCTTATACCAGCGTAATACATTTGTGTATGAGTCAAGGTGTGGAACAGTGGGTTTGACCACAACCGCCTCGTGGAGTAGCCCTGCTGTGGTGGTGATGGCCCAGCGAGAGATTCTGAGCTCGGCCTGCCCATGAACCACTGCTGCCCCTGAAGAATCCGAGTGCACTGGGGCCACCCTAACCCAGATTACTGAGCCGCGTGCGTTTAGCAATTATGTGTTCATTTCAATTTTGGATTAAGATAAGAGAAGTTATTGGACACCTACTGTAAGTAAGTCTTCCACTTCAGTTAAAGTTACTGCCTTTGTAAGTTATTGGACACCTACTATTAGAAATGCATTATGATTTCTAGACCATATTGAAGGTGTATTGACACAAATTACAGAACGTCAATTTAATTTCCACAATGCTATTCTGAGCCCATGGTTTATGTTGTTAATCAATACTATAATAATAAGTCTTTTCTTAGCAGTAGATTGTTTTCTTTCTATCTTGTGTTCAGATTGACACTAAAAGTATACATCCTGTCATGAGTGTCGAAGTGCTATTTTCAGACAGCACTACACAGACATAAACCATTACATAAACGAAACCAGGCGTTACTTAGCAAAGATGGGGGGAGGGGCTTTCCTGCGACCGAGTTTCCATGTGTTCATGCATGGTATATTTTTCCTAGTGGCTTTCGATGGCCTCTGACAGTGGCTCCTCCCTCGAGAGATCACAGCAGAGCACGGCCTTGAGTGGCAGCCTGCTGCTGAGTCACGGCAGCTGAACGGGACTGCGCCCAAGCAGTCAGGCCTGGGGTCTCGGGCCCGGGGTCTCGGGCCCGGGTCTCGGGATGAACTCAGCCGAGGGCTACGGACTCGCGCGTGTGTGTCTGAAAGGGGGAGCACTGTGGGTGGCAGACGTGCTGTCGCTTTATTGGTCCAAACGATAAACAACACCACCCCACCCCCCCATGCTTTTGATGAACGCACGCAGCTGTATTAACCTCAGGACTCTGAAGCCAACTAAGGTTTCCTGTCCATGTCTCCCTGATCCTGCTTTCCAGGTGGGATCAAGGTTGAGTTGGCTGATTCTGGCTGATTCTGGCTGATTCAAGGCTGATTCTGAGTGCATAAGAAAGTATTGACTTTCACACATGTATAGAAAAGGACTGCTCTACAGAAACCAAACAATGCTCGGGGATTTATACATGCTGCAAGCATGTTACCTCATCTGTGATATATATGTATATAAACACATATATGTATGTATTTGTGTTCTGTTTGGATCAAAGTTTTTAACCTGCCTCTTTCTCTCCTTTATTGGTCATCTCTCTCTTTCATGCACCTTTACTGAAAGTCTGTGGTTCTGTTTGGCAGAGAGCCTCGGAAGGTTGTGCTCCACAAGGGCTCCACGGGGCTGGGCTTTAACATCGTAGGCGGCGAGGATGGCGAGGGGATCTTTGTCTCCTTCATCCTGGCTGGGGGACCGGCCGACCTGAGTGGAGAGCTGAGGAGAGGAGACCGCATACTGTCGGTCAGTGTCTCTCCCCACATAGCCCGCTGTCTACTCCATATTAGGCTAACAATGTTAACATGGGTTGCTAATAGTGGACATAGCGCTCTAGGGGTTGGGGTTTTTGTAGAAGGTTGAGGAGCAGGTGATGGGTGAGGAGCTGAAGACTATCTTTTGTCTCAGGTGAACGGTGTTAACCTGCGAAACGCCACACATGAGCAGGCAGCCGCTGCACTGAAGAGGGCAGGGCAGACCGTCACCATCATTGCCCAGTACCGACCGGAAGGTAGGCCCACCTCCCGTGTGGATGCTACAACATCACAGTGTACTGTGCTTCACTTATTCATTCTTACTTTACTTCTCATCTCCTTTTACCTGTGTTGTGCTGGTTCATCAGTGTTGTGCTACATTACCTGTGTTGTGCTACTTTACCTGTGTTGTGCTACTTTACCTGTATTGTGCTAGTTCACCAGTGTTGTGCTACTTTACCTGTGTCGTGCTAGTTCACCAGTGTTGTGCTACTTTACCGGTGTTGTGCTACTTTACCCGTGTTGTGCAAGTTCACCAGTGTTGTGCTACTTTACCTGTGTTGTGCTACTTTACCTGTGTTGTGCTAGTTCACCAGTGTCGTGCTAGTTTACCTGTGTTGTGCTACTTTACCTGTTCTTGTTCCAGAACACTGACAATATATTAGATTATTTTTAGACCTATAATTTTTTAATTCATAATAGTTAAAATATTGCTTTGTGATTTTGTTTGAAAAAAGATGGTAGCTATAGAAGCCTTGAGTATCATGAGTGTGTTTTCATGAGTAGCGTGCGTTCCTTCCTTGATGATGAAAGTATAATTACTTATGTCATGCACACTTGCATAACATGGCTAGGTACATGCAAGTGTGTGTGAACTGAGCAACATTCTCAGTAGGTCTCATACTGTATGAGCAGCATTCTCAGAAGGTCTCATACTATATGAGCAACAATTTCAGCTAGTCTTATACCTTGTGAGCAACAATCTGAGCTAGCCTAGTGCTGTATGAGCAACAATCTGAGCTAGTCTCATGCTGTATGAGCAACAATCTGAGCTAGTCTCATGCTGTATAAGCATCATTCTCCACCCATTAGAATACAGAAAAGACATGTATGGACTTCTGGCAGTTATGACTAACAAGAAGCATTTGACCTGTATTGGACCTGTAGATTGCAGGAAAAATAGCTTTCAGAAATTCAAAAGCTTACAGAAGGGGGGTACGCTCCCCTCCAAACCTCAGAAAATGACCTCACTAAAAAAGAAATCCTGGCTAGGGCCCAGGATGTGGGCTGTGAAAGGTGATGGGTGAAGCGTCTACTATGGGAACAGCATTTTTTTTGTACATTTAGTCTCTAAGCTTAACTGAAGCATGCTGGCAAATGTGCCCTTCCACAGCCCCAAGAACCACCTGTTCAACCTCGCTGGAAAGGTTTATTTTCTGTGATCTCTCACTGACAGTGGTCACCTGTTCCTATGTGCATCCGTCACCTTGGTCATTTTTGGCTCTCTGTGTGCGTAAAACGTATGACTAAAACATATTTTTGCTGTCACATCCTTGTTGTGTAGACTATGGAAAAACCCTTTCTGGGACTAAAGAGCAGTCACACAAATGTATAAATTATATTCGTGCTTGGCTTGCTAACAGGGTGTTGGTCTGAGATTAACTCATTAACTTTAAGGGTGTTGGTTACTTCTCGCCCTTTTAAGCAGGTCGAATAATTTTTGGAAGGGAAGGCCGTTTGAGGCTTTTTGAGGCTTGTTGGCTTGCTCTGATTGAATTCGGATTTAGGGGCCCCCTATGAGATTTCTTCCGAAAACACAAGGTCGCTCGTTACTAACGACGCCGGGAAAACTAAAAGGGAAGTATGGCGCTTTAATGAATCTTCCTACCACAGCAAGCGGTAGTTGTACCGTACCAGAGACGGAGGGGGAGGGAGTTACAAATTAAGAACGCGCAGAAGAAACTAGAGGAAAGGGGGAACAGGAGAGAGAATAAGGAGTATTTGAAAAGACAGGGAAGGGGGTTCGTCTTCATTTGATTAGTTCTCCAAGTATTTTTGCTCGGCTGTAACGTTATTGATCGTCTTGCAAATATTCGCTGGAGCATGAAACGACTTATTAACTAGAAGCAACGATACAATCCGGCGTGCCTCCGTCCCTGTTTCGCTGGAGGGAGGAGCACTGTAGCCGTTTTTCCCTCATGATAATTCAACTCCTGATTCGGAAGCGGTCCAGAGAACTGAGGCGTTCTCTTACCACATTTACGGGATCTACTGCCGGTGGTTTTCTGTTGGGTCTTCTTAAAAGGGTAACTTATCGACTTTCCTCTCTTGGTAAGTTAACTCAGCGTTGTGAGTAAATAGATTCGACCGGTTTAAAATGGATCTGGTGACTGGATGGCTATTTTGTTAACGTCCTTCATGCTTAATAATATATTAACGCGAAACGGGTAAACCACCGTAATTAATTAATACTATTATGATATTTATCTATCAACACCTATTTCCAACTGTTTTGTATAGGTAGAAGCTGAGTAAAATATACCACGATACAGTAGCTAATCGATCTTAAGCTTTATTTACGTTTAGCCAATTAACACGAGATCTGTGATTGTTGTGTTCCATTTATCTTTAAAGTGTGCATAAATATAACTGCAAGTTCCCCGGTTAAGTAATAGGAGGATGGATTCGTGTGTGTTTATTTTAGAGCTATCATGCTATCAAGCCTCGCTAGTTAGTTTGTTCATTCATGAGTGCCCTTATCTGGATATGCTAGTCTTCAGGTGAGCCTCAACGTATTTGAAATATTGTAGGCCAACACAGTAGGAATGGCGATGACCTATTTAAAGATGTGTAGTGGATATTTGATTATACACATTTCATATTACTCTGCTTCCATGGATATAACTCATTAGGTACCTAGGCTAATAAAACGGCTTCACTGTATGGGTCTGAGGACATAGGTGTGTTTTAGGTTTTATTTAAATAAGCCAAAGAGGTAGTTGTTAAAAAATGTGTTGTATTCATTATTTAAAAAATCGTCTAATCATGGGTTTGCCTCAGGTGTCTTCACAGTCACAGGTGAAACACATCTTTGTCATTCTTATTGGTCAGTTGTGAAGCACTCGAAGAAGTGCCTTGCTAATGGCTAACTGAAAAATTCAGCCATAGATCTATGAGATTGCATGGGCTTACTGCACTGAGAACACAGCGTAAATCTTTGCAAAGTTGTTATGTGATATCTAAGGAGTGTTTTGTTTGCAAAAACTTGGTGAAACGTATGTGTTTTTATTTAGGAATTGTCAATGAAAGGCACAAATGTGCAGCTTGGGGTTTTTTGTGGAGAGCCGTGGTTAGCCCATGTGTGGAATGTGGAGAAATGGGTTATCTGTTTCAGCATGTTCTCCTACAGGGCTCCTGGTGCTCAGATCCAGCAGCGCCCACTGCACTGCGGTACCGCTTTCCTCTGAGGAGCAGGCATTTTGGTAAAAAATGAGGGTCAGAGAAGGGAGGCTAGAATAGCTCTGTGAATTGTGTTGGGGGGCGGGTGTAGGCCTGGGACAGCACAGGGACAGTGGAGAGGAGATGAACATCTCAAGTCCACAGGCCCCACGAGGTGCCATGTTGCTGTAGCTGGCCCCGGGCACTGCTCCGACCTTCGAAGCGACTTGACTTAGTTTTAACGTTGGTCCTTGCCTCTGCTTTCAGTTTTGTCTTCATTCCACTGCACATGCGTATGATGGCTGCTAATTTTAGTGTCTTTAAGAAGTCATTATACTTTAAAAATAGTCTTTAGTCACAGAAGAGAGAACCTCCATGTAGCGGAGCTTGTTCAGGACTAGCTTGCTACTCAGTGACGTCACTGCCTCGAGTTGAGGCCGTGGTACGATTAGTTCCCCCCGAGTTTGGGACTTCGATCTTTAGTGCAAAGACCTAATCATTTCTCTTTCAGAAGGTTGTGTGTGGCAGGTAAAGGACTCTGGTTCGATTCCCAGTCAGGGGTCCGGTATGCTGAAACACGTGGGTTACGTTGGTGCCATGACCAGGACACCTCAGACTAATGCCTGTCAGTCGGCTGAGGTTGATGAGGTTCTTTAGATGAGTAGCGTGTAGCAGAGCTGGTTCAGGGCGAGTTTGCTATATACAGCGACGTTAACCCCCGGGGATGAGAGAAGAGGTTCCCTGAGTTAGGCACTTCCGTCTTTAGCTATGATTAACAGTAAAAGCTGGCAACGCTCACAAAAGCAGCAGTCCTAAATTCCCTCAACATAGATGCAAAAGTCATGGCTGCTATCCGCAAATGGCCAAAATATGATCTGCAGAGTAACTGGTCCCTGATGATGGCGCACGGTAAGCAAATTTAACGGTCTGTAACTAGGAGAGGTGCACACTCAGCTTACTGCTCCTCCAGTCCTGGAGGGACCCAGTTTGTTTGTTTACAGCACAGCCTGGGTAACTGGATCTGGAATGGTGGTTCGACGTTGGCTCTTAAGAGCCCAGGGCTGGGCATTGGGCCAGAATACAGCCTCGGCAACCCAGCCTCTAATTAAAAGCTAATGTGGAGGACTCCTTAAACTGAGCTGCGCTGGAGGGGCCGCTCTTCTTCTTGCTGTGACGGTTCATTACCGCCGCCTGTCCGCGCATGCCGACCCATGTAATTACGGGAGGTCTGGGGCTTGCTGACGTGAAGACTGGGGGGTGGAGGGAGATAAAGTTGAGACTTCCCGCTCTGAAGGAGCACGAGAGCCCACGTGCTGTGAAAGCCACCGCCCAGCTTTCACCGGGCCTGGGGGTTGGTTTGCTGAAGTCTGCAGCCCTGGTTCCTCTCTGTGTTCTATGCCGCAGTGGTGATTGATGGCCAGACTCTGCACTCCTCTCCTCTCTGACCTCAAAGTGTTTCTTCTCGTTACAATATGGCCAGCGTAAAGTAGGATGCAGAAATGCCCCTGTTTCCTGTCGCCGACCTGTCTCTGTCCTCTTCGGAGAGCATTTGGCTTTGAAAGTGTGCATGTTTGCTGTGAGTCAGCCCTGTTTAGTCAGACTGAAGCTCTGTGACTGTGGGAGTCCTGTGCTTTGACTGGCTCAGTGTCAGGTTGGCTTGACTGTCTCATGCGATGGCCTGGCCGCAGTAAACCGCTGCCGTTTCCTCCTTCGTCCTTTACATGGGCACTGTGTCATTCACGGTCAACTTTCCCTGTCCTTTCTGCCAATTTGGGGGGGGGGGGGGCGTGATCCAAACTGTGCCTCTGTCTATTGGATCAGGGATAGAGAAGTTGGCACCGTGTGAACAGACCATTAGAAATGATTTTGTCCACCTCCGCACATGACCCACTTGAGGAATTGGGAATGAGGAATTCAGCCCTTGTTTGTTTGTTTTTTGAGGCAGAAATATTTCAAACATTCTGCCTGCTGCCTCCTTGTGTGTTGTCTCGCTGCTCTCATGGTGCCTGGGCGTTGCCCGGGTTACAGGCAGCAGGTGTCAGGTTACCAGGTTATTCTCTCCTGCTTCCAACACAGGAGAGGTAGATCCTGCCGAGCTGGCTCCAGGCGTGGTTTCTGTTTGCTTTGATTTGGGCACCTTTTCGGTTTCGGTTGAGGAGTCTCTTACAGTCTGGTGCCCTTTGTCCTCTTTCCCTCCCGTTCCAGAATGGGTATGGTTAAGATCCGTTCCCAAAAAGCATTCAAGGGGTGGGGGACAATTATGTTCCGCGTGAAGCAAACTACCTAGCAACTGCAATAAAAAAGCTGCCAAGAACTACCCTTTCAAATTAATTCAGATTCTGCCCAGCCAAACTTTGCCTTAGAGAACTTAAATTAAGAGGTCAATGTTGATCTTCTGGTTGTAAACATGAAAAAACTATCCAGCATCTATTTTGGTATTGTACCCACACTCATACCCTTATTTCCATCTGATCAGATGCTTATGTACCATGTAGTTGCCATGCCACCATTTAGCTCACCCTACAGAACAGAGCCAAATGGTACTGTTGTGAATGAGCTGTCTTGTGGCTTTGAAAGTGTTGTTTGGTGACGTGTTCTGGGAGAATCTATCATATCTAACAGAAGAGGTTGTTTATAGAGCTTACTTTATATGTATTGTCATGTGCTACAGTACAAGATTGAGGTATCGGGAAATTATTGACCCCTCTTTCCCGGTGGTTAAGCCCAGACTGAACCTGATTGGACCTCTCGCACTCCGCATGCCTCTGTGAGAAGGTGGTTTAGTTTCATTGTTGGTTAGTGGACTTTGAAAAGTGCGATGATTCACTTCCGCGTTGGTGTTTTGTTGTTCAGTACGCACTCAGGTGTGTGAGTTTTTGATTGCTCTGTCTGCTAGTGTGTCTGTAGTGTGGTTTTGCAGCCAAACTATAGTGATATATCTTAACTTTCGCCAATTTGTGTTAAAATGAATTGACTTGCGTAATGTATTATTAGATGGTCTGACCCCACAGTGCATTTAGCCACTGAGTTTGTTAGCCACTCCGAGCGGGCACCTGCAGTGAAGTATCTGTGAGTCTCAGGAACAGATTAATAAAGCAGAGTGGGAAGATTTAATTCTGAGGAAACTGTTGGAAACAACCTCTATGTGTCTTCTTGCAGAGTACAGCTGCCTAGAGTCCAAGATTTAACAACCTCTGTGTGTCTCCTTGCAGAGTACAGCCGCTTTGAGTCCATGATTTAGCAACCTGTGTGTCCTTGCAGAGCACAGCCGCTTTGAGTCCAAGGTTTAACAACCTCTGTGTGTCTCCTTGCAGAGTACAGCCGCTTTGAGTCCAAGATCCACGACCTGCGGGAGCAGATGATGAACAGCAGCATGAGCTCGGGGTCCGGCTCCCTGCGGACAAGTGAGAAACGCTCCCTCTACGTCAGGTACGGTCAGCTTCTCCTCCCAGTTCCTCCTGGAAGACTGGACCTGTTATGGAAATGATGGTTCTCTCTACTAGTCATCACTTTCTTCTATGATTTATTTACTTATGGCTGTGTGCCTTGGTATTGCCGGTGAGAGGGTGGGTGATGTGTAACCGGACACTGGAAGTATAAAAAGTATCTTTAGCTTTCATTACTGTCCGAGTCACAGGCATTGTGGCAATGTCGGTGGGGTCTGGGCCTCCCGTTCTTTTTGTTCTCGGAGAAACCCAAGAGAAACCCAAGACGCACAAAGCAGAGTTGGTAATGAGCACATAAAAATGTCTGCTTTTACCCTTAATGGGTTGGCTGGTTTCATGGACCAGAAATATGAGGTTAAATTGAGAACTTGGTCACATTGCGTTTAAAATCGGTTTACGAATAAGAACGTTAAAAAGCAGAGCGTCAAGTCATGGGTTTTATGTGTGTCGCTGACAGAAAGGCCCTGTGGCCATTTTTCCTGCTATGTATGTTCACGCTTGAATTTACATGCCAGGTATGGTGTCTTTTAAAGGAAGTATATGGCTGGAATCTGCCTATTTTCAGCGCCAGACCTGGTGTCCCAGTGGCTGATAAGGCTGTGTAGGTTCCTGGAAAGCCCCCAGGAGTCTGAGATAAAGGGAATCGATATCTTCTGCTGTTTTCACACAGACTGCAGATCATTATGTTCAGGTGTAGTGCAGTGAGGTTGGTTTGGCACAGGATGTGCTGTACTTGCGTCCGTTGCTTGACAGTCACTGTGGCACAGACAGTCTTCAAACAAGGGATTTGTGGCTGTAGTTTTTCCTCTCCCTGCCCTTATGCTGCATGCATTTTTTCTGTGTTTAAAAAAAAAAAAAAACCCTAAGTAACTGTGCATGTTGATTCTCCGGCCGCTTCAATTCAGGAGAGACATTGGAAAACACTTTGAACGATTCTTACATAGTAAGTCAGAATATCCATTGTCCTCAACTAGCAGCCCACTTGCCAGATACGGGACGAGAGTAAGCTCCTCTTGGCCTGCCAATCAGTGAGACCAGTGTTTAAATACAAACCGTAATCCATAAAACCAGCTGGGTCATCACTCACATTGATGTTTTGATAATAGATTATAAATGAGTTTTAGTTACTAGTTTGGCAAGACGCATAAAACGCTTTCATTGTTGTTGCGGGAGTACTGTACTGTAAGGTTGGGTGTCTTGGGTCATAGCTGCCTGTGGATCCTGATCAAAGCATGGTTGTGATAATGAGTCTACCTTCAGTAACCCGAATGGGGATTTCTGCCCTGTGCCTAGACACTGGTAGATACAAGAGAAAGACTATTTCTTTTTTTATCTAACTCCTCCCAAAATTGGAATCAAAATATTTGTTTTGTATTTTCTTCCAAGATGTCTAATTGTCAAGTGCTTTACTGCATCTGTTATTTGTTACAACTCATGTCCTCACACACGCAGGGAGAATGAGTCTCCTCCTATCCTAGCCACCACTCTCATGTTCACTCTAAAGTATACAAAGCCCGTGCAAGGTTCAGCGGCGATTGGAAGCTTTCCTCTCATTTGTGGATTGTGTTTTTAAACGCACAATTTGCCTGTCACGGTATCTGAAGGTCCCCTCGTGGAAGCTGCCCTTCCTGAACTTCAGAACTAGCTGAAACTGCATTTGTTTTCTGTCCGTCACCTTGGGGTACGGTAGTAACATTAGCTTAAAAAGCTGGTCTCACCTTCCCCTCATTCACATCACACAGAGATGACTCAGGCACTACAGTAATGATGGCTATGTAAGGGCGGCCCTCTCCCTCTTACAGCCGCCTCTGTGATTGAGCAATAGCGTCCCGAATTTGCTCCAATGAAAGCTGGTGTTGGTGGGGTAGCGACTCCCTTTCCATGCAGGGAGTTACACGATTGGGGCCTCCGCTTTAGTCCCAATCTCACCGTCTCCTTTTCAGGGGCAGGATACTGACTCTGCAGTGCTTTTTATATTCCGACAGGCCTTTGTTTCTGTGGGCCCACTGTGTTCACATCCTCAACGTTAATCTCCAGTGCAATGCTCACAGCTGGATAGAGAACCCCATTATCTCCTTACATTAATGTCGCTAGCTAGCTTTTCAATCTTGCAAAAACTAATTCAACGCATTAGGTATTTGATCTCCCTTCCAATCATCTTCTTTTGTGGTTGGTTGGGTCTGGATGAGGTGGTTTTGATATTGAACTTTGCTCAGTTGCAAAACCTGATGACTAAATTGAATGTTACTGGATTTGACCCTTTTTCCCCTTTTTTGTGTGGAAATTCTCTGCTTTGTATGTAACATTTAGGTTTTTTTTTGTTTGGGACCATAATGGGATAATTTTGGGTTATCTATTTGTTTTAGTATAATGACTGTAGAGTCATACCTTGTCTTGACTTCTCAGCTGTGCAATGCCTTCTCTCTGTGATGGTGGCCAGGGACCACCCTGAGTTTGTAAACACTAAATGGAATTTCAATGCACCCTCCCTAACCCCAAACTTGTGCCTGCCTGTTTCAGACGGGGCTGGTGAAGATGCCCCGTTCCGTGTTGGCGGGATGTAGTGAAGTTCTCCCCAAATGGCGACAGATGTTCTGGGCGGTGTTGCCTCCTGTGGCTTTAGGAGAGCTTAGCTGTTCTGTAACCGATCCCTGCTTTGGCGACGAACACGGTGGCACTAGGCACGACCCGGCACTGACTGCAGCCGTGAGAACCAGGGGAGCCAGAAACCACATGGTGTTCGGCACCTTGGTGGTCCAGTCGGTAGCAAAGCTCACCTGAGCTCAAACTGAGCCTTGTGGTCTGGACTTGCGGGTTTGAATCCAGCTCATGTCGTTTGCTGATTGTGATCAGAGGGGACGGTACAGAGTGCCGGCTGGGCGGTGCTAGGGTGGGCTAAGATGGCCGGGTTTCTCTCTGCTCATTGGTTACCTGCATCTCCTTTCGTCTCCCGGGCCGTCTGATGATGCCTTGTGAGGAGACTGACTGACAGCCGACGCTGGATTCAGCCTTTGTGATGTGTGTTGAGGTGAAACTTTTTTATTATTAATGGGATTGAATCCCGTACATGTGTTCACAGGGCTCTGTTTGACTATGATCGCACCCGGGACAGCTGCCTGCCCAGCCAGGGCTTGAGCTTCTCGTATGGAGACATCCTGCATGTGATCAATGCCTCAGATGACGAGTGGTGGCAGGCGCGTCTGGTTACGCCCCACGGGGAGAGCGAGCAGATCGGGGTCATCCCCAGCAAAAAGAGGTACGTTTGGCATCATAGAAAAGATGACATGGGGCTCTGCACTTTACTTTCAAGCCCCAAGAGCACGTGCTCTAAACTGAAAGATTTAGGGGATCGGTGAATCTTCAGAACCTCTGGTGGAACTCCTTGTTAGGGTTATGACGACCAAGTTGTTTTTCTCTGCTGCTCCACAGAAATGCATACATTTTAATTTGTATTCACAGAGGGTAGTTTTCCCAGCCTTCCCCCATCCAAACGCCGTGTAATTGCCTCTGTCCCTGCAGGGTGGAGAAGAAAGAGAGAGCGCGGTTAAAAACTGTGAAGTTCCACGCCAGGACGGGCATGATTGAGTCCAACAGGGTGAGTGAGGCTCAGTAAAGAGTTCACGGCCGGGCCTAATCTCCCTCGTCACACGCCCCTGCCTGTGAGAGCGGGAAGCTTTGTGATGTTGTCAGTGTAAGACTCACAGAAATTTCACAGCACACTGCCCTGTCTCTACTGAATTCAGAGCTCTGCAGAGAAAGCTGCTTGACTCTAAACTCCCTCAGTAAGTGTGATTCTAAGATACGTTTTGGATATGCAAAAAAAAAAAAAAAAAAACTGGCACGTGGTACGTCTTCATTCCCATTTGGATTAAACTTGGGATGTTTGGAAGCCGATGTAGAGAGGCTGCAGGAACTGAACTGAAGTGTGGGCAGATGTCTGTGATGGGTTTGCTTGAATGCCTCCCACATTTCATTCTCGTTTTTATACTTTAAATATTTATTTATTTTTCCTGCCTTGGTTTTTCCATTACATTGCTTCTCGTGTATTTTACTTTTGTTCTGTTTAATCTTTGTTCACGTGGGTAAAGTTTGTTGGTGGAGCGTGTTACATTGTATCCCATTGTGTTTTCTTTTGTTTCATTCTCCATCTCCCACCCATGGGCTGCGCATCTCCCACCCATGGTCTCCCTGCAGTCAGTGAAAGTAAAGCGTAAAAAGAGCTTCAACCTTTCACGCAAGTTCCCGTTTTACAAGAGCAAGGAGAATATTGTGCAGGAGTTTGTCGAGTCGGACCGTAAGTACCGGTGGCCGGGCGGGGCTCGCTGTCCTTCCTGCTTGGCTTTCCTCACTTTGACTCGCCTGCGGGGAGGAGGCGTGGTCTACCCCCTCGGAGACCCGCACCCGGGAGGGGTGAAGCTGGACCCACACGAGAACGCTGTGCTGAGAGACGCTGCACACTGAAATCTAACTTAACACTGTCGTCACATCATTTGTCATTCAATCTTCTGCAACGCGCTGTGTGCGAGAAGTTAGCGCTTATACACAAACCCAAAATGAATTGGTGTCAGTAGGCATTCATCCGAAACCCGCCACAACCCAAAGCGGTGTTTAAGTAAGATCTTTGCCTGGGCGACTCTGGGCCAGCACAGCTGTGTCGTGTTGGACACCTTCACTCGGAGAGACTCACTCCTTTCCAGCTCTCACTAACAAGCCTCTTCCTGTCTGCTCTCTCCTCTTCTCTTCTCTTGTTTCTGCCTTCACCTGTTGGGGAACCTCAGGACTTCCCTGGGTTAAGCGATGACTTTTATGGATCAAAGAGTTTGAGTAAGTGTGTAGGTCTCCCTGTCGTAATGCAGTTGTCGTCTGCGCTCAAAGCTGGGGCCCCTCTCGGGCCACCCATTCCTGGCCTCCTCTTGGCTGTATGGTGGCTTTGTGTGGTACTCTCAAACTTTCCACAGTCATTTATGTGGAGAGGGGGCTAGTGGGACCACAGTTGGGCCTGGCTTAATCTCCTTCAAACCCCTCGCTCTAGCTGGGAGCCGGGCTTGATGTCTGGCTCGGTTAGTTACCACACAGCCCAGCGAGTGATGATACCAGAGAAACCGAGAACCCAACTGGACGGAACTGGGTTGGCCAACTCGCCTGTATTCAGGGATCGGACAAGACCGGGTGCTGTGATAATCAGCTCAGCTCAGTGTTGTCTTTGGCCCCTGTATCACAGAGACAGACGCCCGCAGTAATAAATTCTACCCACTGAGTGGAAGGTCGGTCGGGTCACTGTAAGGGGAAACGATTCATTTCCTATTATAGGCACCTTTAACCACTTCCGTCTTTAAAACTGACACCAGTTGCCTCTCTGTCCTGCAGGACAGCATTAATGAGGCATTTTTAATAGTGTTCTCTTTAAAAGGTGAATTTATTGTGGCAGAAGTTTTGTTTTCCGATATTGTGCAGTTGGTTTGACCCAGTCCTTGGACTAGAGTTTGATTTATTTGGTTAACTGCTTTTGGCAGTCTATTTTTAACCTTAGTGTTTTTGTCTGCCCCCCTCTCCCACCCCACCCTCCTAGAATGCTTAACGTCCAACACCAGCGACAGCGAAAGCAGCTCAAGTAAGCAACCTCGTCTGCCCTAATCAAATCTACGCCACAGCAGTCCAGACATATTTATTTAATTAGCGCCCTCTGTGGTGAGCCTCGTAGTCCGAAGGTTCCACTGCACACACCAGAGTCCAGTGCCTTTCATGTCCCTCAGTTGTGTTTTTGGCCGGATTTAAAGGAACACTGAAGTCATTGCCTCTAAACATCCGTAGGCTGATATGGTTTTGCTCTATTGAAAGCATGCGTTTGCTTTGGGGCACGTGATTGTAATCAGTCGAACCTATTTATCGTTTCCTGAAAGCGGTTCTTTTGCCTTTTTTATTACTTCAGAGGGCCAGGAAGACACGATTTTGTCCTACGAGCCGGTGATTCGACAGGAGAGTAAGTGAGCTGCGTTTGTAAGTGAGCTGTTTACAGATGTGTTCTAAACCCCAGTGGAGCGTTTGTCATGTCACAGTTCTGAGTTTAAGAAGGCAAACCGATTGCTGCTCAACAACAGTGTCTGACATGTCTTTCTTCTGATGTACCCCCCCACACCTGTAGTTCATTACGCCAGGCCTGTCATCATCTTGGGACCAATGAAGGACAGAGTAAATGATGACCTCATCTCAGAATTCCCTCACAAGTTTGGGTCCTGTGTCCCACGTAAGCAACTCCAAGGCCCCCCCATGGTCACCTTAGTAAACATCTGACAGCGATGGTACTCCATGCAGACCTTCCTTGTCTCCATCTCCCTGATAACTTCTGTCTGCATAAACAATGATTTTGTCTGTGCAGACACGACGCGGCCCCGGCGGGAGAATGAAATGGACGGTCAGGACTATCATTTTGTGGCGTCACGCGAGCAGATGGAGAAGGATATCCAGGACAACAAGTTCATCGAAGCGGGCCAGTTCAACGAGAACCTCTACGGGACAAGCGTTCTGTCAGTACGAGCGGTCGCTGAGAGGGTACGCTGCAGGAAATGTCAAGAGCACTGGGAACAGCATGGTTTATCAACATAACATCTGATCTGTGGAATAGTAATGTATATGCACGCCGGTGTGTTTGTCTCTGGTGTGTTTAAAAGGGGAGCTTCTAGTGTCATGTTCTGATACTCAACGACTGTCTTGCTGTTTACTTATTGCAGGGCAAACACTGCATCTTGGATGTGTCTGGGAATGCCATAAAGCGATTACAACAAGCACAGCTGTACTCCATTGCCATTTTCATCAAGCCAAAATCCATCGAGGCACTAATGTGAGCTTCCCAAGGGCCGTCCTGTCCGGTCCCGTCCAAAACTATTCAAGCTGGAGAGTTGGTGTCCAGCTCGCTTGGAAGGCCAAATTAATGTATTCAAATGAATTAAGTATATGGATGCCATAATCCAGGTCTTATTTTGTGTAACGGCATGTTGACATCACAGCAATGGTTCCATGCGCTCCCTTTTGTCGTTGTCCTGTAGGGAAATGAACAAGAGGCAGACGTATGAGCAGGCCAATAAAGTCTTTGACAAAGCGATGAAGATGGAACAGGAGTTCGGCGAATACTTTACAGGTAAATAACTACTGAATAAGTGAGACGTTGTGTGTGCGGACCAACGTGTTAATTGATACAGCGTAGTTGAGCGCTGCAGTCTTGCCTCTGCGTTTTAGATTCACCTAGAGTCGTGCCATTTTGACTCAAGAAAACAAGTTATTTCTCGTTTCTGAGCCGTCGTTGGTTTTTACTCACTCGGTGTCAGTAATGAACTCAATTAATCATTTTTTGCCTTTATGTTGGTACTTGATTAAAGAACAAATCTAAATACTGTTTAATTAGGATGTAAAAAAATTTTTTACACCCTCCTTTCACAGCCATTGTACAGGGTGACTCACTAGAGGAGATCTACAACAAAATCAAATTGATAATTGAGGAACAGTCAGGCCCTTTCATCTGGATCCCATCCTCAGAAAAGCTCTGAGCAGCCTGTCCTGCTCCCCTTGGTCTGCCGGTCGTCCCCTCCCCACCACCCTCCTCCAGGGAGGGCTTGTTCTTCCCCTTTTAGACATGTTTCATACTGATTTATTGTCCGCGTTCTGTTTCTCTGAAGAAAATTAACAAGTCTTATCACCTTTACCGTGACTGTGTACACCCCTGCATGAGTTTCTCAGCAAATCCATCAAAGACTGGAAATTTTGTTCCAAATGAATTTTAATCGTTTAAAACAAAAAGGGTGGAAAAATGAATCTGGGATATACAACGGATGAAGACCAGAAAGTCTTAAGAAGGCTTGGCATGTGACAGAGACAAACGGCCCAGGCAGGAACCATCGGTAATTGTTGATAAACTTGCATTAAGACATGGAAGATAAGCAATGACCGATGTGGTTTTATTTTTTTTCTACAAGCACTACATACAAACAAACCCTCCTGATGGTACTATTCCAGGAATCTTTTTTTAAGCAAATTGGAGACTAAAGTACTAACTGCTTATATACAATTTTCAGAGACGGGTTCACTTATCTGATTGGCCACTGGCACTTTGTGATGCAGCCAATCAAAACCTTGAGAAGCTGGATGGATTTTGGGGGGTGGGCATAAATAATGTTTATATAATTGAAATGTCAACATATATGATGAAAATCCTATGGAGAGATGAATTTACTACATATTAAAAACGACATGTTTTACACTTCACTAGAAATGTGTACAAGGAGGGCTGTGTTTTTATTATTTTAGTTTTTTTAAATGATATATACGATGCTTGAAATTGGAGGAGGAGGTAGAGGGGTATGATTGGGCACTGCGAAATGCCAAATTGCCTTACTTCCGTTACGACACGCCACACCTAACCTGTAAATTCACCTGAGAAACACAAAACGTCACACTCCCGGCCGTGTCTGTCCGCAGAGGCACGTTCCTCCGAGACGCAGCTTCCTGCTGATGGGAGGAAGGGTGCCTTTTTAAAAAATATATATTTAATTTTTTGCTGCGAAGGACCCCTCAACCCCCCTGACGTTCAGCTGCAGCTCACCCATTCACACCCTCTCTGCCTTCCTGGAAGATTCTGTTAGACATGGTACAGTCCTGTAAACTGCCAGTGAGTACAGCTTAAAAAAACAGGTAGAAAAGAATGATGGTAATATTACTGGTACTCTACCTACCCCCCAAAACGCTATTACTACAGTCGATCCGAAGTCTCTGTATTTACAATTTGTGTGTTTTTATTATTTTAGTTTTTTTTTTTTTGAGTGTTGAGCAGCTGATGATCCACTGTGCTAACCCTAGTATGATGGGCTAGGTAGGCCAGCTCAGGAATTGTAACACATGGATACCAGTTCCTATTGACGAAAAGGCCCATTGTTATTTCGTACAGACTTCTAAAACATAGATACTTCTGGGTGAACAGAACAGAATTTTTGTATGTGCTAAATGTTGGGCAGAGAGCAGTTCCCATCTCTGAAAAGGCGTGGTGTCTACAAATTGGCAGAAAGGTTTGTTTGGATCACCTTTGGTAATGCACAAACTGTCCTTTTTTAGTTTGGATTCAACTGGAGTGGAAACGCACTCTCCTTCCAAAACGCTGGAGGGTGATGACACTTCACTGACGGGTGGCTTTTAGTACTGTATGTATTTACCTGTACGTGTGAAGTGATGAGTTGGACTGACTTCCGAGGGCTAGGGTTCTCCTTTATACTGAGACCTCTAATTTCTTTTTAAGTGGTTTAAGTTTTTTATTTTTTCATTTTTAACGGGGTGGGAGGTTTTTCTGGTCGGTCCTCCAGTGCACCCTTGGTGGTTGAGGCTGGACTTGCTGTGCACTGCATTAAAGATGAAGACTTGGCAGGGCCCTTTTAAGACCCCGGAACCTGTACCTGCAGCTAGTGTCTGACCAGGTGAGCCCGCCTTCGCAGGCACCTCTGCTAAACCAGCTGTCGTGCCCGTGTTTTAAAAAACCCCAGAGTTCAGGGAATTACTGAATGGATCAGAGCCATGATTAACCGCCTACAGACTGTTTCTAAGGGTATGGTAGCTGTACATGTAAATATCCCCAGAACGGACTTCCCCCTCACTCGTGCCTCACGCATGTGTGAACAAACTGGGAAAATGATGTTTTGTTAATTAAATCACCAATGTCCGGTAAGTAAACATCAAACGTATTCATCGAATAATTTCCATGCAAATGTGTAATGTTGGTAATATTCATAGACAAAATTCAGCTGCCTAATGGATCATTTTCCAGTCTGTGGGGAATTAAACAAATGGGCCCTGTCTACTTGTGATTTCTTGTGGAACTTGTCTGGATATATAGATTTTTTTTAAATTAATACAAGACAGGTATCAAACTACAAAAATAATAGTAAAGAAGTCAAAAGATTTTTCTCTCTTAATCATTTAGAAATGTAGAAAACTGCTCTTCTCTGGTTGTTAAGTTGAAACAAAGCTGTCTGGTATTTATCCTTCAGTCAGCCATATCAATAAAGCCCAAATAACTTTTAATTTAATATCACTCTCTTCATCCAGGTTGCTGTACTGTGAGACTGCATCACAGTGCCTCTCTGTGTTCCATTTTAATAAGGGTGTCGATCTTCCTGAATGCAATTGAGAAGTTTTTCCTGTGATTGGGTGTGGGCAAACGGGGTTTCTGGTCCATCTTTTTATTATTTTATTTCATAATTTTTTTGTGACTGTGGAGGTTGCTCATCATTCTTAGACAGACTCTACAGTAGTCCCGCCCACGGGATTCCAGATGGGTGTGTCTTCGACAGGACCCAAGCTAAATAAAGCAGTCCTAGTCATGGGGAAACCGAACTGCCACTACATTTCAGTTGTTTCGATTTTTTTGTTTTGTTTTGACTGGACATGAGTTTGTTTAAAAATGTGACTTGGTCATGGTTTCTATTTATTTGAATAGTTGAATAGCAGTGGTGTCACAATAGTGAAAGAGTTGGGTGATCCACAACGCTTCATGAAAATGTATTCTACGTTTATTTTTAAAAAATAAATCTGAATCTAAAGGCTGGAGAATATGCTTTATTCAGAATATTAATCATAAACCGCTGTCTGCTGTCTTCAATTGCTTTAAGAGGGCTTGGGAATATTTGTTAGATGGCTGCTGTGAAACCTAGTGTGCATGGCCATGCGTGGATTCTATGAGCAGTTATCCCATTGAAACGAGTCTCCACAGTATTAGATATCCTATTGAAATCGTCTACGTGCCCAGAGTAAATGCACTATTTGTTCAGTTAAGCTAAAGAGAGCTTTGTAAAAAGAAATGCATGTAATCGTTTCGCTCTCAATAACAAAATGACTCAAGTAGGGCTGTTTTTACTGGGCTCTGCTTGTCCTACGAAAGTGGCTTTAATTATGGACAGCGATCCTCCGTGGAAAAAAAAAAAATGTAAGCGTCTTGCTCTCATCTAGCAGGTACCGCCGCATCACCGCCCTAGTCACGCACCCCCGCCGGAACACCCTTCACTTTTAACCGCATTGGGTTGGCTACCCTGGCTTTCTGCAGGCTGTCAATCAGCCTCTCCGCAAGGCACACGGGGCTGAGTGGGAGGGCTAAATCCACAGCTGTAGGCTGTGATGGGTTGTGGTGTCGCAGAGTACGGAGAAGGCTGTGGTGATTGGGCTGTTCCCACGAAAGGCCACACATCTTCTAGAAAGGTTAAAAAATAGCTTTTTCGTGTGAGCTGCCGGCTTCGTTAGGCACACAGGACTGCGATTTTATGTAGTCAGGAGAATTTCACCCTCAATTTGTACAATATTTTCAATCACAATGATAAAGCAAGGCAAAAATAGGTTTGCTCGGTTCATATTATAGGAATTTACTGTCAATTTTATTCATTTCCTGAACATTGTCTTGCTCCAAATTAAACGGGGTTCAAACTAAATGGGGTTGAGGAGGAGGGAAAACATTTGCTTTGCATACAAGACTAACGCTTTTGGCTCGAAAAATCAACCACAGTAAGAGATTTAAATCAATGAGTAATGTATAAATATAATAAACACTAAGAAATACAGTATTGATCAATACGAATGACTGCGTAGACCTTACATTGCTAAACATTAACCTGAGAAGTATCAATACGGGCATTTTACAGGTTTGGGGAGAGTTTGTTTCATGTGAGCACACAGACCTCCAGCCCATGTAGGTCCTAGATAGCGTGGAAGGGGGTGGTTTCTGAAGGCAATGATCTGGTCACACTTCCGTGATGAGATTCCTCTTTGCTTTGTCCAGCCTTTCCAGCACTTCACCATAGAGAGCTGACATCTAAGGAAGACACGGGCAAACGACACTGTCAGCCCAAAGTGGTTACCCTGCCCTGCGCGATCACAATTACGGAGGGACCAGAGTCCTCTTTAGTTATGAATGTGCTGTGTGAATATACACTCTGGCTGCAGCACGTAGAGTCACCTAACATTGGATTTGGTGCACAGTCAAAGGGTTGCAAAGATGAGCAGGAGTAAAGCGTAGGAACCTTTAGTCAAAACATTTTGGTTCTGTATATAGATACGTTTATCTGGTCTTTCAGAGCACCCCTACAGACCGCTACCTGCTTTTGTGTGGATGTTTCCACATCACACCCGTGTCTGCTTTCTCCCCCCACCATACCACGCCACACCCGTGTCTGCTTTCTCCCCCACCACACCCCACCCGTGTCTGCTTTCTCCCCCCACCATACCACACCACACCCGTGTCTGCTTT
>JAOYSI010000005.1:1676869-1692878 GCA_025775065.1 Hiodon alosoides | reverse complement strand
GCTCCTAGCATGTAACTGAGAGAAACCAGTCGACCGTCAGTGCTGTGCTACTAGTATGTAACTGAGAGACACCAGTCTCCTGTCAGTGCTGTGCTCCTAGCATGTAACTGAGAGAAAGCAGTCGACCGTCAGTGCTGTGCTCCTAGCATGTAACTGAGAGAAACCAGTCGACCGTCAGTGCTGTGCTACTAGTATGTAACTGAGAGACACCAGTCGACCGTCAGTGCTGTGCTCCTAGCATGTAACTGAGAGAAACCAGTCGACCGTCAGTGCTTTGCTACTAGCATGTAACTGAGAGACACCAGTCTCCCGTCAGTGCTGTGCTCCTAGCATGTAACTGAGAGAAACCAGTCGACCGTCAGTGCTTTGCTCCTAGCATGTAACTGCCTACCTTCATTGTTTTGGTTCTGTTTTTCTGCTCAGATCGTGCCCTACTTCGGCCTGCTCTTCAGCTGCTTTGAGATGTGCAAGCAGGTCTGCCTGTACCACAACGGCTACATTGTGTCTCCACTGAGTTACCAGCTGGCCCCCGGGGTGGACCAGAGCCTTGGGCCCCACGAACTGGAAGAGGTGAAGAGGTACCAGAGGAACAGAAGCCTGAGGAACTTTGACCCAGAGCAGCCCACCGTGGGCAACCGCTGGTGACCAGAAAACCAAACCCAAGGGCCCAAACCTTCTTTCTTGGCCAGCAAAGCGAGGGTTGGCAGCCTCGGGCTACCCTACACTGGACATAAATCGGTGTTGGAGAACTGATGAGTGGAGTTATTACTTGCGTATTAGTTTTGACGAAACGCAGCCTCTGCACCTCCGTGTCCACTCCATTGCCAGCAACAGTACTATGGTGCTGCTGACACGACCTGAAACTTGAGTTTTACAGTACATCTACCTGTATCTGCAACTACCAATGCAACTATACAAACTGTTTTTTTTTTTTTCTGTGGATAATTTTTGTACAGGAAACGACATCATGTGGTAATTGACAGCACATTGTGTGTGAATACTGACCATCTGCTGCTAAAGAGGTCCAGCCTCTCGCTAACAAATACAGGAATCTAGCGCAATGCCTCCAATTCACAAATGTTGGCTTTGCCTAGGATTGTAGAAACTATGCTTAGTACATTATCTCTGCAACTTGTGCCTTAAGATTTGCTATAAATATTAGTGATGGATTTCTATAAAGTGTAGTTAATTTGAAAATAACTGAATTATATCATAGCCTTATTCAAGCCTTAAACTGAAACCATTGTTAGCTTGAAACTACCTAACCGGTGCCATTATAACAATGTAGTTTTCACTACCCTATTTATCTATTCATCAATATTTAAGCACTGTTGTATTTTAAAAAAAATGTAATTGTTTGTTTGCGCATACATGTATTTAAATGTAAAATGGTTTATTTCTTTTTTAAAAATGTATTTATATTTTTTAAATGGCAAATTCCAAAAATGTATTCTGAGACATGTCTCCAGTGGCACAGGCTTGGAGGCCGATAGGGGGCACTGGTTTGCTGAGACAAGCCCTAATCCATCTAGATTTTAACATATACATTTCTCTATTCAGTGAAGAAATTGTATTTTTGTATATTAAAAAATGTTTAGAGAGACTTTTAAAATGTTAAATCCTTAACACTGTATACGAATGAACGTAAATATTCCCAATGTTAAATTGTCACTGTTAAAAAAAAATATAAAAACTTGTATTCTCCGGTTTTGAGTGACAAACGTGTACTTTGACTGAGAAGCAGTGTCGTGCCCTTGCCCACATGGAGGCAAGCACTGCACAACAGTGACAGTGTTTGAAAAAAATTCATAGAGAGACATTTAAAATGTATCCTTAACAGTGTATACTAATGAACGTAAATATTCCCAATGTTAAATTGTTCTCTGCCAAGTCACTGTTTTTATAGTAGAAAAATGACGGTACTTTGGTAATTATTACAAAAATTTTCTTTTGTAGTTGAGCCTGTCTACTCTATTGGTCCATGGTTGACTCCTGAATTAAAATATGTACATCCTGTGTATTTCATGGTCTATGCATTCGCTCTTTTGTCTTATAAATCACATTGAAATTACGGCGGTAACAAGTAGTCACCACTTTGTTACAACTTATTTATACTCATGTCTCTCAGGCTGGGAGTAAAACGGTGTCAACCCACTAAGCGTACCAAACTAATAGTGATAGCCTTTTCATTATCGAACATTCGTTTGCGTGAGGCTTCAAAAAAAAACTTTACACTTTAAATGAGTTTCATCATAAATAAATTTGTATTAACATACATGATATAACTTAGTTATTTCGGAGATATAAGTTTAACGAATTGATTACTAAAGTATCAGTTTAGAATTACCACGGGACTGACTGAGTTTGTCAGATCGATGAACTGTCCTTCGTTACTTTATCAAATTTCACTGTTTTTTTAATCTCCTCCCTGAATCTACCTGCAGACCAATGGCTCGCCGATCTTCCAGTTCTCGTTTTATCTCGCGAACCTAGCGCTATTAAAGTCTTTCTCTGCCATTCAATCGGCCATTTCGACACAACCGGCGTAGCGCGTATTCCTGCAGCTGCACGGGATTTGTTGCCCCCTAGTTCTGAAGCTTCCTTAACTACGATATACGATGAGTGAGACCGCTATTTCTTTCGCCAAGGATTTCTTGGCTGGTGGTATCGCCGCTGCCATTTCCAAAACAGCGGTCGCACCCATCGAGAGAGTCAAGCTTCTTCTTCAGGTATTTTTACTTGATTTTTTTTGACCGGTCTTCTCTGTCTTGTATTTAGCTACTTCGGTGAGTAGTTAAACACCGATGGGAGTAGTCAGCTAATCTTGTCACTGATACATTTCCAGTTATAGAATTGTAAATCGTTTGCTACAAGTTCCGGTTCTTGTATTTGATTTGTTTGAATAAATACAAATTGATGCTTTTTCTTTTAACTTGGAAGTTCTTCGTTATTTCCTTTAAAATTACTTTAAGTTTGCTTACAAAGCAAGGCACCGATACTATGTTACTTGGTAGAAAATCAACATTACCATACGTTGTCTGTGGCCTATAAGACAGTTACTTGGTCCAGTGTAATTAGCATTGACGAATTCCACCCCTGTTAAAAGTTAGTCTTGGAATCCTGAATTCCTTGCCAAGGTCGTGACAAGGGGAGGCCTAGCCGGTTAATTAGACTGCGCGCTGATTGATCTGCAAGCATGTGCGATGAAGACTCGTGTTTCTGTGGAAAAACTCATATTTGAAAATACGGTGACTTAATGTCGAATTTAGAGACGGCTGGGTGGGAATGTTCGTCCCGGGTCCTCGCGAACTATACTGAGGGTTGACATTTTCTTGCACGGCTGACATCTGGGCAGCAAACCTCATATTTTAATATCTGTATATTAGAAGTAGCACAGACTACTTACACGTTTTTCTTTCATGCCGTTGGACTCTTTGTGCTGCCGGTGTCACGTGTCCTCCAAATATATTCCGCGGTTACGCCTCCATTTTGATTTTAAAGAACGGAAGTCGAGGCGCTTCCAGCCGGTAGACGGAACGGTGTCCGCTCACGGGATTTCTTCCTCGACCTGCTTAATCTAACCGGATAAATTAACTGTCACCAGCCGTGTCCGTCAAGACACGGTAGGTAAACTTATTGCTCCTTATTCAGCTATCGTAACCAAACAAGTCGAACCATCCATGAAGCTAACCCTAATGCCGCCTTGGTTTAACTGGCTGAACATTTAGTGATTGTTTACTGCTAAACTTAAATTGCCATTTTGTGTAATCGGAATTCTTTTGTGTACAGGTGCAACATGCCAGCAAACAGATCACAGCCGATATGCAGTACAAGGGCATCATGGACTGTGTGGTCCGTATCCCCAAGGAGCAGGGATTCTTGTCCTTTTGGAGAGGAAACCTGGCCAATGTCATCAGGTACTTCCCCACCCAGGCCCTTAACTTTGCTTTCAAGGACAAGTACAAGAAGGTATTCCTGGATGGCGTAGACAAGCGCACCCAGTTCTGGCGGTACTTCGCTGGCAACCTGGCCTCTGGCGGGGCTGCTGGTGCCACCTCCCTGTGTTTCGTCTATCCACTCGACTTTGCGCGAACCCGTCTTGCTGCCGACGTCGGCAAAGCTGGCGCAGAGAGGGAGTTCAGCGGTCTGGGCAACTGCCTGGTGAAGATCTTCAGGTCGGACGGCCTGAAGGGCTTGTACCAGGGCTTCAACGTCTCAGTCCAGGGCATCATCATCTACAGAGCGGCCTACTTTGGCGTCTACGACACGGCTAAAGGTATGCTGTCGGATGCGTGCAGATGCAGCCTGTAGTTTGGCTTCGACCTTCCCATGTGAACGCAGAGCTTTCTCTAAACTAATGTAACGTCTGTCTGGATCCCAGGTATGTTGCCAGATCCCAAGAACACCCACATCTTTGTCAGCTGGATGATTGCTCAAACCGTGACTGCCGTTGCTGGCCTCACCTCATACCCCTTCGACACCGTCCGTCGGCGTATGATGATGCAGTCTGGGCGTAAAGGAGGTGAGTAGATGCTCTGCGTGCCCCGTTTGGTGTTGGGTAGGCTCGCCAACGCACTTGTGGTGACCGCTGCTTCTGTTCCCAGCTGACATCATGTACACCGGCACCATCGACTGCTGGAAGAAGATCGCCCGGGACGAGGGTGGCAAAGCCTTCTTCAAGGGAGCCTGGTCAAATGTTCTACGAGGCATGGGTGGTGCCTTTGTGCTCGTCCTGTACGACGAACTGAAGAAGGTCATGTAAACGTTTTTATGTCCACAATCAATGTCAAATTGTATTAACGGCATCATATCTTGCACATTTGGAGAGACAGTCAAATTCCGCCTTATTTATAGGGACCAAC
Source organism: Hiodon alosoides (assembly GCA_025775065.1). Classification (NCBI taxonomy): domain Eukaryota; kingdom Metazoa; phylum Chordata; class Actinopteri; order Hiodontiformes; family Hiodontidae; genus Hiodon; species Hiodon alosoides. The sequence goes on along the minus strand of JAOYSI010000005.1, from coordinate 1,688,016 downwards.
TAGTATTTTGTTGCTAGTTGTGTGGAGGGGAACAAGTTGTGCCATTTATTTGGTACTCCCCCACCCTCTCCTCATTTTGTCATTCCCACAATTGTCAGGTATTGAAGCTGTACCTGTCATTCAGCCAGTTTGTTTTAGTTTTCACTGTAATAAATGCAGCCTACTGAATGAACCGATCCTGTAATTGTGCTGTCGCCTTTTATATTTTTCCACCAATGAAAGTTTTTGTGTGAATATATGGGTGTATCAAGCCGATCATTTATGAATGTGAAGTGACCAGCATGACCCTCCGTGGCCCTTATGCATTTCACTTGTTGAAAGGCTGGCTGGTATCTGGAATGCTGAGGGTGTAAAGTTACTACTGGTGTGCACTCCGCTGTGATTCTTTGGGCTCCAGCCAAATCAAAGTGTGAAGGCCTTGAGTGGGGATATGTAATTTCAGCTTTGGCTGGGCTAGCAATCCCATAAAGTTTTCTACAATTTGTTTTGTCATGTACACTTTCAATGGGACCGGCACATCCAAGTTCCCTTGGCTAACGAAGGAAAATGAGTTGTCCGTATGTTTAGAACTTGAGAATCTTTAACACCTCAATGTTTGTGTTGGGAGGAGTGGCTGCAGACTTCATCGGGGCAATGACGGTTGTGTTGGATTACCGGTGAAGTGGATTAAGGCCGGACTCTAAATATACTTGCATTATCTCCTGTCTGGCCCAACCTATTTCTGGGGCTTGTGTGATGGAAACCACCAGTGCGAGGACTTTCATGTGGAGGTCGTGCAACGGCAATAATCTAATGGATATGTGTGTCAAAGCTATTTGCCATAGACCCATGTCATGTTACCCAACTCTATCTCTGTGTGCCAGTATAGCAGATTTAATTCTGTTTCATGGTTGTCTTCCATGAAACGTGGATTTGCCCGCTGGTGTAAAACACGCCTGGTCTTGGATCCTTGGGTTTCTACTGACTCTATGGTGGTTAAAAGATCAAGCAACACTTAACTTATGATTTCCACTTCCCATGTCATGCCTCTGGATCACCAGTAGGTTTAGATGTGACAATACAGTTCCCATTTTAATGGGTTTTCTTCATAATTGAAAGTTTAATTCCATCCTGTGGAACCTAAAACACATGCTGGCAGACGGGCACTACACATCATATATGGGACTATCCTAGCAGCTAGGTAATGTTGCAAAGTGTGCAGTATCTCAACCCCCCCCCCCCCCTCAAAAGCAGTGCTCTGTGTATAGGGTCACACTCTTAAACATTAGACGTCAAGACAATTCAGCAAAGCCAAGGATCCAATTGTTTGGCACCATGTCAAGGTGAGTGACACTGTTTAGATTTGGTGCTTCTGTGGTGATGCATTGCACTGGAAGTAAGGCGCTGCCTCTGGTGTTCCTGAAGGGAGTACATCATATGACTTCAGTTTAGCTGTACGTATCCATCCAATTACACATGCTTTACCCAGGACGGTTTGTGGACAATGTAATCCTCGCTGGCTGCGGTAGGTCAGTTGAAAATAATCCCGGATTTTCTTTGTTTGGATTTGATTATCTGGCCTGATTTTATAAAAGGAATGGAAGGCTTGCCTCTTAAAAGGTCTACATGCTCAAATGCTGTTTTACGCTTTCAACAAAATTTAGCTGACTGGATGCTGAATAAATTGGAGTTATCCGATCTTGGTTCATATGAAGAAAAAGACTGACAAAACCATAACAGAAGAGTTAATAAACAGCTACTGGTATACAAGGCACACGGTAGCATTTGGATACGTCAGAATGTACCCTAGCCAGTATTGGGTAATTCGTTTCACACGCTTATATTCAATTGAATATCTTGTTTGAAACTTGAATATAAGGGACATAAATGGGTATGAGGCATGGCCACATATAAAATATCACGTGAATGCTTCACAAACAGTTCCCGTGCCGATTATGCAACAATAGAACGCGAGAGGCGTGCTGTCGCTCTGGTGTTCTATGAGAAGTTTAGTCACTCCCACAAAACGCACGGACACAGCTATTAGAAGCGCCTCCCGAGTTGTCAAAAGCTACGAACTCTGGCGGTACAAATTAGAGCTGGGTTAGGAAGGAAAGGTGGTCGAATGTATGGCATCGTGCGGTCTTTTTGATGTATTTGGCAGCGGAGGTGATAAAGTAGGATCTTGGGAAGTGCCTGCTGCCAGTTTATTTTGTATTTTACTCAGTTGGGTTATAAAAAGTTACGTTCACTTGGTATGGCACATCACGTGGTATAGCGCGGGATTATGTTCATGAGTGCTTTTATGTAGCACTAATAAACAGCGGCGGTCGCGACATAGAACGATAATCTAAAGCTCTAAAAAATGTGGAAGATTTTAAAACCATGGACGTTTAGTATGAAATGTTAGTTCTCCGTGCTTATTTTAATTATTTATTGACTGTACGGCTGTATATCGGCCCATGGGGTGTTTTGGGCAATTCTTTTCATGGACTGCCAACTGGTATATATGGTTTTGTATACTTTGTGCGAATAACACTGTGGCTGACGGGGGCCATCATGTGGCCAAAGTATGTACTAAAATAAAAGCGGTCTGCAGTGTATGCATAAAATGTATAAAAATTTATAAAATGTATGCAGTCATTTTGATCGCTTTATTTAATATTCTTAAAAAGAACATGCCTTACTTTTATGCCGTACATATTTCTCCCTTACGTCCCCTGTCTGAGGTTTCTCACATAGAGAAATTCAATTTATTATTTAGCAATACAATTTATATTTTATTATTGATTACAATAATATTACTCTTGTTAATTGTATTGCTAGGCAAATATTCGACTAATGTTATGGTAGGGATAGGAAGCCAGCGAACAATGTTCACAAAAAAGGAGATTTAAACACCGACAGGCAGGGTCGGACTGCCAACAAACAGCAGCCCGGGAATTTGCCGTCAAGCGGCCCCAATTTCATACTCCAGATTCGAACTGACACATGTTTCTATATATAAATCTCGGGGTTGGGGGGGAAAAAGAGGTCAATCTGAGGTACCGGGTAGCTCATTCTGATAGGAAAGCTGTGTTTGTCAGAACAAATTCCGCGCCTGTGACAACCCTAAAATACCAACCAGCCTTATCACGCACGTTTTTGCTGGGTCCCAATGCAGACATCGTGAAGGGTTTTATTTTTAAATAATTGAGAGGAAAATGGTTAACTCAAATAACGTCCTGTTTTTAAAAAGCTTCGAGTGACGATTTCCCACTTTTTCCAACACCCGGGGAGACATATCTGCGCCTGATTTGCTTGCGCCTGAACAATAACAAAATACTACCATTCATGAAAATTAATTACACCAATAAGTGCTTATGCCTACTACTGATACTATACGTAGGCAGAGCGACCATCTAACCAATCAGGTTCCTCCAGTGTTCGAGCTTTTGAGTAAGTATTGCTTCCTGGAATCCAACTGGTCTGAACTGATCCTTGTAAAGCATTTACACTTAAACAGGCAAAAACGAAACCTGCTTTAGTTTCATTAGAAATTATTTCACAACTCGAAAGCAACTCCCGACTCTCGTCTGTCGAGAAAATGTACCCTTGGCGATTTTCTGGCGCCTTGGCCATTGGGTTTAGCAGGTATTTCTTTGATTATGTGCGTGTGCGCATCCAACGCTGCTTGGCAATAATCATGCGTCTGGTGTCCACGCAATTTATGGAAAAGACTATGATCGAAATCGGTACTCAGACAGATGGATTACCCGAGGGAAATACATGTCAGGTAAGTGGACAGCAGGAACATTTTTTTGAGAAACTTTAAAAAAAAAAAAAAAAACTTTTAAGTGAGCGCCTTTTCCAGACGTGCGATTCGATTCTTGTGTATTTTAAACAATTCAGAGAAACTGTATTGAAAGGTGTACTAGCGATGTACCGATTTCCTTAATTCACGTTAAATAGCATTGGGCAAGTGGTTCTTGTTGCTAGTAGTCAACAACGCAACGTTTAATGCTGAATAAGCTTATGAAGAAGGTTTTTCCTTGAACATTTGTGTGCGATATCTTTATTAATTGCATCATGATGAGCCGACGTGTGATTCTGTATGTATTATTTGCCAGCAGGAAACGGCCGTTGAGGATAATATATGTGATTTTGTGGATTCTGTTAGTAGACAGGATTTGTCACAGGAGCCTAAATACCCCGACATTAAGAAGTCTCTTCAGCAAGGCAAGTCGGCACCCTGAAAAGAGGACATATTCCCTATGTACTGGCATTATTGTTATTATTATACATATTTTTCACAGTCAGTTTAACACCAGGTCTCAACTCAAAGGCGGAGTGGGTGTAATAAGTGGTTTATAAAGAATGTGTCAAATTCTAGTTTTTGCAGGTCACAGGGTACAGAGGCTTTTGTTTTGACTGCGGCTAAATTGTTCAATTGGGGTCATTATCAGGATAACATTTTTTATATGGGTGTAAATCGGTTAATGGGCTGCTGAATATGCTAATTATAAGGTAGCCTGAAACCCAGCAGGCCTGCCAGGATCGGAGTGACACCCCAGTTTATCAGTAAACTACTGTGTACACAAGGGAAGAAAGAGGAAGACTCAGCCAGTGGTATGTTTGGGTCATCTCTGGCAGGAAGTGGCTTTGCGCTGTCACTGCTACTGTTATGAATTTTAACTCTGAAGTCTGATCTAGGCCACACTTCAAAAATGAATGACAAAGATAGAAGCGTGGGACTGGCCCGCACCGATTACACATCAGTAGTGAGATTGTGTGTCTATAATGGCTGTGATGATTCTGCGTATGATGTGTACGGCTTGCACACGCTTCCACAGTGTTTGACTGCGTCTACTACCAGTCTGTCTTGTCCTGGTACAATGTCCCGGAGTCCAAGGACAACCATCCCCTGTACAGGGCCCTGTGGAGGGAGTTTGATTTGGCTGTGGACCGGATAACTGGCAGAGTTTCGGGGGTCAGCATTCCCGCAGTGTCAGTGGGCTGCATTCGGATCCTCACCCAGCACCTCCGCGACCTTAAGCTGCCAAACAGGTGGGCCTGCGTACTCTGCGTGCGCGCTGTTTCACTACCGTTAGCTTCCCCACCTTCATACCCAAGCTCGTGTCAGTTGCTTCATGTCAACTCTGAAGTGACTGTTGTGCCAACACACCTTAAGCGTTCAGTGTAGGGTTATGAAGCATGTTTTTTTCCCCATCTTTATCAGTGTACTCAGATCACCTGTAATTTCTAGGTGAAACCCTCGCATCGTCACACAGGACTGTATAATTAGATTTTAATTAGATTCCCCACAATATGACTAATTTTCTTATGGTGGGGAACCAAAGTGCAAATATTTTGTAGTGAAGAGTCACTTTACTGCTGTTGGGTAAACATTAACCTAACATTGACCCAAAGTTAACTGTAGTAGTTACGGTAATGTAATTTCTGCTGGATGCCTCCCTTTTTTAAATATTTATTTACAATTTATTTATTGAATTTTCAACAAAGTTACGTGTAACAGCAACAGACAAGGAGACACATGGAACAATACGAGTAAAAACTACACATCAGAACAATAAGTCCATTGGTGCAATTTAATAGGAAATGGCGTCTTGCCTGGAGTGTAGCCTTCAAATCAAAATGTACTGCCTTTGTGTTTTCTGTTTAAATGCATTTTAAATGTTTTTCAGCTTAAATTACACGGCTCTTACATGTTTTTCCTATCTCTTTATGGGTCCATGCTTGTCCGTGTGTTTGTGCTTGTCTGTGTCTGTATGGATGCACGCCTGTTCCTGTGTATGGGTTTCAGACTGCCGTTGTTCAGCTCTAGGGAAGATGAGGTGGCAGTCCTCAGATTATTCTCTGGAATCCTGGTTAACAGCTTTCTCCCCTCATCCCTGTGGGGGGCCAGCCTGAACCAGTGTGTCCTCAATGAACTTGTGGCTCTCAACGGTAAGCCTTCAACGCAACAAAACCTGCAAAATTTCTACTTGCTGCAGCAGGCCTGAACAAATTGGTCAACATCTAAAGGCAGTGCTCTCATCTCAGGTTGTGAAAAAATGGTCAAATACCATTTCTCACCCGCGGCACTCAATATTACTGACACTTGCAAGACGCCAATGATGTTTATCTTAGGGCACTTCTTGGTATTATGCCCCTCCCCCCAGTGTTGGAGCTGTTGGTGAACTGGCTCGTGGACCCAGACAACCTGAACCAGCTGGTAGTGAGTCAGCTGGATGCCACGTCTCAGCAGGGCTCTGTGGAGGATGCGCGGAAACTTGGGGGCAGCGTCACACCCCCGGCAGAAGGGAGCAAGGACTCGGACAGGTGAGTGAAGGTCACCCTCCCCAACCCGCAGAAACATGGCCATGACATAACGGAATGTTTTATATTTAACCTTCCCGTTCACATGTCCTTAAGCAGCTGCTATGTGTTATAATCGTATATATATATATATCGATAATCGTTTCAGGATTACAGAAGGAACTGAAGACATAAAGACCAGTCCCCCAAGAAGTGCGTGGTCTACTCCGCTCTGGAAACAGTGCTAAGTAGTTTTGAGAGAGGGGAATTTCAGGAAAGCTGACATTGACATGACTGACCTCTGTGTCAACCTGAAACCTGACTGCGGTTCCTTATTCTAGGAAAATTTAAAGAATGGTTTAAATGGAAAGAATGGTCTAAGAGGTTTTCGAAAACGAAATCCAAGAAGAGGAAGATAAAAGCAGATGGTAACTTCTTCAGGGCCCTTGAGATCCAGAGTGAACCGTGTGAAGGAAGTGACGTCAATCCAGGAAAATCCGCGCCTGTACAGAGTCTCTGGTATTCCGGCGTTGTAAGGCATCTTATATTCCTTCATTATTCCAACCTGAGCTCTTTTTATTAAAATATGTATGTATGTATGTGAATGTTGTCTGGGATGCATTTCAGGGGGACAGTGACCATGAGAGTGGCCCTGAAGACAATCAGGAGAACATGAAATATAAGGTGCTCTATGAGATGTGGAGAACAGGCTGCTGGGCAGCCACTGTCACAGAGGTGAGTCTCGTGCTGTGACAATATTGTGTAGCGCAAACACAAAGATAAATGCAAGACGGTGCGGATTTAAATAATATGCAGTGATGAACCCTTAGGTTCAGGAGGAGAATGAGGAGTTATGTTTCGTGGTTCACTTGGAGGAAGTTAACGATCCTGAAAATCTTCAGTGGGAGGCTTGGAGGACCCAAGCAGATATTCGTCACTTCTGGTCAGAACTACAGGTAACTGTAGGTGCACAGAGGTCTGTGACGGACGTGCAGATACTGCATATTTTGTGTGTGTGTGTGTGTGTGTGTGGGCCCTGTCTGTCTGTCTGACTAGTCAAGTCTAGTCTAGTCTATCAACAGATATATGACTATATATGACTATATGTATATAAAATACAATTATTTTGTACTGTTGTCCTGGATTTAAACTGAGCTGATTGGTTTTTTGTCTCTTGTTCAGTATGCGGCTGAATTATCTTCTGTAAGGGCGGTGTTGGAGAGCACGGACAGGACCATAGACGAAGAGTTTAAAGAAGAAGCTAGAGTGGCTCTGCAGAATTTTTTACAGGTGCGCCAGCGCCCTCTAGAGGCATGCTATAGTAATTACTTTATTCAGCGACCAGAACTTGACAGCTCAACATTTCTCCCCAGGAGCTTGTCTCAGACAGTAAGCTGTGCCAGACTCAGGCTGTATTTCAGTTCCTGTCCCCGATGGAGTGGCTACTGAGTGAGGAGGAGCCCCTTGCAGGAGTCTGGAGTTTCCTGAGTGGCCTGGCCAGCTTTCTGACCCTTCCAGCTCTGGAGGACGACGAGGTAGGGACCTCCTTGGACCTTACAGCTATTCGTTTTAAGCAATCCTGTACATCGTTTTGGAGAACATCCCTTGGATTGTTTCTGCATCTGTGGTATAACTGTACTGGGGATTAAAAAATTTGACTTCAAAGCTTTTTTTATTTTTTATAGAGCCATAGTTCCATTGGATACGGGAAGGCTTACGAGTAATTAACATTTAAAAATGTATAAAATAAAGAAATCACTAAAAAACAGTAATATGGAAAAAGCTCCAAATTTTTCATGTCGAGTAAAGGAGTGATATCATAGTAATCAGTAATCAAAAACTGTGCTCCAGTATTGTTATAACTTGACAATGTTCTGCCATTTCCCTCTAAATTTGAATGCTTGGATCTCTTTCTTTGTGTGTTTTATTAAAGACTGCACAGACTGACTGATTTCCATAATGTTTTCCCTTAGGACAATAGCACACAAAGACCAGTCAAGCCAGACGGCCTAAGCTCTCAGACCCTGGACCTGCAAGTCAAAGTGGGGGACCGGATTGCAGATTCTGGAGAAGAGAGTGACTGCCTCGAGGACTGTAGTGAGGACAATGCCCAGGTGGACAATATGCCTGTCGTGGCCCCCTCTGAGGGATTCCCTGCGGCAAGCGAAGCAAACGTGACTGCCTTTCGGGACAGCTCAAGGGACATCGTTTCTGCTGACAGTCTGGAAGGGGAGGCCTGGGCCTGCATGGAAAATACGCAGTTCCGTCGGGGGGGTGGTCTTGAGATCGAGTCAAACGAGACGGACAGGTCTGCAGCGGCCCAGAGCAAGCTAGGGAGGCTGAAGAGCAGGGTGAGGAAGGCAGAGGAGCAGCCAGAGCAACGGCCCCAGAAGAAGGGGAATATTAAATCCAGCAGAGAGGCTCCTGAAGCCACCAAAGCCATACTGGATCTGTTGAAAGAAATATCTGGTTTGTTTGAACTCTCTGATCTTAACGGTCAACGGGTAACGGGTGATGACGGTGATGATCAGCTATCTGTGTTAACTTTGTTCTGTTTAAGTGATCATGTTTTTCCGCTGTAGGTAATTCACTCCGCGTAAACATTTTGGCTTCACTTATGCCGCTAATGAAAAGGTAAGCACTGCAAAGGCATGGGTCTTGCTTTTTTTCTTCTTCTTCTGGTTTTTCCCAGAGTTTGTGGGTCGCAGCCAAATGGCTAACGGCTCCGTAGAGCTTGTGGGGATTATCTGACAGATAGTCTCAATCTTTCTCAACGTCTCCAGGAAAGTGAACAGCTTCTTCGCCAATATGAACTTGACCGAGGCACAGGTGGCATCCTATATCTGCAGTCTGCAGGAGAAGCAGTGGCCAGGGGGAGTTCCTGTGGCCCCGGGGCCACTAAGGACCAGCGAGGAGAAGAGCAAGACCAAGGACAGGGCTCATCAGCTTTTCACTGCTAAATGTGTGTGCACGCCGCATTTCATCCTCTGCAGGCGCAAAACCCCATTCTTACACACGCACAGGAAGCAGTCTTTCGTATTTTGATGGACTGATCGATATGTCTGTTAGTTGACCGACAACGTTCTCCTGTTTTGGTTTCAGATTCAAATGTCTTTTTATGGAAGTCCGACGTAGAGACTGTGTTTAAGACCTTCCAGGACGCTGAGGAGAACAAGAAGCTGGTTTATGTGAGTAGCAGCGTGTTGTCTGGGCAGAGAAAGGCCCTTATCCATATGGTCCTGGGTCACACTGGAGAGTGAAACTATTGAAACACTCTGCGACGGTATCATCTTGTGAGTTATCCCCCTCTTCTTACAGATGCTGCTTTCATTCATCGTCAGGGTGCTTATACCAGAAGAGCCAGACTTGAACGTGAGAGCGCTCGCTTCGCTTAACAGCCCTGTTTAGAAACACCAGTATGGTTATAGTGGTTGAGGAATGGTCTCGGCGATATACACTGTTTGTACTTGCAATGAAATGCTTGCGAGTTGCCTCTAAGTAAGGATGTCTGCTTCTCGGTTCAGCAGCTCATCTTGTAAAATATATTTTTGCGATATGTCTTACTTTTTAATATGATGGTGGGTATTTAACAATATCACAATTAAATGGTATTCAATTCTTCACATTTTTACTTAAAAATGAACTTATATATATTTTTTATTAGAGGAAGTTACTGTGATCTTTTTAATAATAATAGTGCTATACGGCATTACTGGTATGAACATCAGGCCTGTGAATTTGGGGAAAAATGTACATTCAAATTTTGTATTATTCTTTAAAGAAAACGATGTAAATTATGATAATATCCTCTCCAAAGGTGTTTTCAGAGAAGCAATCTGCAAAAAAATGTTCATCCATTATAGCTGTTTACATTTTACATGCTTTTCCTTGTTTATTGTATCCAAGTATTTACTGGTGTTTTGAATTTCTACCATTAAGCAACATTATAATATTTTTGTAAACAGTTTTAAAAAGTTAACTATTAATAAAAACATTTGTGTGTTTATTCAGTTTTGATTTATTTTCCGTTTGTAACCTCCCTGCTATAAAGAGTAATTGGTTCAATAACTGATTCGAAGATCAAACTGCGTTTTCCATTTGAACTGATCCTTTAACTGCGTAGAAAGCGCTTCTCTCAGCCAATGTTTAAAATAAGACCCATCAACCCCTCATGCTAACTAGCAGTTTAGCCCATGTTTACTCTCCACAACGCCGCACACCGTTGTACAGTCTCCGGTCCCAACAGTGACCAGACACGAATCTGCACCGCCGGCACCCAAGATGCTGTGCACTATGCTTTGATTCCATTCGCCTCAATATTATTACATTAAAGAAAAAAAGAAAAAAAAAGCTATTTATATTACTTTTTGTAGTTGCATATCTTTGAATTCCAGAAATGTTTTTGTTTATCATGTAACTTATTTTCACGACTAACAAAAGTCAAAGATAAAGTGACTGATATGAATAGATAACATAAGTAACACAGACTGGAGTCTCTGGGGGTGCAGATTTGACCTACTTGGCACCAATGACTGTAAATAGGTATGGACGACCACAAGGTCCGGTGATTTTCTATTCGTATTAATGCCATACCTTGAACCGCTAATCCGCCACTGAAATGTTTACTTTTGCATTACCGCCTTGTGTTGTCTGCCCATTGAACATGCGCAATATTCACTTGCACCATGAACTGCGCGACAAGAACATGGGAGCCCTCTGCACAAAGGAATTCCCTGTCTGGCACTGACTCTTCAATATGACACCAGTGCTTTCTAGAAGCGAGAAAAATGCTTCTGTTTTCAGGTCTGAGCTATGTATATATTTTAAACGATGTCCAAGTCACTCATTTGCATATTTCGAAGTAATATGCA
>JAOYSI010000005.1:1642946-1662120 GCA_025775065.1 Hiodon alosoides | reverse complement strand
ACAGACCTCTACATGCTTTGTAAGTGGGAAAACCTGCAAAATCAGCAGTGTATCAAATACTTGTTCTCCCCACTGTAATTGTTTGGGGCTTTTAAAAATAATTTCTTATTGCTCCAGATCTGCTTTCCAGCGTTCTCTTTTAAGAAGGAATGTGTGAAGAGCACACAAGCCAGAGTCTGGTGTGAGAGTCTAAGTGAATATGACTTGACTGGAAGGAAACTTTTTCAAACACTATTTTGTTAACTCAAATAATACATTGACAGTGATCTGCGATTGTTTTAGCTGCTAATTCTGGCAACGTGGACATGTTTTGTGGCTTTTGTTCAGTAATAAATGCATCCACAAACCGTAATTAATAAAGACCGTGCCGTCTGAATTAGCCTGCTGATCAAAGACCCCTGAATACATCATCTGCTGTCTTAAGTTTTCTTATTCCCAAAAATGGTTTTATGGGACAATGAGGTGATACATCACCATTCTCTTAAACAGAGCATGTTGCCCCCCCCCAGGGAGCACCTCTATCACGGGCCTACTCCTCCGTTAACCCCTAGAGGGCGTATTGTTTTATTGTGTGTTGCAGACAAGGCTACCTGGTACCATAGAGGGGGTAGGACAGAGGCATCGAGAATATTACTATTCAATCAGGGTGATACAAATAAAATACTGCCTAGACAGTAAAAATATTTTAATAAAAATGCAATTAAATACATTTTATGAATGGACAGCAAAACTAATTGGCTAGATAGTAAACTGATTTAAATTTATTAAAAAATGGCGATGCATTTTATGAATCAACATTCAGGAGTGATCCATGTATTCCTTAAATTGTTTTTTTTTCTTTTTCAAGAAGAAAAATGATCACTAAAACTAACGAAAAATATTTCAGAACAAGGCAAAAATGATAAGAATAGTGCTCAGAATTGCCACAGCCTTGCTTTTATGTCCCAGCAAATTAAGATCCAGTGAAGGATCAGGGTGAACCTACACAGCACTGGCTATGTCCGTGTGCATGTGTCTAGAGGAGAATATGTAGACCTTGGATTAAATCAGCCTTTAGCAAGCTAGCTTTGTGCTATTTGTTTTAGTACGTCCAGTGCAAGCTAGCTTTGTGCTATTTGTTTTAGTACGTCCAGTGCAAGCTAGCTTTGTGCTATTTGTTTTAGTACGTCCAGTGCAAGCTAGCTTTGTGCTATTTGTTTTAGTATGTCCAGTTCAACCTAGCTCTGTGGCTGTGTGAATGGTATAAATTAGATGCTTAACGCTCACTCTTATCTAGTTACAATTTGAACCAATTATACCGTCTGGTATTTACTTTGCGCAAATCAGCATCCTTCCTTCTACACTGCCTCAATGTTCCGTATCTGTCTGGTGGTGATTTTCAGTGTGACAACACACCACCATGCATCCAGTACACTTACCCTTACTGAAAAAATACAACCTGTGGACTGTAAGTGGAATGTCTACTTTGGTCATCGATGGGTGGTAATAAGATTTTTTTCTCGTAGCACATGTTTAGAGTTGTGCCCATAACCTTTCTCTCAGTAGAAAAGCCTACCAGATCACACTTACCCAGGGCCAGTGTTATTACCATGGAGACACATCTGGTTGGTTGTGGTTTTTCCCACCCGCTATTTAGTGACGTCTCATTCACCTTGGGTCACTCTTGGGTCCGTTTAGACGGGAGGGTGGTTCTTCGTATGGGGTTAGGCTGAAATAACCTCTTTACGCTCTTCATACTTTGCCATTTGCCCTCCGTGGAGGAGAAAGCCACTGTGCAGGAGGTTTCGTTCTTAAGGACCACAGAGACACTTCTTTGTTCCCCTTTTTGTCAGTTTTCTGAACACATGTTTAGATTGTTCTGTTTGACGTGTACACAAATCACTCGCAGACAAACGTACATGCGAACACACACAAACTGGCACTCTGGAACACTTTTGATAGCTTAACTGAAGAATATGTGTGCAGTGACCTGTATTCTGGACATTTCCAATTGCCTACGCTGACTCTCTGGGGAAAAAACCTCCAGGATTTTCCTGCCAACACGATACAAGATCAGAGAGAGGATGTTGAATCCGGCTGCAGCTCAAATCACCCCGGTGTTGTTTGTTTCTTCACACAGTCAGGCTGAACGTGCACGGCGCCTCCCTGGTACACCCAGCCGACACCTCTCGGGGACGAAGGTACCCTTTCCCAATCCCAAGGTGACCATCCTCATCTCTGGCCTTGCATTTTTCATCCATCCATTATCCTGTCATCTCACCCAGGCTCTCACAGTCGCTTTGGCCAGGCTGAGAACACTGGAGTTAATGAAATCATCAGTAATCCCCAAGCTCATCTCCTCGCTATGAAGGCAATTCATACACTTGGAGGGCGAGAGCTAACTCTTAATTAAGGTTATGCTTCTGCTAATAAGGCCTTTACTGACACTAAATTAATCGGCCAGTATCTTCATCATCAGGTGCTTCAGGGGCGATAGGAATGTGTGGTTTTCACCAGAATCATTCAGAGATTAGACATAATAGGGTCCTTAATTAACATGTCAATTCATACTTGTTTGTTTCTATTTAAATTACTTAATAAATTACTTCTAGTAATTAGCACTGCGAGCATTAGTCACACTAAGAAGCCTCAGTTTTCATCATTAATGCACAAAACTATTCCTATAAAATGTTCATTTTAGAACCAAAGAAAGATAACAACTAAAGTATATTAATCATGACAAAATTGGGTGTTTAATTAATTAAAAGAAATTATGCATTTGCAAAGTATTATCTTAAACAAATGAAGGCCTCACAAAGAAACCCCATTTAATAAAAAAAACAATAATAAAAAGGGAGATAGACTAATGGGATCTCAATTATGCCTAAAACAAAAGCGGGATTCTTGCGTAGGAATAGCGTGAAGCCAAAACTGCACACTCTGCGCTTTCCACCAGAGAAAAAGGCGCCCGTTTCCATTGTTTTGCAGGAGCTGTAGAACATGGCAATGATTAAGAAGATACCTAGGCAAAAATAGAGCGGGTTTTTGTAATGACATTTAAAGTTACTACATCTTGCTGCTTCATAAAGTTTGACGCACATCAGAAAGCACCGATTGGCCAAAAGAGCTTTCGGTAGCTCCTCCCTTCTTATTAGGTGTGATGTCAGTCTAAACATGCCATAGAAATGTAACCCCTCAATGCTGTCAAATCATTCAAAACAATGATTTTCCTCCTATTTATTTTGTTTCTATGAAACAATCTGGGTCTGCCATACTTAACCCTTGTGTTTTCTTAAGGGTCAAAAATGACCCGCCACTATGATTAACAGCAAAGAAAACCCCCTAAATGATCTTTTTTCAACTTGAAATTCAAATGAGAAACTGAGATTATGTGTGCTACTGATTAAACTCAGACAAAACAAAAACCACTAAGACACACACACACACACACACACACACACACACAATGAGAAACTGAGATTATGTGTGCTACTGATTAAACTCAGACAAAACAAAAACCACTAAGACACACACACACACACACACACACACACACACAATGAGAAACTGAGATTATGTGTGCTACTGATTAAACTCAGATAAAACAAAAACTTTCGTGTGCATGTGCAGCATCTGCCCTCCACGACCCCACACATGACTCAAGTTCACGGACAAAATAAACAAAATTTCAGAAAAAGTAAACATTTCTTGAAAGCATAATACTAGTTTGTGCTCTATGCTAAAGACATTGATCAATCACGATCACATGTATATGTAGACAGGCATTAAAATCTACCATCAGTTATTTTTGCTGCAGTTTAAATGTCAATCAAAAGACAAATATGCAATTTGTGATAATAATCTTAATAATAATAATAATAATAATAATAATAATAATAATAATACCTTAGTTTCCGAGTGGAGTTATAGAATCCAAACCGCAGGATTTTTTTCCCATAGGAAATATTTCAAAGTTTGAATTTGTTCCACTGATACAAAACCCTGAAATATTCCTTTTCATTGTGAGGCATTGGGTTGTAACCTCCTGTTAAACTCAGTGGCTTAGAAAGAAACCCATATTAATAATAATTTTCTGCTTAATTAAAACAGCAGTCTGGTAGACACTGGCTTTGACTGGGTTAGAAATTACCAGCTTTGGGAGGTTTCTTCATTTAACGCATCATGTAGCAAATTATTATTGTGAATGTTTCTATATTTCCAGTTCAGTAAGTGATAATATTTCTTTTTAAATACACACATTGATATGCTTATTTATAGTGTTCATTACCAGCGTTATTAAGTCTAGACCCCGATCAATCCAACAGCGATGTCCTGAACATGGGCGATGACAGTTAAATACAGGCCACAGGTCCCTTTGTGTGATATGTATCTTAATTAGAATTTGGACTATGTTTAAAATGTATCTTTGTTAACCATAGCATGGACCTACGATGTATATCAAGCTTTGTTAAAACTGCTGCTGACAGCTGTCTGTCGAGAGAAAGAGAGATGGTTACCCTTTAGCAGGCTGCCCCCTCAGCCAATTGACTCAGTAAAGCAAGTTCCACAGCAAGGCCCTTTCTGTTGTTATCACCCAGGGGTCAAACAGATTACACATGGGCCTGTGTCAACAGAATCATCCTGGGCCTGCTCTCGGCGTAGCATAATGGGGCCGGACACGCTCCGCCTGCTGGAGAACTGCTGTTGTAAAGATTGTTTACCAAAGGCCATGGAGGGGGCAAGCATGTTGCCTGTCGCACGTTCTAATGGGGACAGGGACTGAATTGAAATGTTTCTTAAACGTAGCCAAAGTGGCTAAATTAGGTCAGTTTTAGAGTGAATGTGACCTGGAGGCCTTGTGCCTGAAAGCCGAGAAAGTACAAAGCCTTCTCTGGACGACGGTGGCAAATAATGTCTGGCCCACACATGCAGGGGTGCCTTGGGTTTCATTACAGGGAAAAGCGAGACTGGATGTGTGGCAGCTTGGCTTGGGGCATGAATGGTGGAGGTTTTCAAGGACACTGAAAGTGTCACTGAAAGGAGTGTGAGCCAAACCAACCCCCTGTCGAGCTCAACAGGACCAAATGAATTGGGTTTAAGCAGCCTGGCAATAGTCAGTCCATACGTCAGTGTCTTTGTGCAGTGCTCTAGTGCTTTCAGCGTTCGTTACATCACATTTCATTGATCTGGTGCAGAGTTGTTCTAGGTGCTAAAAGTAAGAGTAAAGGTTTCTATACAAATGCTGTTCTGTCAGCCAGACATTTATAAGAAACTGGCTTCTCCCTATTTTCCTTTCTTATTGTACATCTCTCTAGCCTCCAATTGTATTTAAAGTCACAGTTTATTAATGGGAGAGTTTTGCTGCCAAGTTAGGTATTTTGTATAACTATTTTGGTCTTGGAAGGCATTTTTAAACCTGCCTGATCATGTTATGTTAGCTGCTGGTCAAACCACCGACAAGGTGTGAGATATGGGATATTTTTCAGAAAAGCTCTATGACCCAGCACTGGCAAAGCTTATCATAAATCAAACCAAAACCCCTACAAGGTTGCAAGACCTTTATTTACAACGGAAAACGCACAATGATAACAAAGGACCCCAGCCAGAAATCATGCCTAGAAATCCGCGAAATTGTTCACCTTCGTTAGGCTACTCGAGCAAATGTATTACCGCATTTACTGAATTTAGCGCATTGCTAGGAAGATCATTCACAAGAATTCTAGCAGCTGCTTAAGTGTTATCATACCAAATATGTGAACATGCTATATGTTATATAATTAATTATTATTGTTATGATTGTAAGTCAAGTTCCTTTCAGCAGGCCTAGGTATTTGTAAAATTGGTCTTCGACTCGCGATGGCATTTAAGTACGAATGAGATAAATCTTACGCAATACCTAGCAACTCTCCGTGAATGTAAATTTCTGTGTAGATAGCGATAGAATTAATTTTCAAATTAAGGAAATAACAGAAAATTGAAATCATTTTCCAATTTTGTTTAGGCTGTGATTGTATCCATTTAACTTTCAGTTAACAAAATTTATTCGGTTATTTAAAATGTAGAGGCTATGGGAAATGTATTACCGACATAATTTTAAAGTATTTTTAGCATTATTTTAAATTTTTATAATTTATCAATTCAAGAATTGCTATATTAGGACAGCAGCATTAATTCATCATAAATCAAATACGTTGTTAAGGGAAAATCTGATTAATTCAACAAAGATATTTAACTAGCTTGTTCCTATATTAGGCGCTATCCATAGTGTCCTTCGGGGCTTTCTCATAATGGACGCGTGACAGAATTGACACCTAAGGGCCCTCGTCTTTCAACCATTTCAGGTGCTAAGCGTTACCCGAACAACTTCATTAACAACCTCCTGAATTCGCAAGTGCTTTGGGGCGCCCACAAGGAGAGGTGTGAGTTGAGAAGGTGCATATGTGCGCGTAGAACACGACGTGGGCAGACACGCATTACCTGTGCTATGCCCCTCCCAGCCTGGAGTACATTTATGGTAATAATGTGAGGCCATTGTCAGAAGGTTTCTGGTCCCAGTGTGGTTTTTTTATCTCACCAAACAACCTCGATTATTTTTCGGGTAATCGACCCTTCTCTGGCTGATAAAACAGAACAGAAACTTAATAACGCCCTTCGACTAGGCTTCGCAAGGCAGTAGTTCACGATTCTGGTCATGATCCCACTGTTAGTTTTTGTCTTTACTACTTCTTAATTAGATATGTTTTGACTGAGTTTCTGATTTAGTACCCCCCCCCCCCCCATGTTTTGTAACAATCATGTTGGGTTTGTCAAAATAAAGTAGAAATAAACTTTAAAAAGGATATTATGTTATTTATTATGTAATGATGTTCCGATAGAAAGCGTTAGAAATGTATATTCAAGTAAATTGGGAATAATAAACCCCCCAATTAAGATTGATAATACTTAATGAGTCAAATTAAAGATGACGCTTGTTGATAAAACTAATTTTACGACCACCAAATTTTGAGCAGAGCTTGGTCGGTACAAACTCGAACTAGGATTAGCAAGCGATTAATCATTTTTAAAAGGTGGAAGCCTTTTTATAAAATGAAATGCAATTAGGTATATTGCAACATTTATTAAATTGGAACACATCACATTTCATTCATAGGGACATTTAAAACGTGAATCCGGAAAGGGATAAACGAAGGC
Source organism: Hiodon alosoides (assembly GCA_025775065.1). NCBI lineage: Eukaryota > Metazoa > Chordata > Actinopteri > Hiodontiformes > Hiodontidae > Hiodon > Hiodon alosoides. The sequence goes on along the minus strand of JAOYSI010000005.1, from coordinate 1,654,950 downwards.
TTTAAAACGCAAATGGAAGACTCTAAAGTAATTCCCGTCTCGAGATGTTTCGTGGTTTTAATATAACGGCCAATTTGCATCGTGCTTGCAGTGTTGCTTACATTAGTTTAAAATTATACAATGCGACTAACAGTACCTCGATACTGTCCAGGACCTTAATTGTAGCCAGATGTTATGACTTGAACTAGCACAATCGTCTGTTGCTAGGATGTCCTTCTTTTAAATGACCCGTGAATTTTATTTTACCTGCATTGAAAGGAGCTGGGAGGCGACCATTCAGTCCTGCACAATGGAAATCGCAGACCATGCTTAAATCGCATCTTCATTTGCATTACGGGTCCAAAAATTATGCAGGTCTTAATGAGACTGTCTCCCCTGTCGTTGTAATTGAAAAACGATTTTTGTGAATTACTATTAGCCTTTTCAATAGCCTTGTCCGAAGTCACTGCATTGATATTACAAGGTGTTGGTTTTGAACAGACATTTAATACGTTGATTTATCATTTTAGCTGATCTTTGTGGCTATTTTAATAATTTAATAATTTTCTATAATTACGAATGTGAGTATACTCCTGTAAATTTGTTGACCTAAGAAATTTAACGTTTTTGCAATACTCTTCACAGAGAAATCGTTATAAAAAAACATACGTGTGTATACATATGTTTATAATTTATTATATATAAAATTAGATTATAATAAAAAATGTAATTCATTGTTTTAAAAACGTAGATTTAAATTAAGAATACGCGCCAAAAGTCTAAATCTCTTAAAAACGAACGTTATGAAATTATGTTTTACATTTTTGGACTGTTAATGGTAACTGCCAGTGTTCCAAAAATGTAAATAAATAAAAAGTAGTGGTCCTTCCGAAGGAGTTCGGACAAATAATTTATCGTTTTATCCCCTATATTTATATGGCAAATATACACACAGAATACCCCTCTAAAACTAACCTATCTGATTTCACAAATAATTAACTATCTATTGTGCCTCGACCGGGCCAATCCAACAGACACAGTCGCATTCGGATTATAGAACTGCAGTTCCTTTCGAAGTTGGTGGAAATAATAATATTAGCCCTCGTGGTGTATTTTTGAGCATGAATTTGCCCAACGCCAGCGAATGATAAATTACTTGTTGCAAAACCATTCTCTGTATAATTTGGCATTACTGAAATGTTTAAATGCTGCTCATTTACAAGTTAAATTACCCCTGCTAGAAAATGGCCAATGTAAAATAAATCTACGAAAAGAAGGACGACGTGCTCGGTGTTTTTGTCATGAAAATGACTTGAATGGGTTGTTTTGTGCGCGAAATGACACGAACGACGGGCTGTCATACTTGCTTTGGTCGGATCATTCTTCTCCAATATAAAGCCACTGTTTACAGCAGTTTATACGATCCAAATTCACCGCGTTGACGACGAGTCCCAACGGAGACGGAGAGCGAGTGTGAGCACATTGGTTGCATGTTTTATGTTTAGATTTTATATAATCTTAAATATGCGAACTTCCACGCTCTTTAAAGTGTTTTTTTTCGATCCTCATAACCAGAAAACGATGAATAACGGACCCCGATAGATAAATTATTCCAATAAAAAGTTGAAAAAAAATCAATGCATCGTATATAAGTAAATTAAGGCTACTTTTAAAAAACAGATTAAGTCACAATAGGATAATTTTAAATGCAGAAACATGGTATACGTATACGACTATGCCTGCTCGATTTCGGGTACAGGGATTTCAATTTTACTTCAATTATATATTTTCAGCCTAAACCTAATTTTGAATTCCAGATGCAAATAGGCAAGAAAATACTCAGTTGGTTAGCGTGAAAAGATTTTATAAGCAGCAATGATTTAGTGATTTAAAAATATGTTCACCAACGTGGGAATCCTAAAAGCTGTAAGGTTTGGGAAAGTGGCAGTCCTGTTTATGCTCGGTTTGTGCGGAACATTTAAAATCGAACATATTTTATTTTACGGTTTAGTTTATTTTAGCAATTAAAGGGTCCGCGAGGCAAGACGCTTGGGGAGCTCTATCTCGCAGGCTTTGCAGGTGGTCTTCGACCTCCACTCTCGTTTCATTAAGAAACTCGTAGCCGAATTACCGAGAGCATCTAGATATCCTTAGCCACCATCGGATAGTCGATTTTCATAAGGAAATTACAAGATGATCGGTTCTTCTTATCAGCCACGATAAGCAATTCACCCGAATTGGTGCCCAAGTGAGTAAGACTGTACTAACGACGGGACCCAAGGGGGGCAGCGTTTCTTTGACATTTTGTTTTTGTATAGCTCAGTCAACTATGTTGACATTTTACAGAAGCAGTTCATTCAGCATTACACACACACACACACACACACACACACACAGTCTTAGTCTGCATTGAAGACATTTAGACTAAACGTATATGCGATCTGGTGAAAGAACACCACTGGGAAACAAATAAAACATTTTAATAAAATGTGGTCAACGGGAGCGAAGAAATTCGCAGATACTTCGTTGACATGAATATTCAGGACCATTAAATCGTTTAACGCTACCTTAGACGAGCGTGTTAATGGACAACGATATATTTGACGACGACAATGGTGCTACATTCATTAGCAGGTGAAAAGTTTGCCAGAGGCTGTGTCGAAAATCTCACTCGAGACATAAGATTAACTCCTGAACAGCCATCAGTTTCGGCATGTTTGTGATAGAAGTGAGCCGATCTGGGTTTCCCGATACGTACGATTTTAATAATCATGAGCACCAATGTGAGAGCTTATTTGACATTGACTAGCAATCAAGGGGCATGACCTAACCCGAAATATACTTAAAGGATTTCCACTACACAATCTGCACGAAACTGCCATTTTAATCGTACTTTATACATCGCATAAAACCAATAATTCCATAAAGTATTGATAATAATATACTTAACCAATCCTACCCACCCATAGCAAAATATATTATTTAAGCGTCACGATGCTTCCTTCCTGACGAATTTGTTTGCGTGTAGGATACGTTATTACGCTATACGTTTTCCTCATACCAAAGCAGCAACAATCACATGGCGTTTAGATTGAATTTTATTTTATTGTGAACAGTGGATTTTTGCTAAAATTGTAAGGACACTTATTCGCCGCAAGGGGGAGGCAAAGTATCAGTTATACTCTCCTTAGCTCTCAGTCGCTATCCGAAACCATCTACTATTATCTAGATTCCCATAGCCAGTTTATATATGCGGGTTTTAAGATGCACACAGTGCTTGCAAAAGTTTCCCTACGTAGTATCAATCGACTTGATGAGACGGATGCTTCAATTTTGTGAGGGTATGGCAATTGTTTCCTCTTTGTTACCCCTGCTATATAGATCGAAGTTAGAGTGGTTGTGTTTAGCGGTAAATTTAAATTACAGCGTGCTAATAAATTACCCTTAATCAGATCGCTTGAAAACACTATTGAAGGGTAGTCCTCTTCGGATAGCAAGTCTTGTTCTAACGATTAATTACTACATCGAAACCAAAACGTTTGTCATTTGTAATTTAAACAGTTTATTCTAACTAAAAATAATATAATTATGCTTTTGTCGTCGTTGTTATTTTTGCTGCTGCTGTTAGTGAAGGAAAGGTGTTGACATTTTAGTACTTATGCAGAACATGTTTTAAAAAAATAACGAAATTATTCGTGAGTCCAGACAGCTGTTATCTAATCAAGGTGAACAGGCCTATCTTCGGTCCGTGATTAAATAGTAAATTTTGCACGAATCTGGCTGCAAATAAACACAGATTTGCGCCGTTCTTTTAAAGACGGATTTCGGAAAAACTGAGAACTGCAGGTAGGCTATATTTGAGATTTCAGAGGATGACTGTTTGAATTACACCGCATCCGTCTCATTATTTAGGATTCTAAAGTTTTTTGTTTTTTTTAAAGGTAATTTTATTGCAGAGACTGATTGGAAATGTTGGTAATAGATTATATTTAACTGAATGCAATTAAACAAAACTGTCACTTTGCTATTTATTACAGTTTAATTTAAGTTATAGTTGCAGTGTTTTCTACTTAAGGAACTGTATACTTTGTATTTGTTTTAAAGTATTGCGAGTTTAGTTTTCCAAACACCACAGAAGAACAAAGGCGTACAAGTCTGTTCCGTTCAACTTTAAATATCTAAAATTGTTTAAGAGTTTTAGAGATCCTATATTAAAACATTCTTAGAACTCGGTACTCCTGTTCATGCACTTCATATTGGGGCTACTTTGGTTATCGCCAGAGCGCTTTCCAACTAATTCGTGTTGGGCAGCTTGGGGGGCATGCTGTGATTGGTTGGAGTGCCGCTCATTGTTATGCTGTCAATCCAAATCACATGGCGAGGCCACTTTTAACAGCTGAGGTTGGCGGACAAGTTCGTCGAGTTCTGTTCCGGAGTCTTGAGAGAGAGGACGAGCAGGCGAATAGAGATACGCAAGAGCTAAGAGCTACGAGCAAAAGTAAGGAACATTTGGCAGAAATTTCAATTGCTCAGGTGTTTAAACTACCTCAGTCGTCAGTATTTAGTTTGATTTCCACAGTAGTAACGGAATATTTAAAAGGCAGTTAAATGTATAGCATGATGGAAACCGAAATAAAAAGCCCGCTACCTCCGTCCAATACGGGCTCGGCGGTGGGCGGTAAAAACAACAGTGCCAACGACCAGGACCGGGTGAAACGGCCCATGAATGCTTTCATGGTGTGGTCCCGGGGACAGAGGAGAAAAATGGCACAAGAAAATCCTAAAATGCACAACTCTGAGATCAGCAAGCGCCTTGGTGCTGACTGGAAACTTCTGACCGATGCCGAGAAGCGACCCTTCATTGACGAGGCCAAGCGTCTGAGAGCTATGCACATGAAGGAACATCCGGATTATAAATACCGACCCCGCCGGAAGACCAAGACCTTGCTCAAAAAAGACAAATATTCATTGTCTGGGGGACTCTTGGCTCCAGGTGCCAACGCCGTAAACAACTCCGTGTCAGTCGGACAACGGATAGATAGTTACCCTCACATGAATGGATGGACCAATAGTGCTTATTCGCTGATGCAGGACCAGCTAGGCTATCCACAGCATCCCAGCATGAACAGCCAGCAGATTCAGCAGATGCACCGGTACGAGATGGCGGGACTCCAGTATCCCATGATGTCCTCCGCGCAGACGTACATGAACGCGGCGTCTACCTACAGCATGTCTCCGGCGTACACACAGCAGACCACCAACGCAATGGGTTTGAGCTCCATGGGTTCCGTTTGCAAGACGGAGCCAAGTTCGCCGCCACCGGCGATAACGTCCCACTCCCAAAGGGCGTGTTTGGGGGACCTGAGGGATATGATCAGTATGTATCTCCCTCCGGGGGGAGACGGCGCCGACCACACTGGTCTGCAGTCCAGTCGGTTACACAGTGTACACCAACACTACCAGAGTGCCGGGACTGGCGTGAACGGAACGCTACCCCTTACCCACATTTGAAAAAACTGAAACTTTTAAGTAACCCGGATACTTGAACATTTTAATCTCTAAAACAATTGAGATTTTGTTAATTTTGTTTAAGAGATGTAATTATGTTTAATTTCGATGAGCTGTCAATTTTAAAGCGTCTTCAGAGGATCTATACAGGACAGGTGTAAATCCAGAAAATATACGTCGCGATGAGGCTGACATGAGCGCTAACGCAATCGATTTCTGTAGAGGAATGGGAACTTATTCCTTGGGGGGAATCGTTTTATTTTCTAGCTGTGAAAAAGGCATGTTGCTTCGTATCAGAAACGGTTTGTTCTGTAATCTGGGGGGTACTCAAATGTTTACACTTAAATTTGTAGAATGTCATTTTGTGCCGGCTATGTCCAAATTGTGTACTTTTACTTTTTTTTTTTTTTATCAATTGATTAGGTTACACTGGAACGAGACTGTGCAGGTCGCAAGCGCCAAGTTTATTTATAGTTCTTTTTTTCCATTTAACTTGTAAATTTGTCGTGTTGAAATGTTACTGTTTGTTTTGAGTTTCGCTGTGATCGGTTGCACCAGGTTAACCTATATCACAGACTAAGAGATTTATTTAAAATCGTAAACGTTTCTACTCATTTTAAGGCCATTCTCTATTATAAGATGATGAATAAATTTGTACAAAACAGCCACCTTGTTTATTGATTTTTTTTATTTTTATTTTATTTTATTTTTTTAATGGGTATATATGATTAATTTAAGGCTACTGATTGTGTTTTAACATTTGATGTCGGACGCTTACTTAAAATATTAGCATTGAATCGGGCCAGAAAGTATTATTTTATCCTAATGATAGGTCATGATTTGCATTTACAACAAAACGTGCGAACGGTAAAAACGGATATGCTTAAAATATTAGTTGTTTTTTTTGTTTTGGAGTCAGTTTTAACAATTTGATTCGATTACTTGACAATACGTTCGACGCTTTTACATCAAAATAATGAATGGATACATCCACCTATTAGAACTGGCTTTATTTATATATTTTAAGAAGCTTTGTTTATCTGATTTGGCGCTCAGGGCTATATATTGCCTCCCAATGTCAAATAGCGTTCTTTTGGAAAAGACGCAGCCGTCAGCGAAACGCTTGGAAAATCTGGTTAGACTCTCCAGAAACCTGGGGTTATGAGCAATGACGTAAATGTTCGGTCTATATGACGACATGTTTATGGCGCAGCGCATTACGTTAAAGTGTCAAGTAACTGAGACCATGCGACGTAAGTAGTTAACAGAATATTCGCTCTGCCTAATTTTGAGAACTAAAATTAAATCTCTTAATTTATTTGGTGGTTTTACACTTTCCATTATCCCAAATAGGCTATTTAAAAAGATTAGTCTACAGTTAACAGAAAACCTTTCACCTAACACATTTATCACTTTTTTATTTAGTCGAAGACGTACCCTGCTTTTTTAGTAGTTAACCAACGCAAGGCATGACGAATTAGGCCTCCCTTATACTTGTTTCTTCTTCGAAAATGACGTTACACACGAATAAACTTTGCTCACCAATTACTCACAAAACGATTAAAAATAAAGTCAGGAATAATTAATCCACATACTTTTAAAAAGTCTTTTAAATTATTAATGGACCATGGGTGGTAGCAACCTGATCAGCAGGTCTTCAATTAAAATAACAAAAACAGTCCAGTATTAAAAACTAGAATGTACTTTTAAGACATATTTAGACTGACCTCAATGTGCTCTATCTGTCCCCTGAATTAATAAATAACAGTAAAAATATTAGCAAGCTGTGTGCGTTCATTTTTTCTAATTTGCTACAAACTGTGTGGGATGTTACCATTCACCCAATCTACTATAATATGTTTTTTATATATACTATAAATATAGCATAAAAATGTAGTTTTATTCACTTATAGAACACTCCTGAATGACTTGGCACACTGCTAAGACGAAATATACAGCCTAGGTGTCTTCTCCTGTGGGGTCAGGTTCATAGCATCTGCACAGCAGGAGTAGGCCTATACATTATGCTGTTGATGTGGCTCCGGTTTTTCCAGCCGTGGGTTAATACTAGATCATCAGGCAAACCACATGCTGGACCAGGAGCCAATAGGGTACTTAGTCTTGAGGGTGTGGCCAGCAGCCAGCGCTCACATCTGGGGCTGTGGCACAGGTGGGCGGTTCGCTGCAGGGCATCCACCAAAGGAGAGCTCAGCTGTAGTGCTATTTATGCCTGCACTGGCTTCCATAAGGGACACTGTTATTCCGACCCACTCATGGGGAAACTGATTAAAAGCTGTTTAAAGGCATTTTGAATCTGTCAAAGGAGAAGCTCACCTATTTCTTGGTGAGCAGCTTCTGAATAACTTCATGATTATGGCTCATGACTGTTAGTTCAATTTGAATACTCATTTACACCTCAGTAGCCTGGTGGTGCACCCCACCCCCCAAACTTCCGCTAGCTCAACTCTCCCATCTTTCCCTTCCCTAGTAATGTGCTCCAAACGTGCAGGCCTGTCCCTGCTTGCATCTGCCTTTGACACCCCCCCCCCCCCCACAGTTAGCTTAACCTGTTAGTTTAACCTACTTCAAAACCAATTAGACCTCAATGGTGGATTCTAAAGTGTGTGTGTGCGTGCGTGCGTGCATGCGTGCGTGTGTGCGCGCGCAGATGTCTGTCGGGTTTTGAGCATGCTTTGATGTGGAGCAGAGGCGCTGATATTAATCAGTGTGGGTTACTCAGCTGTTACATCAGACCCACCCCTTATAATTGGGCTAATTATACATTTTAAAACTTGCTAGAGGCACGGACCAGTCAGTCACAGAAGCAGGAGTGGGGCAAGCACAGGCGTTTCAGGGAGTGGCAGAGGGGCTTGCACAGGTGTACCTATTGAATTTTGTGGAGGAAAATAAAGTTATATACTTAAATGCACACCAAAGCAAAGGCACTGATTTACTTTACCACAATCTTCTATTCAGCCATCTGGGGGAGGGGTACACAACGTCTGAAAGCAAAGTGGGGTGAGGTTAATCTCTCTGAACAGGGGCAGATGTGGTCAACCAGCTCTCTCAAGTTGGCTCTCTCTCCCCGTGGGAAAAGGGATGAAGTCCCCTTGGGGTCAGGGTTTTGTGTTGACCCTGTGAGACTGTCCACCAAACTCCATTTGGCCTTTCATCGGCATAACAGACAGGATTGGTTGGAACATGATGATGTTGTGATTTATAAAAACTCAAGAATGATTTTCAGTTTCAGTTTATATGTTTGTACCTTTTGGCTGTTCTATCCAGTTGTTCTTCATGACCCAATCATCTTTGAGTTCTGTTTTTGGATAATTTTTTGAATTAACTCTCCAACTGGTACTACACAGCTGCATCATGCTGTGAGACATTAATATGAAGTAAATGTTTTTCTTTTCAAAGAAAAAATCAGCGGTTGAGATTCCACCAGGGAGTTGAGATTTTGTAAGGAAAAGTTACAGTGACTGAAATGAAGAGGCCCTGAAGGTGTGCGTCCGACCTAACATCAGCTCATGTAGTGAGTGACGTACCGCACAGGCAGGAAGTCGTTGCAGGGTTTCAGGTGGATCCCAGACCTGTTGCCAGGCTGCCTTCCTTAGGGGATCGGCTGAAGTGTGGCCCTGTTTTGCAGCGCTGCGTGGTTCATGGTTTACGTTTAGCCCTATTTTGCAGCGCTGCGTGGTTCATGGTTACATTTAGCCCTGTTTTGCAGCGCTGCGTGGTTCATGGTTACATGTGGCCCTGTTTTGCAGCGCTGCGTGGTTCATGGTTACATGTGGCCCTGTTTTGCAGCGCTGTGCGGTTCATGGTTTACGTTTAGCCCTATTTTGCAGCGCTGCGTGGTTCATGGTTACATTTAGCCCTGTTTTGCAGCGCTGTGCGGTTCATGGTTTACGTGTAGCCCTGTTTTGCAGCGCTACGTGGTTCATGGTTACCTGTAACCCTGTTTGGCAGCGCTGTGCGGTTCATGGTTACGTGTGACACTGTTTTGCAGCGCTGTGCGGTTCATGGTTACGTGTAGCCCTGTTTTGCAGCGCTGCGTGGTTAATGGTTATGTGTGGCCCTGTTTTGCAGCGCTGCGTGGTTCATGGTTATGTGTGGCCCCCTGCCCCTGGTCTGGACATGCACTACCCGGTGACTCACAGGAGAATTGATGAGTCACTCTGGATCCAGCTGCGTTCCTGCGGGAACTCCCCTCTAAGAGTCCCGTCTGGCCTTGCCTCAGCCTCTTGCAAATCCTGTGTAAAGTCCATGCCAGTTCTACAAGACTTTAGTGTGAGGCGACCGTAGACTTCAGTGTGGGGTCGACGTAGGCTTCAGTGTGAGGCCGACGTAGGCTTCAGTGTGAGGCCGACGTAGACTTCAGTGTGGGGTCGCCGTACACTTCAGTGTGGGGTCGCCGTAGACTTCAGCGAGGGGCCGCTGGAGAAAGCCTCAGGATTTAACTCTGGTCCCCATATACTAAGAATTTACTGAGAAGTTATCTCCAGCACTGGTACAATCCTTTACAGTGTAAAGTTTCAGTTTCAGTACTCTGTAGTGCAATGATTATTGTAGTAAATGTTTTTTTCTTTACATTAACGATTGTGTTAGTTTTTGAGACATTCATTAAAATTGAATTCCAATTCTGTTACCTATTTAAATGTTTTCTTGCAATTGTCTTGAGGATTATTATAAATATTTAATGACGCACAGGAGCACAGGGCTGGAAACAGGTTCGAGTGCGCTGGCTTCCAGACCAACCTGTACGGGGAACTGGACAAGCTTTCAGTCTCAGGCCTCCAGCTACGGTTGAATTTTTCTGTTGGAGAGGAAGTGCTGTGATTAGGGACTTATTGGCTGTGAAATGTGAGGTCACATCTTAAGAGTCACATCCCATGTCCTTAAAAAAGGTATTTCTCCAATCAGAGGCAAAACATAAGGACTGGCATTAAGGGCTTTCCTGGTTTTAAGTTTACAGACTTCTCTCTCCTATAAAGGGCTTTCCTGGTTTTAAGTTTACAGACTTATCTCTCCGATAAAGGGCTTTCCTGGTTTTAACTTTACATACTTCTCTCTCCGATAAAGGGCTTTCCTGGTTTTAAGTTTACAGACTTCTCTCTCCGATAAAGGGCTTTCCTGGATTATCACACTTGTGCAATGGAAAATTGTTTCTGAAAGACACACACATTTTATTTATTTATTAGGTGGTTTATATTTCCTACACATTGGTGGAGTAAAGCGGTACCTTGTAGAGCGGGATATCCTGCCTGCTGCAGTGTAGTTGGGTGCAAACAGCATTCACAGAAGACGGAGCCTTTGATCCAGTTTTCCAGTTTTACCTGTCCACAGTGTTTTGGTACACAGTGCTTCTTAGACTCGTTTCACATGAACAATTTCTGACAGCCATTATCTTCTTTGAATAATGTGGATTCTAATGTTCGTAGATCGACCTGCTGGAACTACATAATAGCCATGCGTTTGTGTGATATTATTGCACACCTGCCAACCAATCAGAAATCCCCTTGTCTGCTTGGCGGTGTATAAGTGGTTATGGAACATTAATACATTCTATATTATAATTATAATAAAATAAAAAACATGATGTAGTAAAGGCTGTCTGCTAAGCGAGTAAATTTACATATGTGACTGTGTGCTAGTGTGGCGGGGGTGACTAATGCCAAGAAACTAAATCCCAGAAACAATAGTTTTAGCACTTAATCCCAGGATCAATTATTTAAAACTAATAAAATGTGATGTAGTGGTGTTGGGTTTAACCCAGGTCTTCACAGCAGCCCACGGTAGCCCACAGTAGCCCCAGGAAACGAGGCACCCCCCAGAGACGAGGGGGAGGGGTCCTACAGGGACACCTGTGTCGGCTGATGGAAGCCCAGGAGCCACCATGGCCCAGCATGTCACAGCCGGAGGGCCATTAGCATGCAATGGGGCCAGCAGGGAATATCGTAAGGGCAGCCAGTGAAAACAGGTTGGGGAGGGGAGGGGAGGAGTCTATGTGGTGGGGAGAAGTGCTCCAGATAAGTTAAACACATTGCAGACCGAAACTCTGAAGTGTTTGACTTTTGTCTTACCCTTTATTAGACCTTACTGGACACGGTTTGTGTTAATGTGGAGTTTGCCCAGAGGCTGCACCTGTCGAAGTGCAGAAAATGAACAGGTAGATTTGGGATGTTAAAATTAAAAATTGAAATCACAAGGTTCTCTTGTTTAGTCTTGATTTGAATCAAATGTTTTGGCAGTTGGCAGTATGATCCAGAAAAAAAGTCAAACAAAATCTAATTCCAACTTTTCCCCCTTTTTTGTGATTCTTTGGTTTTCACAGTGACAACCTTTCAAACTCCTTGTCAACCCCACCCCCCTCCCTCCGTGTCCCTGAGCCTCACACATCAGGCGGCCCCAGGAGGTCTGCTGGGTTTCAGTGCTAGGCTGTGACACCAATCAGGGGAGATGGCGGGCTTCTTTGTCATGCTAACAGAAACGGCCTCTCGTCTCTCATTCAACGGGG
>JAOYSI010000005.1:1621145-1641145 GCA_025775065.1 Hiodon alosoides | reverse complement strand
TTAGCACGCCGCCGTAGCTCCATCGGGGTTTGTGTGCCTACTGTGCCTGAACTTTGGTGTCCGATTGTGGTGTGCAGTGAGTACTAGCAGGATTTATTGTACAAATGTGTGGTATGGTGGTCCATCCACGGCTGGCTGATCCACAGTCCTACCACCACACTGCACTGAGGAGCTGCACACAGGCCTCACAAGAGAATCTCCTCAGTGGTATGGTGCTAAAGCTTAGCCAAATGTTTCAGTGAGCTCCAGAACACCTCCAACAAAAAACTTGCAGGCCAGAAATGAATCTAAACCAACAATAAAGTAAATTGGAATAACGAAACTGAATCACAGTGCCCTATTTGGCCCCCAAAAAAATTGTTTACCCCGGAAAAATTGCTGATCAGGGTCAAAAAGACAAAACGGACAGAAGTATAGACTCAGTGACCACAGCCTGACCATTGAATCTGGCCGGCACAAATAAAACTAAAAACACCTGGATTGCCAAGGAAAAAAGGCTGCGCTCTACCGCTGCGTTCTACCCATCCCATGTCACTGTGACATGGGAGAGGTAGAACCAGAAATCGACTTCCTACTGTGCACTACAAAAGCTGTGTAAAATGTCCACAATGTACCTGTTGCTCTCCCTGACTGAAAAAAAGCTGCCTACCACACCCAAAGAGACAGAGAGACAGACGGACACGTGGACCATGCACTCATGTGCACCCGTGTCCAATACACATATACAGAGGAAGGAATGGAAAGGGAAGAGAGGTTGTTGTATTGCATTGCGTAGAGTTGTTTTATTATGATGTTCATTGTTGAATTGCTTTGGCTAAACACCATCCCGTTTTGTCATGCAAATGATGCACTTGTTATATTTGAATCTGGAGTGGGATTGTATGCTTGGGTGTTAAACCACGTGCAGATTTAGATGCCTCACACTTGTTATCGTCTCTTTGTATAATGCAGAGTTTGGTGTGCAATGCAGAATAAGAATGAAACGGATATTCCTCATTAGATGGACTCTTGGGCAATAGGGTCGTTCTGGCCAAGATTTGTTTCCCAAAAACCAAATGAATACAGCATCCGTGGGGGCTTCATTTTATTTTGGCAGATGGATCAGGGAAGGGCTCGGCTTTCATCCTTTTTTTATTACACCGGGGCAAGGTGCTACTTACTTGCCCGTGCGAGCACTGTAAATTACCTGACCAGATACCTAACTACCTGGCCCAGAGGCCTTTTCAAATGAGCACAGCAGGAAGCCATTCCAACAGCAGTTTCTACTGTTACGAAAACAAACAGACTTCACCTTGGCTGTGGCCCTGTTCAATCTGTATGTGAGCTGAAAGGAAACTAATCTTACAGAGAGGCTTATGACTAATTCAGACCCAGTCTGGTTACGTGGAAAATGGAGAATATTATAGATTTTTTTTTTTTCCCCTCAGCTTCTTTTGGGATTGCTGACTGCCCGTGCAGGCTTCTGGGACCTGCGGAGAATTAAAACAGGAGGCCAGACTCAGTAAAGCGGATCAAAACCACTGAGTACGCGCAGCACCGGAGAGCCGCTGAAACAGACATGTTCTCCGGAGGCTGTTTGCTCTTCCGGTTCCTCAGCGCAAAGAGGAGCAGGGATGGATTCTTCTGGCTGGAGTTTCTGGAGATTATGCTGTGGTTGTGTTTGTTAGCACCAACTCCTCCACAGTTCCAGCTCCTGCTACTGCCTTAATAATAATGATTCCACTCGCGTACCCAGGAAAAGAATAAAACCCAGCTCTGGTGGAATGGCTCTCTAATGACTCTCTGACCATTATAAAACTTTTTTTTTTAAGTTTTCGGTTTGGCCGCAGTGCGTCAGAACTAATTATTGTGTTTATCTTTAGAAGTGTTATCTCCTCGCATGAGCTTTTGGGTGTTAATTAGCTGTTAACTCGTTTTGGAGCCCCAGAGTTGGGTAGGGGAGATGAAAAGGCTAATGCCGCTTGCGCCTGGGCTCCGTTGAGCCTCGGCTGTCTGGGCTGGCAGTGCAGTCTGTTCTCCCAGAGCTTTCGCCGACTTTTGCCATGGGACCTCTGTGATCTGGTTGGTAAGAAACTGGACTGGTTGACCAGCCGGTTACAGCTTCGCATTTCAGGTGAGGTCCAGCTGTTGTACCGTTGAGCAAGTTGCCTGAATTTCCTGAACCAAGTGTTAGTCATTGTGCAACCTATTCCCTGGGCAATAACATGGATTGTTTATATTATGAAGCACTTTAGTCCAAGGCAAAAACCACAGCGGCCCTTTTTGATCTTTAACATAGAACAATCTGGTTACAAGTGCTGTTCCCTCAGAAGTTTTACATCTGGCCATCAAGTGTGATTCTGTGACACTCTGAGCGTCTGCATGTAAACTGAGAGCCTTTTCCACTGTGGTTCTAGCCGCAGGTTCTGACTTGTCTCAGGAAGCAACAGCCACGGCCCAGGACAAGCATAGTCTGAATTGGCCTATAATAGACCAGTGCAGTGCCACCTTCATAAAAAAAGGCGAGCTTCTCTTTTTCAGCTCATGTCTTGCTGGACCTCAATCACAGCTTTACTCTAACGTCCTGCCTCTCTTACCCATCAAAACAAAGAGGCTAAATCCACTAGACTCCACAACATTATAGAATCCCTAAAAGCTTTCACCGTTGGCACCAGAAGTGCAGGCTTTCTATGGCAAGTGCACACACCAGATCTTCGGGGACACTTGGCATCCAGGTGGGTTGTCCCTCATGTTATAAGTCACTCTTGCACACAGCAGTGCAGCAACACCATGCAACACTCCCTCCTGAAAGTTCTGGACGATACAGGATACTTATGACTCCCGTTGAAGTTTTTTATCCATGTGGATTGCCACTACGACAAGAGCAGGAGAGAAACATGCGAACGTACAAATACGAGGGGCTGTCTCTCTGAAGGTTCCACACACGCGTACATACACACGCTCCGTGCCTTTCTGCTGCTCTGCTGATGGCACATAAACTCCGCTGGCAGTTGACTGATCGGCTGGGGAGAATTCTGCTCTAAAACTCCGCTCTGTTGTCTTAAAGCACCATATGGTTGCTCATCAACATTGCTAACATATGGCACTCTGCCCCATTATCACAATTTATCTCATACTGATTCAGAGATCCGTCTTCATGACACTGATCCGGGTTTCGAAGTAGCATGCATTTATCACAACAATTCAACGACCGTGCATTGTTTTATCCAGAACATAATTGAGGTATGAATGGCTAATGTACCGTCTCTGGCCCGTGAGTTCGTGTTGAAGCTGTATGATATGATGCCTTCCTGAGCCATCATCTGCTACCCACGATGCTGCAGTTATTTGCTGCTGCAAGGTTGGTCTCCCGGGGCGACAGTGCTTTAGTCCGCCGCTTGTTGCCAACGGTTTGAAAAGAACAGGATGGCATTACCACTCTTCCACAGTCGCTCCCAACCGGCAAATCTCCGTCAACCTGGTGTGAACTGGCCCGGGAAACTTCCAAATTATATCCGTCATATCTGTGCTGCCTGGCTGCACGCAGTGGCTACACCCCAGGGATATTTTGTTAATGTTTCTCTTCAGGATGGTTTGTTGTTCACATTAATGGTCAATTAACTGATAAGCGATATGGGAGTGTTTATACTGTTAATAACAACGTCACAGTCTAAATGCCAGACTGCAGAATCTGAATGAGAGTGTATTTACTGTCTGATTGACATTAATTTTTTCTCTGCGACAGTTCTTAGCTAAGGGGTCGGTCGTCTGCCTCAGACAGGCACTGCTTATTGAAAATAGTCTTACGTAAGGGTTTGTCCCTATTTCTACTACATTGATGTCAAAATGTAGGCTGAGGGGTTTACATGAGGTATCAATTTGTATGCACACTTAATGCTTAGCGAAGGGGAAGCGCACGTCATTGTTCTAATCCTTTCACGGGGAGTAAAAACAAAAAAAGGAAATTGGAGCACAGTCACAAATTAGAGTTTTAAAACGAGTTTAAAGTTTCATCAAAATGTCCTGGTTGAGTGTCCCGGCGGAAGAACGCCAGCATGTATCGCAGCCGTACAGGCACTGAGAACAGAGGTGTGGAGCTTCCGTAATGATCCTGGAGACTTTATGTGGATTAGGGCCGCAGCAAGGGCAACTATCAAAGATGCCAGCCTGACTGCCTGCTGCCACAGGGGATGCTGGGAATAATTACCAATCAAGTCAAGCGGTTGGCCGAGTTTTTTTTTTTTTGCGTCAAGTTTTTATTTGACTTTTTAACCTCTATTTTTTTTTTTCTAATTATGTTTAATTGTTGTTCTAGTCCCTTGAAAGCCCTTGTATTCTTTAATGTGCTTACATATTTACTTGCAAAATCAATGAAATCAGTTGGCTTTAAGTGGTATTTTTGTTTGCCAGTCCCCATTCTAGTATCTTGCTTATACGGCTTTTAAAGTGATGGGTTTAAGTAATGTAGGCGCAAATGTTTTTTCAACATTAGTTGAAATTGGCTGCACGACACTTACAGTGGTTGGTCTTAAAATAAATTTGGCTATATTGACTTGCGTGCAACAACAACAGAAAAAACTAGGTCACATACTATTGTAGCCGCATTGTCTTTTTAAACAAAAAGGCTGCGTTGCAGATTTAAACGAAAGTACAATATTGAAACAACTTTGCTGCTTGATTTGAGTTTACCATTCAAGTGTTTTCATTGGTGCAAAAAATGAAACAGAGATACCGTCACCTGAAAGACCGCTGGGAGAAACTGCGTATTAATACAGAGCTATAACACAAAGTTTTTATTTAACTCACTAAGAGGTTAAAATAAATGTATTACATGAAAATTATATTGCACCCAATAACTAATCCTTTGTCAACTTGACAAAATGTCCATACATGATAAGACAATGTAGAATTATTTCCTCAACAATATGTAGTTTATTATTGTGAAGTAAATTGGGAATGTTTTCAGTTGCTATGTCAAAGATCATGGCTGCCACAGACAATCAAAATTCAGCATTCTGAAAACTGAAAATGTATGTTTTTGGTATCTTTCTATAATGGTTTAGCAGAAAAGTTGAGCATGTTCCCGTCTCTGTTCCTTTTTGCGTGGCCCAGTTTGAGAAGTGATGTGACCGTGGGAATGGCTAGCCGGTAGCTAAGACTTGCAAATGGACATTCTGCCTCGGAGGTCTTTCAAACTCGCAGTTCTTGTTTTTCCATTCCCTGCCACGCAGGAGGTGGGGTGGGGGGGGGGACTTTCAGGAGCAGCGTAAGGAGGCCCCCCAACTGCTTCCCCCTCCCCCAGTCCAACAGAAATGGTCAAACATCAATACTATAAATACATCTGGCTCCCATGCCTGGCTGAAGGGAATCAGCTAAACTGTTGATGCGTGTGTGTTTTTTTTAAATGTCTCATTAATTGAATGTTAATTTTAACCCCATGCCCCTGTAAATGAGCTGTCTCTCAATCAGGTTCACCATTATGCTCCTTTAGACGCCACGCGTTTTACTGTATTACACATAAAAGGCTGGTTTATTGGCTATTGCATGTTCTCATCTGCCACTGCCTGTTCTTGTTAAATCACTGTCTGAGCTCGCAAGGCTAGAAGTGAAATATATTTGAAATATTATTTGTTATATTTCTATGTTCTATGTTCTTGTTCTTTAACTGCTTACCATTTTAAATCATGCCATTTATCTTCTGTTTTCAAATAAGTTATGTTCTGCTTAAGATCATGCATACCTTAAGGTCTAATGATTTTTTTTACCCACTGCTCGTTATATATTTTAACAGGCTTATCAAAATTCACAGACATTGTGGACACTGTTCTGAG
Organism: Hiodon alosoides; assembly: GCA_025775065.1. Classification (NCBI taxonomy): domain Eukaryota; kingdom Metazoa; phylum Chordata; class Actinopteri; order Hiodontiformes; family Hiodontidae; genus Hiodon; species Hiodon alosoides. Next base: position 1,635,335 of record JAOYSI010000005.1, on the reverse strand, counting down.
ATGAGCTTTGTGAACAAACCGCGCTGTGGAGTCTGTTTTGTCTGGGTCAGAGATTTTGGAGGTTATATATGATTTGTTTTAGCTTCATTGTTCTTGGCACCATGCTAGACCCAATAGACTTATATTTAGAATTATATTTATTATTGTCCTGTGTTAGCAGCCGATATAACTGTTTATTTTTTGCCCTGTGTTAGCATCAGATAGACACTCAAAACCGGGAGGAGACGGGAGTCCAAGATCTCTCCCATCAGCTAGATCTTTCTAGCGAGACGGGAGCATTTTATTTATTCCTTTTACAGCTCATTTTGTTTGATGAAATTATCTAACTTCAGCCCCGACGTGCCTGCGTGTTCCCATGCTGATTATGTCGCTGCCGGCGAGTAAATAGTAAAGGTCAAAGAAACCCACTATTTGTCATACATCAGTTTTCCCCCTCCCTCTTCTCTTAACAACTGACCAACTAGGGAATACTGCAAGTATTTTAAAAGTATCGACCCCTTCTTGCTGGGTTCTTGCTGCACAACACGCAGATTAACCATATTGTGTAAATTTGTAATCGTGCCATCGGAGTTAAAATTTTTTATTTTATTTTATTATAATTTTACAAACCGAATGTCCCAAAGCGCTGATCTGTAGAATCAGGGCCGTAATTATAATACATGGGGAGCGAAGGCTGGCCCGTGCGGTCCGATCCAACAGGCGACCTACTGTAGCTCAAATAGCTGAAAAAGTTAATGCTGGTTCTGATAGAAAGGTGTCAGAACAGACAGTGCATCGCAGTTTGTTACATATGGGCCGCAGACCAGTCAGGGTGCCCATGCTGATCCCTGGCCACAGCCGAAAGTGCCTACAATGGGCATGTGAGCATCAGAACTGGACCACGGTGTAATGGAAGAAGGTGGCCTGGTATGATGAATCACGGTTTCTTTTACATCACGTGGATGGCCGGGTGCGTGTGTGTCGCTTACCTGGAGAACCCATGGCACCAGGATGCACTATGGGAAGAAGGCAAGCCGGCGGAGGCAGTGTGATGCTTTGGGCAATGTTCTGCTGGGAAAACTTGGGTCCTGCCATTCATGTGGATGTTACTTTGACACGTACCACCAAAAGGGGGACCTACACAATATTAGGCAGGTGGTCATGATGTCATGGCTGATCAGTGTATCTCTGAATTAATAAAAACATTTCAGTGGATGAGCTAATTCATTCACCTAACCTTAAATTACCTTAAACTTGTGCCATTCAAGGGTTGTGACCAGGACAGTTGGAAGAGCGCTGCCCAGACTGGGGTGGGTCAATCGGCAGGGCTTCTTTTGTATTGACGCTAATCAGTGTCTTCGGTCGGCTTCCAGGGCGCCGGCAGGCTTGCAGTACCGCTAAGAGAGACGTTCCTCTCCAGTTGGCCCTGAACCTCTTGTGCGCACTATGTAGCCTGCAGAAAAGAAAGGGACGCCTTGAAGAGGACTAGGAATTAAGGGCACTTGTAGAACTTCCTCACTCACCCAGTGTGGTGTGGCAGGATTCCTAGGGACGAGGGGATGCGTTAGCATACGAGGCGATTCCAAATTGGGTGAGAAAACATAATTGGCTAATTTGTGTTTGTAATTTTGACGCGCTATTAAGTACAGAGGGAATTATAGACAAATGAAACTGGAAAGCCATTCTAGGGTTTTTGTTAAATAAACAGTGGAACACTCATAATCAAACAACACAAAAAAATAACCTTTCTGACATACAGATTGAACTAGATATCCTTTCGATGGAATCTTACCACAAAACGACTCAAGCCCGAAACCTTTCAGCCTCCGAAAATAGACATTAAGACCCCGCTTGCCTCCCCTACGGCTCCTTTGTTCCCTCCCTGCCATTTCGCTTGCATTGTTTGTAGTATTCCAGGGTGGTTGCATCTGAGCATTGACTTGTTGTTATGCCCATTGCTCAGGTGTGTCGAGCAGGTAGCTGCCATGTGCCCACGCTCGCGGCCTCCGGTGTGTTCGCCCCATCCTGGCAGATGATGCCGTGCGGCTCGCGGGCCACGGATTCCAAGCATAAAGCGAGATGGCGAATGTAACCCAAAACTGTTTACGCCAACATTTACTGTAACGTGACCCAATGATGACAGTAAATCCCAATGTTGACGGATTCTCCCATAAATCTGGCAAGGCTTCGCTGTGTGTCCGACTTGACCTGACCTTTAGATCGTCTCTGAAATGGCTCGGTGGTAACTCTATCTCAGGGCTCTTTTGAGGATTGCCATCCCGGGCCTTCTGTATTTTAACTCCTGTTTACTTCACAGCCTCTACTGTTGATTAAAAAATCCTCTGGTTCAAAATTGGTTACAAAACCAAAAACTATAGTGTCTTTAGGCTTTTGGATAATGTCTATGTGTTTACCGCTTAGTGAACCTTTTATATCTTTTAAAATCATCGTCTTTAAGGCACTGCTGTTGTCAACGTCAGCATTGTCTTTAAGCCTCACTCTGCTATTAGCCATGGAAACACAGAATTATTTAACAAATGGGAACATTGTAATGATGCTTAGAGGCGTAACAATTAATAGTTGTTCAACAATAACAAGTGTTCATCGATTGAACTGAACAATTCCTGTTAGTAGACCCTGTGAGATCTCCAGGGCGTTTCGTGTACTGAACCCTCTGTAACACCTGAGGCCAATCTTGTGCCATTTGCAGTGATGTCATCATCATGCTCACCATGCCACCCCCTTTGACTCACCCTTCTTCCCCTCCCATCAGTTGTTGTCATGAAGATTATGTGCGAGAAGCCTCAGCTGTGTATGCACTGGTCCTCAACGAGGCACTAACAAGAGTCAACAAGGGTCAGCAGAATGGAATCTGCCATCTGCGCTACGCCTTAGTGAAGGGGGAGTCCAACCACCACTGAATCGTGTCTGTACAGCTAGCTAGCACAGGCCTACCCTCAGGACCCCAACTGCTGCATGGCGAGGCTCAGAGAGGATCTTGAGAGGGTGGCAGGTACCACATGGTTATTCAGTCGCCAGTTTCGCACGGGGATCAGAAACCACCCAGTACCTCTGCTGCATCTCTTCCAAACAAATGTAAACAAATAGCCTGGTTAGCATGTCAGGTCATGTCTCGTTTTACGCATGACTTTTGGGAAAGTGAAACACGTACGCCCCTTTTGGCATGGCTCACTTGTTTAGGCGATACTCGATATGTCTGCCTTTAAGATCAGCTTGCGACCGGTCCTTGAACAAAATCCAATACTACTGGCTTGTGTAGCATTGGCACTGACTTAGGATATTATATCAAACAAAGGCCTCAAACTTGCTTTCTAAAAGACCTTAGTGTGTAATTACAAGTTGCTGTGAAAACCTACAGGGTTAATGTTAAAAATAACATTAAGTATTATTAAATGAACTTACAACTAGCAGTTAATGGGAGTTAATGGGAGAGCGACTGTGATAATACGCGGAGGTTAGTCAGATCTCAGTTTTGGTATTACAGACTCACTGCTAATGTTAACGTTTTGCTAAATTTTAAGATGATGCACATCTCTGTAGTTGCCCTTCCCATTTGGGATATTCAAAAAAGAAAGTGTATGCCACAAGAGACACATACACATACACACACAAGATTTCTCTGCAACAAACTAAGCGTGATATTTCTGTGTTTCGCGATCGCGCGATAAATGCTTTGGCTTCTGAGATTCTCTTCTGTCTGATCTTGTCCCTAAATTGTGTCAGCACTTTTTAGAACCTGGAGGTCCCGGCGGAGAATCTGGTCCCAGGAGATAAAAGGGAAATGACCCATTCCTGTGCACATTAAAACAGATGGTGGACCTCCGTCCCATTGTAGTCCCACAGCCTTCACGAGATTAGGGACGCTGGCGAAGACGTTCAGGAATCAACCAGCTTTGCAGCCAACCTTTTTGCTGCAATAGATTTCAGAACCTACAAAGCTCCTGTTTTGTGGAGTAAATGCTTGGCTGGGCACACCTCTGCCTCTGCCTTTCTTTGCTTTATTTTATGTGCTGAGATTGTTGCGTTGTATAGATAGTTTATGTTTTCTGTAATAGCCCATGTACCGTATTCATAAAAAATGTAAGGTTACATGCCTTGATGGTGGGGGTAAATAATTAATGGTTTGTGTAGAGCTAAATCCAGCACTACCTTCCACTAAGGTACCTTCATCAAGATTATACTATGTGTTGCTCACTCCCCAAAATGAGCTCACTGTACCCACCTGGGCCTAAAGACTGAGCTTGCTGAAGCCCGATGTGCAGTGCCTGAGTTATCATTGTGCCCTTAATATATCAATACCAACGTGCACGCTTCACCTCAGGCCTGAACAGTTCTCTGCTCAATTTTGTGACAGAATTGGGTGTTTTTGTACAACGGTGATATAAAGGTTAATATAAACTTTTATAGGTAATGTTACTCCTCTAGAGTAATGCATATTGAATTAGTATGAGCTCTGGACAGCTTTAACCCTGTTTTTTCACCTGTTCTCAGCCATGAGGAAATTGAAATGGATGATGCTTTATGTCCCAGTGAAATGGATGCACAACGATCTTTATATCTAAGGAGCTAAGGAACTTAAGGTAATGCTTCTGAGGTACGCTCTCCCTGCAGTAGAAGGTGATCATTGATGCCTACACTCTGCTGCAAGGATTGTGAGATAAAAGTGATGAATTTCGCATATGCTTCAGGCCCCAGCCCTCACTGTCTGGCGCACATACAGCCCAGAATCACATACAGACTAGAATCTGAGATTTGTCTGGAACGCTTTTAGTCTCCCAACAGGATCAATGGGGATACCTATATATTTTGTTGTCAACGTTATTCTGTTGCATGGTAGATTGGTTAAGATGTTGGACTGATGATCAGAACCTTTTCTGAGGTTACCAAGTAGAACTTTACTCCTGCTGGATTAACTTCTCAGCTGCTTTAGAAAAATGGCAAATGTAAAACAATGCGATATCTCTCAAAGAGAGAATGAAACCATAATAACATGACTTAAAGGCAATTGCACGGCTGTGCAATCAATGAAAAGTGGAGATTAGGTTTGACAGTAAGATTTCTGAGAAATATGTAGAACCCATGCCCTGTGTCTTGCATTTGCCAAAACGGTGAGGCTTTGTATTTTCTCCCCCATTAGATTATAAGCCAGAGCACTTCCTGATAGCATTACGTAAACACAAGAGCAGCGTCGCCCAGCTACAAGATCATCGTCCCTGAAAAGGAGCCGTGCTGAATAGCTGGCCACTGTTACGCCAAACATCCCTACCCCCACCCCAGCCTACCGTGTGTCATCTAGGCCCGTCTCCGAAAACCCCTGCAAAAAAGAGGACTTAACGTTTGCTAGTGGTGAGCTAACTAGGCAGTTATAACGGGGTTATAGTGTTCTACCAGATGCCCCGAATCCAAACAGGCAGATGGGGTTCCTGGTCTGCCAAGCCAGACCCTGCCTGCTCACGGTTATGCAAACAAATTAAGCACTGGATATGAGGACACATGGGTGTGCCGCATGTGTGTTGCCAATGGAAACATGAGAGGGAGGGGGTGATAGACGGGTGCAGAGAGGAGGAGATAGCTGGGGGTGTGGCATCGGTCTATAATGCTGCTCGCTCTTTTCTGGTTCCTGAGTTCCCATCCTGTCCTTGGTAATCATCCGTATGTATGCCTTAAAAAATAACTAATGTATATTGAAACTGATCTCCAATCAGCAGTGTGAGTGTTGCATTCTTGGTGGAAAGCCGTGGTAGGCTTCTGTGTGTCAAAATTGAGAAAAGCATTGAAATAAAAGGTTTTCTTTTCCTTTGATGCAATAATATTATGTGTATGGATGGAACTTTCAGTAGCAAAGAGCAAATATGCCCTTGATGTTCCTTGAGAGGCAGTCTCAGGACATCTGTTGCCACCACAACCTTTGATCTCTCTAACTGCATTTTTTTACCTAATGGGAAATATTTACTGATTCCCCCGATTGACAACTTTGCTAAACTCGTGTACAAGATTCTATTCAATAATGTTTTTTTTGCTGCCACTGCACAAGGGTCCGTTCCATCGCTCTTTGATTTAGTATACCTGGATTGCTACTGTCATTCCCCCCGCCAACCTCAAGGGGGGTTCTGTGAAGACGTTTCCACAATAAATGCCGGCTCAGTGCCGTTGTTTAGGTCGAATGGTGGGAATGTTGGATTGTGCTGGAAGCATAGCTGGTGCAGGACAAGTGCCTTGAGCTGAACGGCCGACACAGCTGTGTCTGGAACCAGGCTTGCAGACTTAGAAAGAGCATCGAGTGTGTCTGTCTTGATGTCAGGGAGTTAATGGCTATTGTGTGTGCCTGTGAATTAAAACTGTTCCTTTTCTTAAAACATGTTTTGCACATACTTTTCCCTATTTAAAAGGCAAAATCAAAGAGCTTTTCCGATATTTGCCTGAACACTGGTTATGAAACAAAAGGGCTTGTTTCTGCAGCAGTCCTAGTTTAATAGACTGAACCCCCACCACTTGTCTCAGATAAATTGAACGAAGGGCCATACCCACTGCTTTCCTACTCTTGTGATGGCGTGGATATATGTTTCATGGAAAAGCAGTTTAAGGTGGTAGCAATGTGGAATGTGTCCAGTAGGGCCCTGCCACTGTTCGCCTTTTACAGTGTGCACACATTGCTGTCTGGGAAAACTGGGGGACATCGTTGTACATTGTCCAGCCATGGTTGCCTTAATGGTTTTCTAACATCTGCAATACTAAATCTCTTGAAATTTATTAATGCGTTTTTCTGTGAATTTATATATATATACTATATATATATATAGTGGTATAGCGGTAAACTTCCACTCCTTTATACATTGGTTTAATTTAAAAGTCCACCAGACTGTAAGTTTGAGGAAAGTTCAACTACAAAAGGTCGATTGGAGCTTCAGGGAGGCTGCAGAATAAATGAAGAATAGGCTGCAAGGTCTCCAGTTTTATTTGCAGCATACGGCTTGTACGGTAGCTCTACCCGCATAAACAGCCTATATTTTCCCCCTCCATTTATGGGCCAGTCTTAGCGAATTTTGAAGCTGGAAGCTACTAAAGAACCCAGAGTTCACCACTTGGCTGTCCATCTAGAGACTAGGATTCCAGCACATTGGCATCAAGTGCTGGCTCTCCACAAAGAGCAACATTAATTAGTGTTAATAAATGCCTCAGGATGTTTCCAACGAGAGGGTCTGTAGAGAGAGGCTGGTGGCTAAATAGGGGACTGATGTCAGCTATTAGGTCATCGTGGGTAGTCATTTGACCCTCATTTATACTTGAAATTATTTGCTTTGGTGTCATTTTTTATGGGTAGGTGGAGACAGAGCTTACTCAGAATGAGTTTTGATTAGAATGAGCTTGATAGAGATTGAAGGTGATCATAGTGTCCCGATGCAGGTACAGACGGGGGCATGCAGGGGTGTCATCTCAATTCAGCCAAAGAGCATGTAGGCTCCCCTCTCGCCACATGCTTTGCATGAGCCTGCCATTACTTTGTACACTCATGTGCCTGTCTAAGAGGAGGCCCTAAACAACAGTTTACTGATGTATGAACTGGGAAAGAGCAATGTTGAAAAATGTGTTTTACGAAGGGCTGGATTTAAAAAGACACTATGGAGTATGTAATGACTGTAATACATTATTATGCATGAACATATCATCAGGAGGGTGGAGAAGGTGTTTGCCAAGTTCTCCTGCTGGAAGTGACTGCTACCTCAGCTGACATATAGGTGAAGGAGGCTGACAATAAGTTAGATGATTGCTTCTGCACTCTCATAAAGAATTCTGGACTCTCATAGAGACTTTATTTCAGAAGAAGAGAGGACTTTGGCACATCTTTTCTCATCTTGAACAGAATTGGCTTCATGTGACAAGTCTTGATCTGTGTTTCCATGGGAGTCTGCCTATTCTCTGAGTAGGGGTACCTGGTAACCTGGAAAAGACAAGCCGTGGAGGTGGTTGGAAGAGGTGCACGCAGCTCTCCCTATCACCCTCGGGGAAGTGAGCGTGGAACTGGGCCAGGGATTGGCTGTAGCTGAAGACACCAGATACGAACTTTCTCAACCCTTTCTGAGGCCAAAAGAGAGAGAGAGCAGTGAAAGGATTGCGCTTTTCCCTGCATGTAGACGGTCCCTCACCACCGATAAAAAACCTTTATATTTGCACGTAGCGCTCCTGCAGGACTGAAGGAGTCCATGCTCGGTCCATACTCTTCTGAGAGAGGTGGCTAGGATCTGCAGAATACACTGCACTGGACAGGGGACCAGGAGGATCTTTAATGGCTCTTAAGCTAGGAACAGACATCTGGCAACCCTCTATCCATCAATGCGGGTGGGATGCCTGTTCTGTTATCCGCAAATACATTAACCAACGTGATTGTTCAGTAAAGCCGTTTGGCAAACATGTTTTTTGCAGATAAAGGGCTAGAGTAAGAGCCTAGGGGAACTGTATTGTTCCCGGACACCACTTCTCTCTGGGCCTGTATGTGCTCTCCGGATACATCACTAGGTTTGTTTACTTGAAATTTTCTCTTCCTGTTTTGTTTAAGTGAAAATGGCGGTTTTGGGAGCACTCAAGAACAGTGCTGTACAATTGATCTGGGAGAGTTTGGCCTCTGTCAAGAGTTTTAATTTTCTATAGTTATATAAAACTTGGATACTTAAACAAATGCTTTCTGTATGAAAAATTACTCTCCATATAGGGTGGGTGATGATGGAATGAAGGCTGTTTTGAAAATGTTATTTTTCTTTCAGTTGGTTGGAGGGCATGTGTGTTAATGGTTTCGCTTGCAATTGTTAACATTAAACGTTAAAAAACTGACATTTTAATTCTAATTATTAATCTGATTAAGTTTCTAATGATGGGTACATTATATATCATTTTGTAATATATAGATAAGTCAAGTCAAGAGATATAGATATAGATAAGTCAATTTAATTTCTCAAGTTTAAGACGTTACTTACCATGCACGTTTAGCGACGAGAGGATTCTGGCTAGCAAAATGAACGCGTTTGCCTGCTTGTGGGAATGAAGGGGAATGAGGCACTGGTTAAAGCGCGTTGCTAATACAGAGTGTGAAAGGTGCCTTCCGCGGGAGGCGGGGGAATTGTGAAATAAGTAACGGTTGCTGATAAATGGAAACAATGTAAATAAATAACCAGTCCGCTTTGATATGTCGCTGACATTTTTATAACACGAGTGGCTAGTGTGAGTTTATATATGTGTTGCAAACTCAGGAAATTGACTGTGTTAATCTTTTGCAATACCCTCTGCTAGGCAATTAAACTTTAATGCAATGTGATGTCATGAGGCAATTAAAAAATCTGGTGCTACTGCCGTTGCATCCTATTGGTTTTTACGCTGACCAGGCTCTGAATTAGGCAATGCTAATTTTAGGGTTCTTGTCGCAAGACGTACTTAGGGCTTAACTAATGGCCGATTTCCGCCAAAAGGTACTCGATTCCTCAGAACACCTGGGAGGCGTTTAGTCAATGAGAAGAGGCGGAGCTTGGCCCTAATGAGGATCGGAACACATTTGTTATGTTCTGTGCTGTCCCTGCTCGCTGAGACAGATGGGAGAACGAACTTGGGCGAGGAGATGGAAATATATGCATGGGTCGACATCAACCGTTCCACACTGACATATTTCTGGCTTGGAAAGGCTCGTGCCCACGTGCACACGCTGAGTGCGAGACGGACTCACACAACAGGCATGGATGTCGCTTTAAGATCCCTCATACCAGCTCAGTGGTGACTCTCGCTGGTTTTTGTGTCATTGATCTTAACGCGCTTTCGTCTCTGCGGTCTAATGGAAAAAAATTTCATTATCTATGAATTTCTACAGATAAACGTTGTCATAATCTCTGCCATCAGCTCATTAAATTCCCTTCCATTCGTATGAATGGCTGAAGTGCGACAGTTCTCCTAGCCACGGTCAAATGCTCAGGCTTTTCGAAGACACCGGGCTTTAGTACAAATAAACAGGTTGATGAAAGTAAGAAACAAATGCTACCAGCCGGATCCTGCCAGATGCCAATTGTAATAACTGCAGCTGTAGTCTGCTACCGTCCCGCTTGGCACGGGAATGTGTCGGACTCCATTACCTTTTCAAATGGCAGCTGCTTTTATTCTCGTGATCTGCCTTGTGTATCACTCGCCTTCCTGATGTTGCTGCTCTCTCAGTCCCTGCTGATGCTTAACAGAGCATCAGTCAATAAGGTAGAAGACTGATTGAGATGCCGCTGAGAGTGGAGTCAGAGTGTGTGGGTGCCTCGCCCTCATTACTACTTGCTTGCGGATTTGTCCCTTCAGCCGACAATCTCCCCTGGGTCCAGTCGCGCTTTTGCTGAAGAAGACTCGAACCAGAGGAACTACTAAATGGTTTTGACAGAAGTTAATTGGCTGGTACAATAGGAACACCTGTCATTCAGACGGAAGGCAATGTTACCGTGAGGTTCAGGTTGAGTACCTCAGGGGTTGGAAAGACATGGCCCTATCTGGGACTCAAGACAAGAACCTTATGGTCTCAAGCCTAGTGTCTTAACCCCTAGACTACTCGCTGCCCTATGTTCTCATTTTATTCTGACTTGCTGAATCCAAGTACTGTGCTGCGTGTAACTTGGAATGTTTTGTATTGCTTGATGGGAGGGGGCTAGGCATGCCATTCCTCGACTCTTCCTCACTGTGTGAATGGTATAGGAAAGTAGGACACTCCTGCCACAAGATATATTACAGCATGGATGGTCTGACATTTATTAAACTTTGCTGTGAGGCAGGCATTGCCTTTTTTCTTTTCTTTTTTTCATATTCTCCCTCTCCTTTCCTAATCAGTTACACGTTTGCTTAGCTGATGCCTTAACCAAGTTGCAGTCTTGCATCCCACATTGTGAAGCTGTTTTTTTATTTTTTTGTTTTTTTAATTGAGCCCCTTGTGGTAGTGGAGCTTAATCTAGGGTACAATGGACTTGCCCCTCTTTTGATTCAAACCTGTGTTTCGCTCCAAATCTGACAGTTAGTAAGAATTTTAGTTTTATAAACTCTCTCTGTTGAAATATATTTATTTTCTCTTATCTTATATTAGGGGTATTGAGTGCATGCTTCAGACAACCATCTCTGTCGGGGATTTTTGATGGAATGTGAATTTAGATTATTCCAGTATATAAATATATAAATTCTAAATTGGTTCAGCTCAGCCTAGCTCCAAGCCATCACCAGTCCGTTTCCCCTCAAATACTGCACTAAATAAACAAGCACTCTTTAATACTGTGGCTGATTAAACCTTTGCCTCCTACTGTACCAATCACACAGCTGAAGACTATTGTCAATCAGCAGGTTAATGGTGAATGTCCGACTGGCCAGTCTTAAAGGGGCAGGACACAGATTCCCTTCCCACTGTTCTGCCACACCCCACTTTAACCCCTGCTCATCCAGATTTAAGCTTTACAAGTTGTCTAAAAGAACAATTTTCTTCTCCCTGAGGATGGACAGGTAGCGGCCCTTAATTCGCTGCTGGAGACTTCTTTTAAAACCCCAACCAAGGAGCCGTGTGGCCTTGTTTGATGTCTCCTGACATCCTCATTGCCTGGCAATGCCCGACAGTGTCAGTGTGTCTTATTGTCACATGCCTGCATGGACGTTTTGTTACATTGCCCGGGGGTTTGTCAGACCCAATACACAGATACTGCACTCCGGCATCCATGGCACACAGGGACATTTCATTCAGCTTAACTTTAGATTTATTTTATTTTTAAAATTTGCCCAGGAGGTTTACCAGCAATTGAATGGCTTGAAATGAATCTTAAACGCATCACTTTACACTGGGCTGTTTTCTCTTGGTCCAAGTCTGTGTTTTATTTTATTCTTATTTATTTTATTTCATTCTCTTCTAGCAATTTATGCCAACTGCATGTGCTCTTTTTTATCCATTGCTGGAAGATTCACTAGTTCTCTTCTCCCTATTACCAATTTGATGCTATTGAACTGGCTATTGCGCTAGTGTTGTTTTCCTGATTGCATGCACTTGCTGTTAGTTGCTCTGGAAGGACAGCTGCAGAATGAATGAAACTCAAAGTTTAATTTCCCAGTCAACAGAACGATAAGATTGCTAATGCATGACACAGTTATAAACGTTTGGCTTGACAGCGGCAATTTGATTGTTGAAGGATGATTTTGGATTTTGGTAGAAACTAGAGTCCATTCTTAGATCATTTTAATTCGAATCTCAGCAGCCGTTTGTCCCCACACCCACGGCCTCCTGTTACCCACCACAGTGGCAGGACATTTGCGTCAACTCCAGTGACGTCTCTGTGTTGCCGAGCATTGCCGATCACCGAGAGGGTTCGGCAATGAAAGGGTTAACGTACATCAGAATAGAGAGATGACCTTTCTGTAGTTGTTATGGTTGAGTTGAGAATAAAACACGCTGTTTACACAAATACCCATTTCTGTGTTTGCTTCTGTGTAGGTTAGGGTTAGGGGGTTACTGCATGAACTCTGTCACCTCGCTCAGGATGTCAATATTCTGTCCACACCAGGACCATGCATTATACACAACTCCAGAGTAATTTACTTTTCTGCAAGACTGGTCGTCAATATGCACCTTATGACGTGGAGTGAAAAGAGAGAATATGTTTTTTTTTTTTACATTTCTCTGCATTCCCCGCAACACATCTCTAAGCTTCTTTGGTGCATAAGAGATAAATTGTATTTGTACATGTTCTATGTACTATCATTTTTTTCTTTTTTTCTTTATTTATCTGCGAGGTTCTATAATCCCTGCCACACACATGGACACACACAGACTTGGTTCAGCGTTTCTCTTCAGTTTCTGTAATTTAATACATCTGGGTCTGTCAAAGGAAGCTAATCTAGAGGACATTACTCCTCATATTTCAAATACATTTTCTCACGTATTGCTTCTCATTGTTTCCATTGCACCAGGGTCTACATCAGAATGCTTAAGACTCACTAGAACATGACCAGATTAATTAGACAGCAAGCCCTTCGTTGTTCATCTTCGGTTAATATTTAACCTCTTCTATAATGGTGGGCCGAACCAGAGGCTCCCATCCTAGATTACATCCGAGACGTGGAGACTGGACTGTTTAAAAAAATATATATAAAAATAAAAAGCCGCTGGATACAGCCTCATAGATCCGCTTCAAGGAATCCCCGTAGAGAGCGAAGAGAAACACAGTCAGCTTTTTTCATCTTCTGATTTTATCAGTTTCAATACTAGAAATCACTAGGATTATGCTGAAAAGTGTCTGGAAACACAGCGGTTGGGTTTTTTTTTTTTTTTGGTTGTTATTTTACTGGGAGCTTTTTCTTTTTTCTGTTTTTCTGAAGTAACATTCAGCGGCTCTGCAATAGTGTAGGTGGGAGATAAAAAAAAAATAACAATGAATCGAGGCCTATGCCAGTTTAATCTCTGATCTCTGAGTTGATTCAAAACGGCTTTTTATCTGGAGTTCATTGTAAAGAGGGTTGCCTATAATTAAGGACTCAGAATTCCCACTGGAAAATGAAGAGGGTGCTTCATATATTATTTAATAATTTTCCCTCTGTCCTTTAATTAAAAATACAGGATATAACATGCAGTTGTGATCTACCTACCTACGGTATAAATGAGTGTATAATGGTACAAAATTATTTCAAATCTGACTATGTAGCAATACTACATACTACTATTACTATATTTTACATAATTACACAGTAAGGAGTCTGTCTTCCAATTATACAGAAAGACTTTATAACTCTGGAATCCCAACAGAATGTAGAAATTTGATAGGCCGCAATATCGTTTAACGAGTGGGGAACAGAATGTAGACATTTGATAGGCCCGCAATGTCGTTTAATGAGTGGGGAAAAGAATGTAGACATTTGATAGGCCACAATGTCGTTTAACAAGTGGGGAACAGAATGTAGACATTTGATAGGCCCGCAATGTCGTTTAATGAGTGGGGAACAGAATGTAGACATTTGATAGGCCACAATGTCGTTTAACGAGTGGGGAACAGAATGTAGACATTTGATAGGCCGCAATCTCGTTTAACGAGTGGGAACAGAATGTAGACATTTGATAGGTCGCAATGTCATTTAACAAGTGGGGAACAGAATGTAGACATTTGATAGGCCGCAATGTCGTTTAACGAGTGGGAACAGAATGTAGACATTTGATAGGCC
>JAOYSI010000005.1:1590011-1604187 GCA_025775065.1 Hiodon alosoides | reverse complement strand
TTTTCTTGGCTCTGCAGCAGCTCCACCTACTGGTTGGATCTGGAAATTTTAAAACTTTAGTCTTTCAGGTTGATGCGTTTTCCTGGCACAGATTAGGGCTCGGCTGTGTGTATTTGCAGATACACTGTTGCTCACAATCCAGATGGAGTAAGTGTGTGCGTGTCTTTGCCAGGAACGGATTCACAGCCGTATTAGCAGCGGAAATTCCCTGGGAATAGTTGCAGTTATGCGTGGAATTCTCACTTGACCCACGTGCAATGGCACATCAGGCAACCGTCTCCCTAGGGACATGTGTATCCCCCCTTTCGTCCGGCCTAGCAGTGCTTGGGAGATCTGCATTGCATCACGGGTGAGTCTGTCAATGGTCCGCTTGCAGCTGGGTGGTCTCCGGGCCCCGTTTGCTCACTGTGATAGCAGAGGTGAGAGAGACGTGGAGGGGGAGCTGTGCACCTGCTTTTCCTTTGTCCTCGCTCAACCCCCAGCACCTGTTGGCACTCCCCTGCACCAGACACACCTGGTGCCTGGCCTAACAACCTCTAGTTTTCATCCACTCACTGACACACACACAACCCCCCCCCCAACCACTGAAGGATTCCCCTTTGAGAACCTACTCATTTTGAGAACCTACTGACATTGCTTAATATGGCAATGACAACTTCCGGTCCTTGTAGACCACAACACACATATTACACATATTAGAAAATGCTCTTCAGAGCAAATATTCACATTCAGTCCGTGATGTAATGCAATTTTAATGGCTATGATTGGCTGAGAAAGAAAGAAAAACCCACTACAGCAAAGCAAGCTTATCGCGCAGAAGCGAGATTGTCGACGGCTCCCAAACTGCCTCCCTCCTGAGAACGTCAGGCCGTTAATAAAGATTCGTAATAGCCTTATTCCTAGCAGGTGACAATGGGCGTTGCCAATCTGTTCTCCCACGATTCTGCGTGACGGACTCGTTCCGAAAACATGTTTTGTATTCCTATTGGGTGGAAAGAACAGTGAATTGACAGATGGGACAGTCAACGATCCTGTTGTCTGTCATTGGTTTGCAAGGGACCAAAATTTGTGTAATTATATTTAAATTGCTCTATAGGGGACCTTTTGGGTCCACTTTCTGGATAGGAGTAGAACAATGGGGAGACATGTCACAATTTCAATTGGTAGACTGGAAAATAAAGTACAGAACTATGCACCCAAAACACTTTTAATTCCAGGAAGCAATAATGCGATATTTGCGTGTAACTTGAGCTGCGTTTAACTGGTTTACAAGCCTGTTTTTGCATTGTAAGGGTTTTGTTTTTCTCCATTGAAAGCAGGAAAGTGTACCTCATTTAAATAAATAACGGTAAATCCTAATCTCTTTCTTCGGCCACCGTGCATCAGTCTTGCATGGTTTTTATAAGCAGATTATTCCAGTTTATGTCAGGAAGGCAGAGGGAGTAATGTAATTCTCCTGACATGTAATAGGACTCCTTCCTTATTATTTCAATAACATATTAGTCACTGAGCAAATTAAAACATTTAGTCTGTCTTGCTCCCATTCATTAGCTTGGGTGAGCCAATGTGATTGGTGAAGGTGTACTGTTTTTCTCATTCAATGCTCTTTTTGTCTATTCTGTTTTTTTTTAATTTGATTAGTTTTTTGTCTATTTGGTTGTTTCTGTTCAACAGTCGTCATTTTTCATGTTATTTGCATAGTTTTCTTTTTGTTTATTTTAGTTTTTATTTATTTCCACTCATCTGAAATTATTTCCATTACACGAAAGTAGATGTTAAAACTTCATGCTGATTTGAACTCAGCCCTTGCCATTATAAGCATCAACTTAGACGTTACTTTACAGTTAAATCTGTCCGTTTGCGTTTACTTCCATACGAGGATTTAGATATCCTTCTGCCTGGTGTGGATGGCTGAAGTGTAATACTGGCTCCAGGGATCAGCTTATTTGCCTGGCGCATCAGCACACACAACGACTGTGATCACCCACTGTGCGGTCTCCTCAGCACATAAGCATAGCAACCACCTTGACTGAGCTTAGTAGGGTTAATCTCCGGGGTTGTCAAGTGGGCGCCTTCCACCCGTGGTGTTTTGTAGACTAGCCCTCTCCATTCTTCAGTGGCCAGTTGAGCATACCACTGCTTCTTCCTGTCACGCGTCACATCTACAGTATCCTCCCATGGCACTGTTCACACCAACAGGTGAACCAGGTGCTGACCCAAACCACAAGACAATCTGGTCGAAAGTTAGTGGTGGCAATCTCTTGTGGAAAAATAAGCCGTTGACTGATATCTGGCAGTGTCTAACAACGTTTTTCTTGGTGGTTGCGCTCCTGGGTGTATTTTGAGTGTAATGTTTTGATGGAAGTAGTGGCAACTTATTAGTCATGTTACACATGTCTTCCAATGCTAAGACCAAACATGGTACCAGGTAAACCGTCCATAGCTAAGAGCCAGCTTGCATCCTGTCAAAATGTGCCTTCATTTTGCAGTTGATGCACACAAAGGACATGAGGGATCCTCTCCTACACAGAGGTTTCGATTCTGTGGTGATGGAGGAACATCACATGCTTTGTTCCATTGACCATAGGCCTTTCCAGCCAATCTTGAGTTGTTCCACATCCTCCCATCTCATCCGTTCTCCCTACTTGGCCAATGGGAAATGGCTTTTACGCACCTCGTCTCCTCTTGCTTCTGCACCTCATTGACTACCAGCTTGCTCCGTTGCCTTCTGCGATGTATAAGGAGCTGAACCAACCTGATTATTTGGCCAGCATTTCTTCTGTGCCAATTTCTTTATGTGAACTGATAAATCCAGCTTCTCTATTGTTGTCAAAGAAAAATCTTACACAGTCAGTGGCCACAGCGAGCTCTGCAGTGGACCAAACTTAAAGCAGCAGTTTTAGTTTTCCTTGTAAAACGCTGCTGTCTACGCACGTCACAAACACAGGTTGCGGGCGAGAGGACGAATCGCAAACGAATAATTTGCTCCACCTAGCGTCCAATCGGTGCGGTATTCCTAATTTTCATTCCGCTATTTTGTTGTTGTTTGTTCTCGAAAATTCGAAGATGTATTTTCATTCTGTTACAGGAATCAGTCATTTCGTAGATATGGTTTATATATTTGCTAGTTGTTATACACGTACTTGGCTTTAGGCAATGACCAGGTAACCAGCGTAGTTGCTCTTGGTTTACCTCTCGTGTAAATGTGCGGAAGTGCTGGGATTACTGGCTCCATGAAAAGATTCAATGCCCGTTTCCTTTCATGTTTACAATTAATCGAAGTGCTAGAGATACTATTTGAAAATATTGAACGAATGACAATTATTTGTGTACAATATAACTGAAATTATGTCCTGCAATACCTTAATTGGACGAGGGCAGGTAACCTATTGAAAAAAAGGAAGGATGAGAATCTTCAGTGTGGTATCCATACAACGATGGGAACATTTGAAAACATTAATTATTAAGCTTTTCTAAGTGTATAGAACAGTAGAGTGCATTGTGTAAACGCTGCTCTAATATCCGTTGTCCTATCAGTCGATTCACTTTATTCTCGAAAGTGGAGAGCCAGTGTAACTGGTTTACTCGATGCATTAGGGGATCGTTTTACAGCCATTTTTTGTAATCCAAGCGGGAAAAAAAGGTAATACAGATTGTGAGGCTGGGCAGCATTTCACCCTTTCATCCTAGCACGTACGTCTGAGTTTTCTACGAGGACACAGAATCATTTAGAGGATGCTCTGTCGGTTCTTGTCGGGTCAATGGTGCGTCCCAATGAATCATTAATGAATATTTTAAAAGTCGTAATGGCCTGTCACTAATGCCAATCAATGACCTCGGATCACTGGTGGGCTGGATGGATTCTAGTCGATGCCTTTTGCGAATCCGTTAAATATGGCTTCGTAAACTTCGTGACATCTTCTCTCTTTCATTGCACCCGACACAGTAATTTGCGAACCCAAAATTTTTCTCAACCCGACTTTTTTTTGTTGATTGTTAAATGAGCATGTCTTTTCCTTTAAGGAGATCGGCATCAGGTACGACCTTTTATCCTTGTTTACCTGGCTATTTAAGTATTTATACTATGGTAAATGGACTACAAATTTGTGTAGGCTACTTTCTCTTTTTCTAAAGCGGGTTTTGCATATAGTGACATGGGACAATCTCCCATAGTTATCATCCATCATTTTATAGTTTTAATTGTTTACATTTTCAAATGTTTGTAATGTTTGTCTTTCACTTCGCGTGAACAACGCCCAAAATAAAAGCTATTCGTTGCTCCTTTCTTATACGCGCATTAAACGGGTTTCAATGTTGTGTGTGGGACAGGAATAAACCGGAGATCCACGTTTCATTTCGAAGACATATGAGTTCTAGTATTTTTTCTGAACAGAGTTCAGATTTAGGTCCACAGGGAGAGTTTAATCGAGGGGCTGAATATCGTATAAATGCTTTCTTGTGGCTGTTTGTTTCAGATTATGTGCTTAATACGTCATTTTTCAATTAAAAAACTTTAAAATAGTACGAGTAATTTAACATGTGACGAGAACTAAAATAATACATTTCTCTCACTGTTAATCGCGACACATTTTAGTTTGGCGTACTGTTGCTCCCTAATTTATATATGTTGTGCAATTTGCGACTTTACTGTCTTTGTTGCACTTCGCGTAATTGTTCGAAAAATATGAGCACTAAAGCAATATAATATATAATGCCGTATATGATGTCACTCTGAAAAACAAAGTTAATGTTATTTTGTGTTGTCGTAATTACACTTTATTATTGAATAGATAGCCTACCGGTGAACAATATACATTCAAAATACCAGATATTTACCTTAAAATACGAAAAAGTGTGTGTGTGTGTGTGTGTAAGGTATAAGGTCAGACAAGTGTTTTCTCTTTACTCCTTTTCTGTGTTAACTGTAGCCTGCACTCTATATGTACAGTGCTGCTGTACTGGTTCAGAAATGGTAGCAGTAGAAACATATTGCAATCACTTCAAATAACTTTTCCCCTGCAAGGGTTGGCACGATTGGTCTTATATTGTCCCATCTAAGTTTAGAATTACAGTGTTCTGTTAAAGTCAGTTCTGTCTCAGAACAGAACTGGAACAGTTGAATGCCTTAATTGGGCGATGTGAAATTGAAATGTTGACAAATATATGCATGTTTACTGGTGCCATTTTGTCAACCACTCCTCTTCTTGTACCTTACTGACCAAGCCCCAGTTTTCCAGAAGTCCTGTTTCCAGTTCCGTTCATACTTTTGGTCTTGTAGATGAGTTGGGGGGGTGTTCACTATTAAATGAATGTAATACCAGCATATTAATGTAATATCAGCCAGTCTCCTACTGGAAATGCATGTATGATACGTTAGCTGGGATTTTCTAGTAATGTTATTTTATAGTCTTGCTGCTAATGCTGCAGATGTAAATTCAGGGTCAGTGTAATATTTTAATATCGATTCTACATGATTTGCTTCTAACTGTAGGTGGCGCCATTGGTGTGATTTTTGCTCTAAGAGTTGAGACTTTGTTTATGACTTTTTAGCCCTTATGTAGCCTATAGAATGTGGCTGGAAGTGCTGTGTATGAAATTCCCTGTAGATCTCTCATTTAAATAATTATGATTCAATGACATACAGAACACCTTGAGGGAACTATGGGAGGTTGGCATTAAGTTTGTCACAGGGCCAACAATGTCTTAGGCCAGTTTTGAGAGTGACAATTTACTGGTTACAATTCTGCAGCAATGACGGCCGACTGTGCAACACTGGTAGATGTCATTTTTGTTACACAATTTTTAAACTGCTTCACATTTTTAAAGGCTTAACAAAGCAGCACGGGTGCTTTCGAGAAGACGTTCCGTCTCTGTGTTGCTATATTAGGATTAACAGTGATAGCTGGAGGGTGGATTTTGACATTACAAAGCTTTTTGAGTTTTGCCGGTAGTTTTAAAGGCTCTCTGTAATTCTAATTTAACATCGGAGACCAGCTTGAAAGATTTTGTCATAAAAATCTATATATGAACAGAGGACATTCGGGGTGATCCAAAAACAGTGAATAATTAAATAAATGAATCATACATGTCAACAAGAGGATTCTATCTGGCAGGTGGATTACAAAAAAAAAACCCAAGATATGAAAACATGAAAGCAATCTGGAAATCTTCACACAGTGGGTGTTATGGTGGCTCTCATGTTTCTGAAACCATTCTGAGACAATACATGCTTTGTGACATGGCGTATTATTCTGCTGGAAGTGTCCATCAATATATTGCGACGAATGTATTTCATTATCTGTTTGAAAATGGAATAGTTGGTTATTATTTGTGACTTATTTTTCCTTAATTTTTTTTTAAAGGCAAGTTAACCAACTTTGTCATTTCAATTTTATTACAAATGACAATAATATCTGAGTTGTGTAGTCTATGTGTTCCCATCTAGCCTTCAAAGTGTGTGTTACCTTTTCAACTGGCATTTCGCCTTCTCTTCACTTGGAGAATGGGTGTGATTTATCAGCAAACAATGGCTGTTTTTTTTGTTTGTTTTTTTATTCCTAATGTGATTTCCTCGGGCATTTAAAAGCATTCTATGAAAAGGGCAGACCACCATAATGCAGGCATTTAGTTGTCTTTCCACTCTGATGCTTGGTACTCTTTCCATGTCTCTTATTGGAAGTCAACCCCAGAAACTGCATGCAAAAAAATACGCATTTCAATCTGGGAAATGAATAGCTCATGGTTGTTGAGGAACCAGCCCAACATTTTCCATGTGTTTGGTTTCTGAAAGGTTACAACACAAGAATGTTGTTAACTATAGCCTAAATACTAACTACTCCTAGTTAATGATCATTACCTCCTTCTACAGTAAAAAAAAAAGTATCAGATATTCTTACTTTAGCATATCAGTAGTAAGTTTTTTTTCCTTGAATAATATGCTGTGTGAAACCAGTTTGCTTGTGCAAAATAGTAAGCACCAGTGCCTTTTATTAACACTGAGGGAAGTTGTTGTCTTTATACTACTCTGATTTAGTTATTACTGTACTTACATGTCCACAATACTCTTGGTAATCAAACTGCTAGTTTACAGGAGTCAGTGCTTATTAGGGAAGTATACTACAATGTTTGGGGTATCTTTATTTTATTATATCGTCAGTTTATCTCAGAATTTCCTGTGGAAGTCTTGGTGTAGACAGGAGGTATCTGGGTTTGAATGTAGCGTAGCAGAGGTCATTGAGCAGGAGTTTGCTACGGAAGATGACGTTATCCCTTGAGGTGAGACAAGAATCTTTAACTCAACATGGTAAGACAAGATTCTTAAGCAAGCTAAACGTGTCTCTTGTTGAACCTTGTGTACTTGGGATTTAGGTTCAGTTCCAGTCAGGGGTCCAGCGTACATGCATGTTTCTAGGACAAACATAGTCTGCCAGTCAGAATGAAACTCAGATCTGGTTTTCATACTGAAAAGATTTTCTCTACCATACCCTCAGCTATAGTATTTTAGTATTTTGTTTAGCTGTATTTTGTATGTCTCATGTCATGTTCAAAAGATACAGCATAAGATATATAATTAGAATATTAACAAATGGTTAATCAAAACAGAAGCTTGGGACGGAGTTATCATATTTTAAAGCTGTTGTACTGCTGCGAGGTCAGACAGCTTGTGAATATGTGAAATGTATTGAGCATTGGGTTTTATAGCCAACGTTGTTGCGCCAGGCAACCTGTAGAGGGCCAGTCGAACAAAATCATAAGGAATTGCTCTGTCTTCAAGTGGAAGTTTATGAATTTGTTAGTAAGCCAGACGATTTAACAGAATCTCTTTGCAAAATTAATGCATGCAAAAAAAATAATCTGTAAACACCCACGTTTACGTTAAAATATCCTTTTTTTTTTTTTTTTACAATTTTCTTTTCGACAGGAAATAATCTGAATAATATTAATACGACCTAGAATAACAAAAAAAAAAAAAATATATCTTCGATGACAGCTCTCAACGTTGCATGATAGGCTACATTTAGGCCTAATATAATGCTGTAAACCGCTATTTGACAATAAATCGCCTGTCGTCTATGTTCACGTTCTGTCAGTGCTATGGTCATCGCCGTTTAAAATAAAGATAATGTTTAACTATCGGGACTGAAAGCACATACTACTGAAAAGGCACTATTTTTGCTTTATTTTTCAGCATATTATTGTTCACGATAACTGTCAATCGACTGCGTCAAGGAACTTACTGTTCAAATGCCCACAATTTATGACTGGAACACCCTGTTCCAGGTAGCCTGCTTGGGGACCACTGTCACGTTTGTGTGGGTGCCCCTGTTCGGCCAACACTGTGTCTTTAGAAAGCTCGCTGAAATGCCCCTAAACACGCATGTTGATTTTCGTACATTTTGCTTGGCATACATTTCTTTCCGATACCGACAAAAATATTGTGATGTCTATTTTTCCTCGGTAGTAATGAAAACCATTTGCCTTTCTGAAGCAGCAGTGCTTCGACCCGCTACTTATTGGTGGCGAGATGGCTCTCAACTGTAGATGTGTGTTCTGCTCAAGCAATTAAAAAAATATATATTTTCTTCCATTTGCTGTTTTGTATCTTTCTACAACTAAGGCATTTTTATATTTTAAAATACGTCAGTGGTCAAATCGATGCTTTTTTCCTGAACCCTAAAATCCGTCGGTCCTGTAGTGAGAAAGTAGCCTAGACCGCATTTCCCCGTTGGAGTCGCTCGCCGCATTTTATGTTCCGCTAAATCGAAGCTCTGAATAAAAACGAGAAATGCTAAAAAAGATGACAGGCTTAATCAAACAATTCTTATATCAGTACAGTTCATTACACATTTCTCTATGATACCCCCCCCCCCCCTTTCGTTTTCACACTCTGGCTTGCCCGTTCTCTCTCTCTCTCTCTCTCTCTCTCTCTCTCTCTCTCTCACACACACACACACACTGTCGCTGTTTCTTCGTCTTGAATAGCACTGCTGCGATAAAAAAACAAACCATTTTTCTCTATCCACCTGTTAGCAGGTATTTCCACTTCTCCTATTAGAGAGCTGTTCGCCGGCTCCAGAATGTTTTCAGTACAATGGTTGAATGCGTTGTTGGCTTTTTGAAGAACATGACGGTTTGTGTTAGTTGCGTGGCTCAAACAATGCCACTCAACTGCAAAGACGTCGCGTTTGCTTCGTGTGGCATCGGTATAGTTTGTACTGTATGAATGGGGTTATGCGACTAGCCGTATTCATCTGAGGACCGTGCACCGTTGCTGAGATACGCCCAGGATAGTCTGAGAGTCAACAACCAGAATATTTGAATCGGCGATTCAGCGTTCAATTAAACTGGAAAGTAGGCTACACGTGACACATCTGTTTTGTGAATGCGGAATCCCCATCTACAGTTGAAAACAACAATGAGTTCATTACGTGTCTGAAAATTGTTTGGGATACTAAAAACTGTGATAGACGCAATTTCAGGGTAAACGACCCGCAGTCGGCGGGTGGAGGGGAGGATTTTATTTTATCTGTGAACTGTGCCGCAAAAAGCCGTCAAACTGGCAATGGCCGCAGCGATCGCCAGCTCCCTTATTCGGCAGAAAAGGCAGGCGAGGGAGCGGGAGAAGTCAAATGCCTGCCGCTGCGTTAGCAGTCCGAACAAAACCAAGGGAACCTGCGAAAAACCCAGTAGGCTCAGCGTCTTCTCACGCGTGAAGCTCTTTGGGTCCAAGAAGCGGAGAAGGCGGCGTCCAGGTCTGGAGTAAATTTGTTTTTATTTGATTCAGTTCATAAACTAGCAAATTCCCATAAGTGTCACTTTCATCTTCGTCGCTGTCATCATCATCATCATCATCATCATCATCATCATCATCATCATCATCATCACCACCACCTCCTCCAGTCGCCGCAACTGTATCTAGGAATTCAATTTGAATTAAAGATTATATAAATTGAAAATGTACATTTCCCAGCAGAGCTGCTGAACGTGTGTATGTTAATTGAAGAAAATGACCAGCTATGTGCACAATATGCTGTTAAATGTCAAATGAAATGTGACGTGATGCACTGATCTGATAAATTGGTGTAATAAAAGTTATCACTCATTACTTATTTTTTGGTAATGCAGTAATCCTGTTGGGTTGTAATGTTGAGCCCTATGTAAAGTGAATCTCTTCAGGGCACCAATGCCATGTTTTCCGCTCAGTGAGTAACGTATGGGATGTGTTATGTCACCTAGAATGTTGATGACATGCAGACATACCTCAGAGTGGTCAGTCAGACTGCAGTCAACCAAGCAGCGCTGTGCTGTAGCTAATTTTTACTGTTGCATTGTGGCTCAGAGTACAAAGTTGTTGGTTTGGATGTTGACGCGCGACATAGAGCATGCAATCACATTAAATTACACCAGACCCAGTTTTAAATTGGATTCACTTTTATTCCATGTTAGACCCAAATTAGGTATGGATTTCCCAAGAAAATGCAATTAATTGTGATTATTTTGCATTTAAAACCGCCCTAAATATCTTAAAATTAATAAAATGACTCAATAGCTTGTAGTAATAATGATTAGGGCAAAATTATACAGCAGTCTGTTGAAATAGCCTTTTGTTATAATGAAGGAGTAATCCTTTGATGAATATGAAATTAACTGAGTTTGGATGCGTGGCATGATGCTAAGCAGATGCATCCTCCTTTTTCATTCCTTTTGAATATGCCTTTCCTGGAGGTTGGATCCAGCACCTTGTTGGAGGTTCTGACCTAAGTGGTTTGATTTGGCTTGTAACTTCCTCAGTGCTGTCTAGTTTTAAGGTTGAGAAAAAGAAAAAAAATAGTGTAATGCGTATATAAGCGCATTTTAAATAAATCAATTCCTCTGCTCATTTGCGCTGTTCTGCGGTGACTGACAGCCACGCTCCCCTCGGCCAGGGGAGGGGGGGGTGGTGGGACGTGCTTACATAACACACATGTGGAGCCCTGGTCCCTCTTCATCTGAGAGGCAAGCAGAAGTTTCTGCGCTTTCCTTTCAGGAGTAGGGGGAGGGTTGCACCATAGAAACTTCCAAGTGAAGTCCCCCCCTCGCAACATTAAAAGTATATATCGTTTTTGTTTTGTTTTTACTCCTGGGACACAGAGACACCCGATTGTGGCATTTTTATTTATGCCGCTGTAGCATGAGCCCCTACTAAATTGATGTCTCATTGCAGCTGGTGAAGAAATGTGAACAGAGTAACGGGCAAGGGATATCACGTACCTTCACCAGTGACTACTATGTCCTGACCTCGCTCAGAACCCGGCCACAGAAAGAGAACTCAATCAAGATTTATAGCTGAAGATTCTTGCCATTGGTTTTAATCCTCCCTGGTTTTGTGTAGTATTAGAGCTTGGCCATTGTAGAAACACACACACACACACACACACATGTTCACTTTGTATTCCTTTTCAGAATCATTTGGCTATTTGTATGACTAGCCTTCCACATCTGATAGGTGTTACAGGCATGCTGAGTGTTGGTTACTGGGGATTTATAATTGGTTCCTGAATAGGTGGTGTCTTCTCTTAATCATAATTAGTTGTATACATTTCCACAGTTTGTAGAATCAAGTAAAATGTCAAGCTCAGTATCTGTGAGGCCCCACATTCCAGCAGGGTGCAGTCAGCCATGCTTCAGTGGGTGTGATGACAAGCAGAACACTTGCGAGATGGAGACTTCATGCGACACGGTTTCGTGAACAACTCTGTATCTAGGTCTTAGTGATGGAAGTCAAACCCAACAATAAAGAAACTGTGTATCAGCCCACTGTGTATATGTGTATTTGTGAATGGTATAAAAAAAAAAAAAGAGGAAACTCAAAGCTTTTGTAACGCTTTGGAAAACCTGTGAGATGGGGAGGAGAAAAAAAAAGACGAGCAAAGCTAAAAATTTAATAAACCGTGGGGCAGGATTCTACTCCGGGGACAAAGTTAGGGGAAAAAATATGTAGTGTGCGCAAGGAGGGCTTTTTAAGTTTAACATCTAACGGTAGCGTTATTTTGACCATTAACATCTATGGTGCTTTTCACACCCATCTGTGCATACAGACATGAGAGGGCTTTGTTCTTACACACGGGCAGATCTGGACCTCTAGTGCTCGGGTCGCCCTTTACAGACAACAACGCAGAGAGTGGCCACTCTCTCACGCCACGCTTTCCCCTGCCCCCTTGTCTCCGCAGAGCCCCAGCTGAAGGGCATCGTGACCAAGCTGTACAGTCGACAGGGCTTCCACCTGCAGCTCCAGGCAGATGGGACCATCGACGGCACGAAAGAGGAGGACAATGGCTTCAGTGAGTCTGCTCTGCTCCAATGTTGCAATTACAATTGTCTGAACATTTAGGAGTTTAAAAACCTAAGGAGACCTAAGTGGGGAAGCCTTTTGCATGTGTATATTAAATCTTACTCACCGTACGGGAGCTCACAATACAAAACGGTTTGTTATTAACTTCATTTGATGACAAGAGCAATACATCACTTTTTTTTTTTAAATACGGTACCATGACTGTTGCGGCTTAACTAAACAAGTGTATAGCACACTACAGGGCATGTTTTTCGGAATAATGTAATGCACTCTGGAATAGTAATAATAATGAATAATGATGTATTTATGCTTCTTTAGCGGCATTCAAAGCAGCTAAAATCATGTGGGAACGTTCACAGTCACTTAGTATTTGTATTAAGTATACAATTGGAAATGTACAAAGTTAATTAAATTACTAGCTACCAACAACAGTTTTTGTATTATGTTTGTCTGCAAATAACCCTTAAACAATAGGTTTGTGTTGTAGAATTTGCCCAGAATAATTTTTGCGATCCTATTGAATAAAATTACATTTCCAAGGAAAAATACTCCTTAGTGCGACAAAGTTTTTATGGCACGATTCATGGCACACATCTGTTCGCAGATAGCAGAGCTAAACGACTCAATTATCTTCCCACAATGCACCAGAGCGTCGTTATGTCATTACTGTTGTGTGTTGTCATACCTTGACTACTAATGCAGGGTTTTATTTGTGCCTTTTTGCTCACGAACAGCTCAGAAATTTGTCTGGAACTTGGTTTGACAGTTCATTCATTTAAACTGCCCCCCTGATGAGTTGTGTTTGCGAATCGGTAAATAACGTATAGGCCTCTCATCACAAAACTAACCTTGCAGGTCACTGAACAAACTGCTGTCAACAAATCCCTGGGCACAGCAGTGACGGCCGGATTTATCATCCAGACTTCTTAGTTCTCCTTATGGTTAAAGCCCAATGAGAACAGGCAGTTTAATGTTGATGCCAGGATAAGAACAATGGATACTCAGTGTTGGTTCTAGAATATTTCCACAGGCGTTGCGTTGCGTTACGTTACTTGTTACCCAGCATTTGGGGGTGTTGGTTGGGTTTAACATTTCCCTGTTAACCTTAGCACGCACTTCTGATGTCAGGAAGTATCCATAGTGGAAATAATGGATATTCATCACTTGCTTCTTTGGTGTGCATTAGTACAGCACCGAACAAATTCACATCTCTGCTTACCAGACACACAGTGAGGGCCAATTGAATCAGGCTTTTAGCAGGGAGGATATATATCTAAGTTTTAACACACGGTTTTGGGGAGATTTTATCTTCAGCTGGGGAGAAAGAGACTCCTTTATCATCTAGTTTTCGAACTCCCATAACAGATCAGAGAAGGCTAATGACGCTGAACTGAAATGGATCCCACCGGAGTCTCACTGGTGATTTAGTGTGACAACATCGGGTGTATAAAACCTGGGCGTCCAGCGGAATATCCAACAGATACCTAGCTGTTTAACTTTGGGTTGCCTTCAGATACAATAATGTTGATTGTGGTGTGAGTGGCTGTGTCCCAAATAAATTTCCCATTCCGAGTAAATGAAAGACTTTAACTGGGTGAAAACAAGCAAAACCCCATCCGTGCAGTTAGAAATTGGGTGCTCTGGTCTCCATAGTGAGAGCAGCATAGTCCTCCTTAAGCTATCGGTACTGTGGTAGTCAAGGGCCTGCTTATTTTCACAACACACAAACATACACACTCTCACACGCTAACACAAAATGAATAGACTCATACTGAATTACTTAATTGAATGATCTGACATTTTGATGTGAGTTATCAATTTTAAAGTAAAGAGGGTGCTGACCGC
>JAOYSI010000005.1:1575443-1589911 GCA_025775065.1 Hiodon alosoides | reverse complement strand
TATATATATTTATACATATATATATTTATATATTTAAACATATATATTTATGTAAATGCACGTGCATTTACATAAAAATACTTCAATAAAAAGGCCGCATCAGTTACACATATTATTTTGAAATATAAGCATCGTGTTGCCGTGATCTGACAGGGTATTCCAATCTTCGAAAAAGTCCACGGCAAACATCTGACCACAAGATAGTATGTCAACTAGAAGTCATTTTATTAATCACGCGATTTCAAAGATTACAGTTACAGTTATATATATATAACTGTATATATATATATATATCGTTTTATTGATCGAGATGTTTTAAATAAATTAACTTACATCTTATAAAAGTGGGAAGGGCGACGGCACAGCCAGTTTTTCACTAAATGTCAAATTATCAGTGACTACACGTGCCTAGTCCATCTTGTACGGTGCGGGATCTACGTTTTCCCTGATGGACCAAATACAACTGCAGTGGCCACGAGAGTGACCTTCGTGTCTGGAACGATTAAGATTAGAACCGTGCTGCGTCTGCCTCTTGTTTTCAAAACTGTGAGCCAACTGGCACAGAAATAGTGTACTCCCTCAGTCTTCCGTCTGCCGTAGTGACAATGACAACCAGATACCGCATGTCGTGTAAGGACGAGGGGGAAATATATTCACGCCAAAGTATTTCTGTAACTTCATGCGAATTTATTTTTTTAAATAGATACTGCTTTGAACAGTCCACAATTAACCACATTAATTTATATAAAAAACTTTCTAAAATAGAATCCACTTTTCTACATTGGGTCGCGTCGTTTTTTTACCGTTATTTGTTGGTTTATTTCCTATCCTCTTCTTAAAAAAAATATAAACTTTTGTAATAATTCAATTTCGCTTTGTGGTGACAACGTGCCTAAAGTTAACTCGTTGGCGAAACCAGATTTGCTGAATTCGTATGGGAACCGTAGCTCCGCTTGGCGCTGTGTTTATACGGAGGCATGCATTTGAATGAAACATGTGCTTATAACAATTTAGCCACTGCTGGCTCCTATTTTTCCTCGGTAGCCTAAGTGCAACCCAAAGACAGTCCTTGTTCAGTATTTTGTTTCTAAATAAAGTTGCTTCCTAGTATTTCCAGTCGCAGGACCGTGGGACCCTCCCCCGCGTGACATCACTTTCAACGCTCTACTCGCGCCCTCAAAGCGTATAGTCAGATCAGTCTCTACAAAGCTGGTGCAAAATCCGCGGCATTTTCTAAAACTCGTTTCCGACAGTATACAGATCTACAGCGGCCCGAAGGGAATTTAATTCTCTTGAGAGGAAACTTTTTTCTTGAAGTCGCCAAATGACTAGTATGGTAGAGTAAAAACGAGAATAATCTATTGATATGTCCCACCAAAATGACACGCATAGCCTAGATAGGCGTTAATAATATGTATATAAAGAATATAGCCGTTTTTAATGATTTAAGCTCAATTTCCAAAAATGGAAAAAGCACCTCTATCCGTGCAATCGCACAGTAGTACATAACCGTTGTAAATAACTATTACTGTATTTTTACTACATTACTTTGCTACCTTTCTTATGAAAATCTTTTAATTCCTCAATTGAAACACCTAAAAACATTGCTAAAGAGGTGCAGAATCGCTGCAGTTCAAATTAAGACGTTTCATACGAAGGAGAAGCCGCAGCACTTATTTAATTAACTCTTCATGCCAATCGAAATCGTTATTATCAATTTAAGATGTATTATCAACCAACGCGAAACTAAAATAATGGTAATGCAAGAAAACGTCAATATATAGGAATACGGTTACCGTACGGTTACGGTTTTTGAAATCTTAATAAAAGGCCTAGGTTTTTTGATTTTTAAAATTTAAATTTTTATAACTCTTCAATAAACCCTATTAGTGGGCCAGGGACAACAATATTTAAGTTTCTGCTGTGGTTCATGCTATTTCTGTAATTTTGGCACTCTAAATTTACTCTTAAACGCACAAGGTATTCCGAACACAGAAATCCCAAATTGTTCAAATAAGGACAATAAGGAGGTGGGATATACATCAAATTAGTTAAATTAAAGGAAATTGATTTATCTCACGGCTATTTGTACAGAAAACGCTTACTAGCCTTGTCTTATAAATTGTATTGTAGTTAGGGGGAAAAAAGGCTTTGGTTACAGATTGCAATGGGATACAAATTAATTTATTAGGCACATTACCGCAATATCTCACAACGAAACTCAATTTAACTGGCTGCATGTACCCGTTAATAGATGGATAATTTGCGGTTTAAAACCAGAATCTAAAAAATATATATATTGCTCTGGTGACGTCTTGTAAAAAGTGAAGTTTTTTGGAAATAAATTGCTTTCCAGATCAACAGCACATGATGCGGTTAAACACGCAGATTAACAACATTATTTACATTATTTAACAACATTATCTAACAAAATGCAACGGGACATTTTTTTCTGTAGCTGCTACAAAGCAATTAAATTCAATGAAACACATAAAAAACGGTCGGTGACTGTTGAAAACACCAACATCCGTGCCAGCCAAGAAAACGAATCAGTAAAATTCCACTTCCGACAACTTTATAAGAAGAAACATTTACAAAGAGGAACCCCTCACAGAGACTGCGGGCGTTGGCAGTCATGCCTTTGTTAGATCTACTGCAGTCCTCTAGCCTACATTTGATTTAAAAATCACGCTAGACGGGAAATAACCCTCAGTAGCAAAGACACTACAATTAATGTATATAAACCATAGCTAACCCAGACCCACCGCCTGTACACCAGGAACGGGATGCTTTCTAAGTAGGTCCTTAACCAACCCCTCATCATACTGTCAGTGTTAAGAGTTCACTTCCCTTCGGCTGATTCCCCCCCCCTCCCTCCTCCTTAAATTAAAGACCCAGAGCGCTTCCCCTCGTGTCGAAATGGCGCATAAGCTTCGCTCAGTGAACTGCGGTTCTCGGATGAAACGTCACCAACACAAACGCAAAAATGACGAAAGGCATTTGTTATATGGGTAAAATTTATGCTACAAAGGCCTACAATATTGCAATCGCTAAAAAAATTTCCCTATTAAAATTAAATTAGTAAAAGTAATATTACTGGGCTCTAGATTCACGAGTAATAACAGAAGTCTCAATACAAGGTAAATGTAGAAAGAAACCTAAATCCCTTTCAATTGGCTATATTAGTTATCCGAATGCTAATACAAATAAACGGAATGAAGATCCAGTGAGACAATAAGTATTACACCTCCAATAACCACTTCGATGGATTTGAACCAAATAAACAGAATACAAACTGGCCTAAAATGTTTCCAATTGGGTGCTGTTAAAGACAGGGTACACTTCACTGCTGATTCTTTATCCGGTAAAATTCTTACCTGTTGGTTTTTCCTATCCTTTCTTCAAGCTTAATTTAATCGTAGATCAACTGATCATTCCGATTACCAACATACATGCCATAATGTAGGCCAACTATCGACATTTGGGAATACAAGTGACAGTTTCATCGAAGGCATACATTTATGAGAAAAGTTTATTTATTAGGGGGGGTGCAGAAAAGCTAAGGAGTTCCCGATTCATTAGCTGGACACTGCTCCGCTTGGTGTGGATTGCTTGGTATAAGGGTCTTTTTTCCCATTTCAAAGTAACCGCGTTAAAAAGCGTAAAGAATACCAGACAATAGGGAGAGACTGACGTCACAGTCAAGGAGTCACCCGCCGTGTGTTCGGCGTCTCCAAGTAAAGACTTTTCGACAAAAAAGTTTGGATTGACAATGTGGGAGGACAGGGCGTGAAACTAGTATCATCATCAGTTTTGAAAGAAAGAAAGAAAACATATCTTCCACAAAAACGAAGGCTCATTCCAATTCAGCTGCGTTGTTAGGACAACGAGAACCATCCCTCAGATGATTAGTTCCACTTCAAAAGAATTTACTTTTCGCGGTGAAAACGTCCCTCTTTGTGTCCATACACTGGGTTTTTCACCACAAAATAGAAGAATCGTATGTTTAGTTCGTCTGTTTATTTTTTCCACTGTTCACAGTACAATTGTATTAAATAAATAGAAGACCTGACACAAAGCGCTGGCTGTCTATAAACATGTCGAAAAGACCAAGTCATAAAAAATTCAGCTGAAAAGGCCGAATCCAGATAGTTCTCAAGACTGGCTAAACAGCCATCGGGTGATCAAATGCACAAAATTTTGCTGGTGGATAAAACGATCTGAACCGGTAGCGCGGTGGAATCCGCATTTGTGGACACCCTTCCCATTCTCTGCCTTCATCACCCCAAACAGCAAACATAATAATGTGTTTAATTCTCAACAGCCTGGCTCTGTCTCTTCACCAGGGGGGCCCTTTCTCCATTTCGTCGTGGGTCTGAGAGCATCTGCTGAGAATAGAAATAACACCTGACCAAAACAAGGTTTATTAAAGTTTGGTTTACCGACGGTTCTTTTCAATGTCATCGAATGTCTAAACGAGGGCGCATACGCCATTTAACATTTGAATAAACATACGTTAAAAATGTTTACGAATGACATTTTACAAGGAACTTGATGAGGCAACAAAACAGACGTAATTTCCTTTGAATTGTTAAATTACTCATAAACTGGCTTATTTTATTGTTATTTATAATACTTGTTATTGTTATTATATAAGTTATTTATTATGATTTTTAGGATGGTGACTCCATTAGTTGGTTTCTCACTGAAGTTAACAAAAAAGGAGACACCATCCTAAAAATAATGTCTCTCTCTCGTTCTCTGTGGTGTGTGTGTGTGTGTGTGTGTGTGTGTGTGTGTGTGTGTGTGTGTGTGTGTATATATATATATATATAGTAGCACCGACACCGCAATGTGATTAGGCAACGCGTGATGAATGAAAATATTATTATTCTTTTTTACACTGAGAAGGTGGGGGTGTGTGGCACACCATGCAGTATGCAGGCAGCCAAGTGGTATAAAAGCGGGGCGGGGGTGCGATCATTTTGTGCGATTTTTGCAAGGCATCAATTCAGCATTCAGTAAAGCCTGGGAGGCATACCATTAGCATTCAATTTCACCGGCAATACCAATTGTCGGGACTTTTTGCAGACAGCGCATTTAAGGCCCATTTTGCCCATACTTACTCAAAAAAATAAAAAAAAATAATAATAGAGTAGATAGTCCCCGTTTTTGGTAATATTAACCAGTGGACACTGCATTGTCAAAGTTACAGAACATACGTAAATACTGCTAAAGGGGACTTAAATAACCAATATAGAGTTAAAATAGCTACACGTTATATATGGCTGGAGGAAATTTTACACGGCGACTAAATTGGAGTAATTTCGTGTGAGGCGCGTTTTCACGTACAATTTCACTGTTGCGACATACGATTTCTGACTAATTCAGAAGCAATATAAAATTCCAGTAAGGAAATTACAACTGTTCAAAAGTCGATGTTAAGGTCTACTTGATTATGTGATTGCAACACTGATGCCTATAATTGTTTTTCTTATCTTTTATGTCTCTAAAGTCTAGGAATTATTCTTACATGGTATTGGCTGTGACTCGTTTGTGTGACATGGGTCTGACTGTGACTCATTTCGAGTGACATAGGCTTGACAGTGACTTGTTTTGTGTGACAGAGGCCTGACGTGACTCGTTTCGGGAGACATAGGCCTTACTGACTCATTTTGTGCTAAACTAAATTGAATCTCACTTTACTTAAGTAATTGTAAAATTTTAGCTAAAAGCTCATACATTTTAAGCTGCATTTTTTTAGACTGACATTCCATATTATGAAATATCTAAGTTTTGGAGCCCTTATATGTAGAAAGTAACTGGTTTGCTGGAACATCCAATCTATTTAGCAGTCCAGTTCACACTACATAATTTACAAACAAAAAAAACAATTGCAAAAAAAAAAAAAATCATCAATTTTAAGTAAGTTCAAGGTTTTTCAATGCCAGAAAGAAATCACATGACTCCTTCCAGCACACTGATTGGACATTGCATGACAGTATGGAGTTATACAATGAATTACCACCAAGTGGGTGCCACATAAAGCAATCTATAGTTAATTTTGGCTGTAAGAACTAAATCACCATTTATTTTTTATGAATACTCATAACTATAATGAATAATCTTAGCAAATGGTCTTTTCCAGACCGAAATGTATGGAGAACAGGTCTTCTTGGTCGTTAGGTATATTTGTCCCCATTTGGGATTTTGCTCTTAGAACAGCTAGAATAATCAAACGATTAACCATTTCAAATGTGCAGTAAGCTAGGAAGTTAGCCATCACTCACAACGCCCACATTTGGGTACCCCTACTTTAGAGGATTACTGCATGTAGACGGCAAAGCTAAAATGCTATAGCTAAAGGCTAGTACACTATATTTGCATTAACGAGCAAAGTAACAAAACAACCAAATAATGCTATTAGTCTCTGCTGAGGCAATGTTTCTCCCTCTCCCTGCCCCTCCCCACACCCCCATAGGCCAGCTTAAGTACATTATTGTCCCGATCCTGATGATGAAGCAGAGGGGATCCCACTGGTAGTATTCCATTCCAGAGTTATCCACTGGCTAAACACTTGCCTCCATTCAGCTTCTTACCATCCTCCATGGACTGCATTCTAGTGAAGCTCATGATGCAGGCTTCTGAGACGTGGTTTCTCCATCTCCCATGCGAAACACCTCAGAGTTGTTTTCAGGGCATCAGCCTTTCAGCCCCTGAGACGATGGCTGAAGGATCCTTGGCTGAATGCCAAGAAGTCCGCCTGTCATCCCCCGCACCTTCCGCCCCTTCCATGCAATAGGTGATCTTACCGTAGTGAATGTACAGGAGACCCCACTTACCTGATGTGTGCATTGTCTTACTTTACACATTACTGCATTGAGGGGTGAGAAGGAGAATGTTGAGTTACTATCATGACTGTCACTCCATAAAATATGAAGATTAACCAGCACTACAGTTATTTCCCTCAAGAACCCATAAATAACAGAGCAGAAACGCCAACTCTCTTGAGAGCGCCTGTGTCATGTGAACACAACCCTACTCTGTCGGTCATGGTACTTCGTCTTTTATTTCTTCAGAGCACAGCAGACTATATTAACTAATGGTTAATATTCCATGATAATAACATTTTAAAAAAATACTATGATAACACAATATTCCCTTTCAATTGAGAAATATGAACCATCACTAATGGGTGAGTGGACCATATCTGTTGTTAGGACAGCTGTAGGGTTCTGCTAAGGCTTGGTAAATATCACATCACAGTCACTGGGTAAGTTGGTGGTGGAGGGCTCGATTCCAGGAGCCCCAAGCGCACTCTTTTTAAAAAATTATCTACAAAAAGGGAGATACTTTAGATACACTCTTCAGTCTCAATGTCTGAAGAAAAAAGAGAAAGCAGTGTCATGGCCGCTAGTCTTTATAGGATTGTGGTCACATGACACAGGCACTCTTGCGATATTTGGCATATCTGCTCCGATAATTCTTGGTTCTTGAAGGAAAGAACTCATTAGTGATGGTTCATATTTCATATTTGAAAGGGAACTAGACAACTGGCCTGGTCTGAAAATAATTCTCACTCTCACAAGGCAAGCATGGAAATGTGATTTGGAAATGGAAAAAAACAACAACCTGGTATTAAAATGTTTACTGTAAGGATAGCTAAATGATAGATACTTCATAATAAATAGGAGGTATAATGTTTAATTTAATCAGGTAGAGTTTAAACCCCTATCCAAGACAAAAAATTACAACAAAAAAATGTATTCTTCTAGATCTGAGCCTTTAACATTCCAATCCTCATTCCAATCCTTATTCCAATCCTTCTCTTTTGCAGACTTTTAAACATTGAGCTGTCCATCCCAGCACTTCTACAGCTAAAACAAAAAGTTAAACTACATGCTGAGTGTTACCGCCACTTCTGACTATACTATATCATTTACAGAAGCTAGAAATACAAGAAAGAGAGGGCTAAATGAATATAAAAGTAAATCATTCCAATTAGTAAATACATTAGAATTATAACCATTTTAGGTGTTTTTAAGTACATTGTTTTAATGACTAATTGGTTCTAAATATTATTATTCCGTTTACACATGATATTGTCTTACTGTATTATTTGGATAACCTAAATAAATCATCATGTGGACATGATCCTAAAAATTAGCTGATTGGTTATGCAGATTAGTTGACCCTTTTCTCATACATTTGACAGTTTGAAGAATAAGAATTCGTGGAAGGGTCACACTTAAGCAGCATGAACACAAACAGTAGGTTACAGATCATTTACATCATCCCAAACAATTTTACATTGCTATTTCACAGACAAAGGAATATTTTAATCATAGGGACATAGAGATATATTTGAACTTTAAAAAATCTAAGATCAAAAGATAGTGATGTACACAAAAATAAATATTTTTTTTATTCATTGTAAAAATAAATCAAAGCATGTTAAAAGATATTTTTTCCTCCCCATTATCGAAGGGAGAGAAGACATGAGAAAGTAGAGACATTTGATACTCAAGTGTAACTAATTGCTTCTTTCATCTATCCAATTAAGGACTGAATTTTAATCCAAGAAGTTTATTTCTTGTTTTGATAACTCCTCACGTGCCCGGGCCTTTTTAATCAGCACAAACACATGAACACTATATATTTGGGCTGGAATTGGTCTGGCATTTCATGCCATTTCCAACGCCGATAATGTTCCATTTAAACAGAACCTCTTTGAATAGAATCCTTTTTAGGGAGAAAGTGAGAATGGCTGGATGGAAAAGTCACGAGGAAAGCAAGACAGTTTGGTAACAATTACATCCCAGCATTTTTCATTCACACTTTCCACCCAATGCTAGAATGATGTATTGTGGGGGGTAGGGGTTGGTGAGTGGGGGTGGGGTGGTAAATGACAGTCTGGGTAAACCACCCCCTAGTGTTACATTACATTATTTTGTCACCAAGAAGATGCTCACATACCAAGCTACTTACATGTTCATTTATAACCTCGGATATTTAACTAAAGCAATTCGGGTTGAGCACCTCAAGAATACAGCAGTACTTAGTCCAAGGTAATAAGTTAAATGTCGAAGAGATGTGTGTTTTACACTCTGCCGTTTACACGGTCGAATACTTATTCAGCTGCTCAGAATGAGGAGTAGCTTCAGGGTACAACAGCAGAGCGACTCCTAGGCTGTGTGGTCAGTCACCTGGCCAAAGCCAGAAGCTCATGTTTGAGCGTAACAAGCTTCTTTTCTTCCGCTGGGCTTCATAAGTCAAAGGCCTGATAGAAATGTGGGTCAGAGTCCTTCGGAAGAAAAAAACTGCACAATAACATAAGAGGAGATGAAAATGAAACAGTAAAATATGCTAACAGCAGACCCAAGGAAAAACTACCACTATTAAGAAAATTATTTCACAAGAACAATTGCTCAGAACATTACCGCAGCCAGACCATATGGAAATGAAACAACAGCTATATTTTTGCTAATATGTTTAGTTAAAAAAACAAAGCCTCATGTAACAAGGTCTTCCCCTGACACATTTCTTTTTTGACATTTAATGCTACAGTATGAACTCTCAATATAATGATTCTGTGGCATTCTTTTCACCAAATGAAGAATAGGTATTTTAGTGACTGTCCCTTCTAGATAAAATAAGAGAAAGAAAAAACAACAGTCAATGATTATTTTATTTCTATATATAATTTCTATGATAGTTATTTTTTGGACAAATGTGATGTTTTTAAAATGTGGGGTGGCTAAATTTAGGACGTGAACGTGTAAATGCAGAGAAATTTTGCGAATCCTTACATACTGCAGGACAAACCAGATTTATTACTGCCATTGCTTCCCAGTTCCGCTGGACTTGGAGAAGAAGAGGAGACTATGAAATCGCTTCTATCTATCACGATATCCCCAGTAGACTCTACGGACTCCCACTAGTGACTATCACGTGTACATCAGAGATTCCCAACCACACAGAAGGAGCCGTATTCAACTGAGCTTTTCGAATAAAACATACAACGTGGGAGTTGGTGTTTCACTAGTGCAAGTATTCCAGCTAACATTAAGTGTTCCGCTAGTGCAAGTACGCCGGTTAGCATTGAGTGTTCCGCTAGTGCAAGTACGGCGGTTAGCATTGAGTGTTCTGCTAGTGCAAGTACGCCGGTTAGCATTAAGTGTTCCGCTAGTGCAAGTACGCCGGTTAGCATTAAGTGTTCCGCTAGTGCAAGTACACCGGTTAGCATTAAGTGTTCCGCTAGTGCAAGTACGCCAGTTAGCATTAAGTGTTCCGCTAGTGCAAGTACACTGGTTAGCATTAGCAAGTGTTCTGCAAGAGCATTAAGTGTCAATGAACTCAATCGCGGCCGATTCTTTCCTCTTTGAAATCACTAAAAATATAATAGGCACAACAACTAAACTGCAGTACATGTGCATGTCAATGTAATACCAGCGCAGAGCTGGAAAACAATGTTTTAAGTTCTCAGTGTGCGGACAGCAATCGATTGAGATTGGACAGCATCGGTCATGTCACGTCACATCACGTCATGCCATGCCACATCACGCCACACCACACCACGCCACGCCACACTACGTGTTAATAACCTAAAATAGGATACTTTAAGTATATTCTGATGCCGGGGCTGGGATAGGGAGATTGCCTCTTTACGCAGGTGCTGAAAGATGAAAGAAGGCCTCCAAATATCACATTCCCTTTCTAATCCCCTAACTGGGTACCCGAAACACAAACCAAAGACTGTCCGCTCTCTCTGCACCTTGAGCCACATGACTGAAATACAGCATAGAATGATAAATACAGTTTTTAAAATTAACCAGATGTCTATGGCTGTAGATTTAAAAAGAGCTAGAATCAGACAAAAGGATAAACGAATATCTGCTAACTTTCTTGTGTCTAGTAATGTCATTGTTTGACTATGTTAGGTTTGTTTTGTCACCTGTTTTGTCACACCGCCCAGCCAGTTATATAGCGTCGGGTTTTTGTCCCCACTATGAATGTCACGGTTTAAAAACTACCCCCATAGTGTGGGGAGGGCTGGTTCTAACCATAATTGAAATGGCCAGGGGGCCAATCCCTGTCCGGGGTCTCCCATCATCCCCCTTCCTCCTTATGATGATCCGTGACCATAGAGTCTGGCCCTGAGGTGCTGTGGTTAAGGCGAGAGTTTGACAGCCCAATCACCTCCGTAACGCTGGCGATGGTTCCCCCAACCATGGGCCTCGCACACCCAAAGCAGGCTTATGTGACACTGACAGGCTACGCAAGGTGCCGTGTCAAGTACATTTCGCCTTAGATAGTCAACAGAAAGGCGCTCGGAAGATAAACGGGCTTCAATGAACACATGCATTTAGGAACATCCTTACATCAGATGTTGAGTTCAAGGGCTTAATTAAACACCATGCCCACCCTCCACCCCCCACAACACAACCTGCTACAGATAAAATGAAACACTTGCAATTACACAGGCCTTTGAAATGCCCTGGACACTGATCACTGTGGTTCCGCATTTAAGCTCTCTCTCAAAAGATTCGATTTGAGGATTTCATTTGAAAAAATTCTAATGTCATATTGTACACCAGTCACAAATTGTTATTAATAAAAATTGATGGCATTAAGAAACTGAAGAGACAGCAGGCGCTTGCAGTCTCCTGGTACATTACAAGTCATGTCTGAGAGTCTTCCTGATCAAAGGCACTTTCACGTTATATCGCAAGCACTCAAAAATCATTCCATGCCGCGTAAATCATTAAGCACAGACATTAAAAAATAAAGCCTAATTTCTAAAATATGTCGACCAATTAAAAAGAAATTAAGCAGTAAAACAGAAGAAAGCAGAAGATATTTGGGCTACAGTTGATCTCCAATGATAAAGACCTGGACAGGAGATGAGAGGGAGCCGTGCTGACGAGGGTCCGAGGACAGTGCCACAGAGAGCGCGGTACAGCTCCACTGAGACCATAGCCATGGCAAGCAGCTCAACTTCGAGCTGTGGCACAACCTGTGAGACTCGAGTTTCAGAGCATGGAAACTAAAGGATCAACCCCTCAGAAGATGAGGCTCTTGGACCTGATGGGAATGCCCTCCCCAGACGCACCATGTGGGCCCATGGTTGCCACGATGCTCTACAGCAGGGTGAAGCAAATTGACCTGGAAGAGACTTTTAATGTACCCCAGCTGCCCATAGAGCAGATCATCAAAACAACTGTCAGAGGTGTCTCTTATGAGCTGTGTGGAGAGAGCAGAAGAAAGCAAGAAAAAAGCTAGCTTTTTAAAGAACTTCATCCACAAGGGGACACAGAAAAATCCAGAAATGCTTCAAAAGAGAGAAAAAAACACACATCAGACCGAGTGAAAGGGTGGTACTTTTTTCTTCTCTCTCTCTCTCTCTCTCTCTCTCTCTCTCTCTCTCTCTCTCTCTCTCTCTCTCTCTCTCTCTCTCTCTCTCTATTGCTGTTGGTGGATCACGAGCTCAGACGATCTGGCAACAGGAATTTTAAAACCTTCTCGCCCAGTTTTGCACCTAAGTCTGCGGTACGCATTAAAAGCAGACAAGCTAACTGTTTGCCCTGTCTGTTTGATATGGCCCCACCTTTGGAGTGGCTAAACAAAACCACAAGTGAAAATGAGACAAGAGGCGAGGCCAAAGATCAACCAGCCAAGGTCGACGATTGCAGGGGGGAGAAAATAAGCTGGAGTGGGGGGGGCGAAAGACTGGAATGGATGAAAAAGAACAGATTTTTTCTTTAACCAGACGGAGAGAGAAACCCAAGGGCCTAAATAAGATCACACTACATTTGCAATTTGCCTGACACTCTTCTCCTGTCTCTAACATAAGCCCCCACTCCTGCCATCCCACAGCAGTTATTTATCAACAGCACAGACAGGCAGGGGTGAATGCCCAGTGATGCATCGTACAAGCCATGTGCCATGGTCCGTCCTGCTCCGATACAGCGCAGTGGTCTGTCTAGCCAGCTGAGGAGGAACGGCCCCTGCTGAAGGGCTTTGGGTGTCTCGGATCAACTCCATTGGCATTCTGAACCAATTTACCGATAGGGGGAAAAAGGCCGACCGGAGCACAGTGAAACTCAGTGAAACAAAGCCAGCTGGCTCCTGTTGCTAGGCAGAATGTGCAACGAAAGAACAGAGGACAATGACAACAACTGACTGAGAATGGAGAGGTCCAGTCACCCCATATTAAAGATTATATCAATAGAGAGTTGGGGCGGGGAAAACAGAACATTGCCATAGCTTTGTTAGAGCAGAGATCATGATACATGGTGGGTAACAAACTGAGGAATCTATTTTAGGGGTATTTCAGATATAGCCTTCCAGAATTAACGTTAAAATTGATAATCTGCTCATGCAAGTCAAAGAGAGAAATAGATCAATCCCCAAAAAAATAAAAATAAAAATGAAATTTCTATTGGGAAGCTATGTTCACAAATGAGTCAGAGTCTTCCCTTTATATGTATTTTTCTTTTAATGATCGCAGCTGATTAAAGAATTCAGGACGGAGCAACCATGCATGGTTTCAGTGCTGCGATAATGCAGCCAGTTTAAGTAAATGTAAAACCGTGTGAAAGAAAGCTAAGCGCTGCAGCCACCGTGCCAGCTACTGAAATAGCATTTAAGTAAGGCATAAGTCCGAAACTCAGTTTTGGCACTGCTGAATGCAGAAATTGGGAAACATTTAGCAAAGTAGAGCCATTGTCCCGACCCCACCTTGGTATGTCCCCCTTGCTGGGGAATATTTGTGCCTCGGTACTGGTCCACAGCTCTGCGGTTTCCACGGGCTCTGACCAAAAACATACACAGGGGCCATGGCTGGAATTCAAAAAGCAGCATCCTTTCAATTAATCAGACTGGCAATTTCCCTAAGTGTCTGTGGCTGCATTACATTATGTATGAATAATGATAACCTTGTTTTGATTGGTGGATTGCTCAGAATTCAGACTAGGTTTGTGGTGTCCAAGGGGACCACCGATTCATTCAAGTCAGACACATGCAATTTTTGTCCAATGAGGTCCACAATCCCCAGCAACTTAACCCAACTCAAACACAAACCAAGTTATCTTCTAACATCCTGGCAATGAGGTCCACAATCCCCAGCAACTTAGCCAAACTCACACACAAACCAAGTCATGTTTTAACATCCTGGCAATGAGGTCCACAAGCCCCGGCAACTTAACCCCAACTCACAAACAAACCACGTCATGTTCTAACATCCTGGCATTGAGGCCCACAATCCCCAGCAACTTAATCCAACTAACACACAAACCAAGTCATGTTCTAACATCCTGGCAATGAGGTCCACAATCCCCAGCAACTTAACTCAACACAAACAAACCAAGTCATGTTCTAACATCCTGGCAATGAGGCCCACAATCCCCAGCAACTTAATCCAACTAACACACAAACCAAGTCATGTTCTAACATCCTGGCAATGAGGT
>JAOYSI010000005.1:1545489-1555966 GCA_025775065.1 Hiodon alosoides | reverse complement strand
GGGGGGGGGGGGGGGGGTGGATGGGGGCAGAAGTAGGTGAGTTGTTGTTGGAAATGCAGCGGGGTTTGTGTGAAGTGGGAGGGGGGGAGGGGTTGGCGGGCCAGTGGGGGTGGGCAGGATGTAAAGCGCTTGCTGTGGCAGAGTGTGGGGGGTGGGACATAAAGTATTGTTGGGGGGCTTCAGGGAGGGATTAGCACCAGCACTCTCCCACTGACTGATTCACACCCACACCCACACAAATCACGCATATACTCCAGACATACGCGCACAAGCACTCACACGTACAATCTGGTGCCCACTCACTCACATGACCGCACATCCTATTACGCTCCCCTGCACACACTCACTCATACGTTGACCTGTTCACCAGTGCACGGCCCCTGTCCTACTTCTGTTTGTGTAAAGATATATAATATACATGCAACATGAGCACACATTTATTTAACCCTCTCTGCCAGGGACCCTCTCTACACATAATCATATAATCCACAAAAGCTCCTACCAGAAATGATTTTACGCTCTGTGATCATAATAGTGTTTTCTTTTGCTACTCCCCCCACCCCCAACCCCGCTGTCCTGCCCCGTTTCAGAGCAAATGGTGCTAATGGCAATTTCAGAGTCAATAGCTTGTTGACTGGTCAACCTTGAAAAGAAGAATAAAAAAACATGGCAGACAGGGTGGAGGACAGACCCTGTCTCCCAAGCTGGCCACGCCCACCTCTGTGGCTCAACCTCGGGAGCAGTCAGACAGTGGTATCCCCACCCCCCCCCCAAAATATCTCAGGATCATCCCGGCCCTGTGCTGCCACTGCCCAGATGCGCTGGAAGTACAGTGGGAGGGCACTGATGGGAGGGGTGTCTGTCTCAGACTGTCTCAGACGCCCTACAGCAGGGTTCAGCTGGGACGGCACACCCCTTTTCTCTCCCTCTCTCTGTGCCAGGGGATTCATAATAAATGAAGGAATCCCCTGAAAAGAAACGCATGCATGTTTATTCATTCTTTATTTATTGTGGGCATTCAGACTGGCCACTGGTTGGTTCATGCAAGAGGGTGGAACATCTTCTCTCTGGATGAGACCCCCAAAAGATGCTGGGGAGATATGCAATCGTTGTGGCTGGTGGCTACAAAGGGGTGGGTGGGGACTCAGTCCCCGACAGTCACTACTCAAGGCCTGGCTCTGGAGGGGGAGGGGTGGATTATGCAAGTAAACATGATGAGAGAATATCACGGTAGAGTGATAAAGCTCGGTGGAGACAACGAGGCTGGTAGAGGATGGGAGAGGTCGGGGTCTGGGGCGCTGAAGGATG
Source organism: Hiodon alosoides (assembly GCA_025775065.1). Classification (NCBI taxonomy): domain Eukaryota; kingdom Metazoa; phylum Chordata; class Actinopteri; order Hiodontiformes; family Hiodontidae; genus Hiodon; species Hiodon alosoides. The sequence goes on along the minus strand of JAOYSI010000005.1, from coordinate 1,554,658 downwards.
ACGAAAGCCAGCTAGGCTTTGCCATCTGGACAGCCCCCATTCAGAAGCAGAAATCCACGCTGGGATCGGTTGAACGTAATAAAATGTGCCCACTTCAGAATATCCTCTTAGCCTTGTTGGACAATGACATGTGACATCATCACTTTTTTCACGATGAGCACCACCACCACAAACAAAAAGGTCTCGAGCGACCATCGACAATTCTGTATGGGAGCTCACAGGTACGCTGTGGCATGGCACAGAAGAGAATTGCACGCATGTGCATGTGTAAGGCGGTGTCCAGTGGGGCAAGGGGAGGCGGGCCGGAGACGGGGCAGGAGGCAGGGGAAGGGTGTTACAAGGGGAAAGATGGCCAGGATGAAGCTAAGCGGACTAGACGGTAACATTAAGAGCAAAGAGAGATAGGAGGAGAGGGCCCATGAGTGTCCATATAAACAGAGATGCATGAAGACCACATAGGGTGACCAGAGGGAGTCCGTCGCCATGTATATCATGGTGGAAAAAAAACCCATCCATACGGTCATACAGTTGTCTTTCATAGCTCAGGCCACAAAAATCTCCCAGCACACACCTCAGCAGAACATTCAGGTGCCTTATTTTGGAACGATGAGAAGAATTGAGCTTAGAACTCTTTTGTTGAACAAGATTGTCTAAGCATTTCTTCTTAACGTAAAAGTTTCCCTTCCTCTTGTAAATCCCTGTGTATTCGCAATGGTGGCTGCAGCTTCTGTTGTTAACGGGCACCTTCATCAAATCTGCATTTAAGAAAATGTAATTCACATTATAAATGAATTGAGCCACCCACTGGAGGTTGTAACTGAGTAAGCTAAACAATGTGGTCCACGTGAAACTGCTTCAGGGCAGACCTCCCAAGAGTGGTGCTGCCTCGCCTCCACACAGCCGGCTTTGTTTCCCTCCCCATCCCGAAGTGGGCCATCTAGGATTTTATTTGCCATCTCGCCGCTCATTGGAAAACCCATAAACTCTGAAACAAAGTCCAAACAAGACCGCAAGGTTCAATACCAATTGCATTATTCACTGTTCAAAGTGAAACCTTAAAAATGTTCTTTTTAAAGAGGAATTGACATCACCGACAACTTGATGGTAAATAGAGATATTGTCATCAGCAGCACCGGTGCTATTTTGTGGGAGAGGGAGAAACTTTGTGATAGGGCCCACCTCTGGGCTATCGCAGAGCTTTGCTGTCCTGTGGGGCGCTATGGCTTGTGTCTGGGCTCGGTTGGATTCTGTGGGGATCTGTGGGGCTCTGTGAGGCTCTGTGGTCTGAATCTGAGCCCAATGGGGCTCTGTGGCCTGCGTCAACCATCTAGTTCGGGGGAGGGTAATAACCAAGGTGTAACCTAGTGAATGGAGGTTGTAGTGAGTAGAGGTTGTACTGAATCTAGGCTGTAGTGAATGGAGGCTGTAGTGAGTGGAGGCTGTAGTGAGTGGAGGTTGGAGTGAGTGGAGGCTGTAGTGAATGGAGGCTGTAGTGAGTGGAGGTTGGAGTGAGTGGAGGCTGTAGTGAGTGGAGGTTGTAGTGAGTGGAGGCTGTAGTGAATGGAGGTTGTAGTGAGTGGAGGCTGTAGTGAGTGGAGGTTGGAGTGAGTGGAGGCTGTAGTGAATGGAGGCTGCAGTGAGTGGAGGTTGGAGTGAGTGGAGGTTGGAGTCGGAATGCCCGGGATTTTACCGCAATTCTGGGTCTTCCTCTCCTATATAGTATTGGCATCAGCCTTGCTTGTTATTCTGAGGGTTATTTTAGACAGGTAAAACAGATCACCGGACACACAAGTCCTTCAATGCAACATTGGCTGGTGTCGGATCCAATGTGATTGCAGATGATCGTTAGAGCTATGATGGGACGCATCCTCTCTGGCGGAGACCCGGCCATGGAGGAATACTGACAGAAACCTTGAAATGGCAGTTGTGCATGTGAGGCACACCTGAGAGATGTGTCCCAACATGTTGATTAGCCCTTGTTTGGCTCTGCACTGGTGGAGGCCTGCCTGCCTGCCTGCCTGCCTGCCTGCCTGCCTGCCTGCCTGCCTGCCTGCCTACCTGCCTACCTGCCTGCCTGCCTGCCTGCCGCTGAATGGACTTGATTGTGAACAGCGGAGAACACCATCTGTCTCGGCCAGGAAAAGTGGCTGGGGGGGTTGAGTGCGGCTAATGGCTACATATTCAGCAGTCAGCTCTTTCTCCCTCATTATTTCTGCTAGTGCTGAGCTCAGCTTGGTGGGATCAGGTAGAAAGCAAAATAGGCAGGATCAGGTCCAAACGGGCTAACCTGGTCTCCATGACTGGTTGCCTAAATGGATTCACTAAGAGGTTTGATCATCAAAGCCCCATAACTAAACTTGAGTTCATCAACATGATTAAGCCTCCTAAGAGAGAAATAGGATCCCACTATTGATTGTGATTCCATGTTCCAGCGGTAGTTCACAGCAATGGCCAGGATCTGAATACAACAAGATCATTGGTAGATGTGGTGGACAAACACACACACGCACTAACACGCAGGACACTTACACACAGGCACTAACGGCACACAGTCCCGTTAACAATGCCACTCTTCAACACACAAACTTCTGCTCATTCTTTTGATTTACATCCCTGTAATTCTTCCTTCCTCTGCATCTCTCAAACCTTTCCTACAGTTCTCCCTGACTCTCTCCCTCCTCCCTCCTCCTTCCAGGGCTGCCCCACCCTCTGTCTGACAGTCCCCATTCCAGGCCGAGCTGGGGGAAAAAAGGGAGGAGAGGAGGGGTGTCGTTCACTCGCTACCCTGGTCTCGTTGCGTCTCTATCTGGGCCAGTTGGCCCTTCCTGGCCCCGCACTTTGTCCTTTGTGCAGACAAGGTGTGTCCAATGCACTGTGAGCTTTGTCCCAGGAAGAATGACAGCACTTTGCTGAGGGGAGGACGGACAGGAGGGGCTTATAATCCCAGTTTACAGAAAGGTCGGGTGCTTCAAAGCCCAAACCGCAGAAAGGCTGGAGAATGTGGTGCTCCATGTTGAGCGGGACAAGGAGTCGGACACAACGCGTGGCCCCACCCCTGACACCATGAAAGAACCGCAGTAAAATGGGAGAAGTTTTCCCCTCTTTGATTTCCCACAAACTAGGCTAGTAAATAAGCTATCCTCTTGGCTCTGTTACAAATCCTCCACTTGCTGACTCAAAAAGGCAATTTCATGCGTTTAGCTTGATGGCCGTCCTGTAGCAGAACTCATAATGGGGCTGAGCACTCCCAGGCACCCAGTCCTGACAAAACGGACGCTTCACGCTTTTCACATCCTCCAACATCTTTTAGCGCTTGGCCCAAGGTTATTGACAGCCTAAATTGTGCTGTTACAGTACAGCATATGATACTGATCCATATCTGATAATCTCGCTCAATTCCAGTGCACCCTGTGCTTAAGTTTTTACACACATAGGCTGCTATATTGAAATTAAACTGGCATGACCTGAAGGCCTCCAGATGCCTCATGTAAGGATATGGATCCACATGTGGTCACTAGGTCAAATTCAAAAACAAAAAATCATCTGTGTAAATATGCCTCCAAGCACTGGGATCTGTATATAATTCATTGGATTTATATCTGTGTGTGTTTGTGGTGTGTGTATGTGTGTGTGGGTCTAGTGTGCGGAAATTTGTCGTGTGTGTATGTGGTGTGTGGGTGTGTGAGAGAACTCCTCTTGTGACCACTACAGTGGTCTTTAGACAGACACAGTCGGTGCAAAAAGAGCAAGCAATGCCAAAGGAGAGAAGAGCTTCCCCACACCGTCAACATCGACACTGGCATAATGCATGAAGTTTGACTATAAAGCTGTAATGATGTAATAATTGTGGGCCAGGAGCAGAGGCCCATGGGTAGGAGTGGACGTTGCTTTGGGCCCTAAAATTTAATAATTCACAGATTTCTCTTTGTATGAATGTGTCTTGGTGGCTTACAGCGCCAGGGTCCTGGGTTTGGATCCAGCTTGGGTCACAGTGTGGACTTTGCCAGTTCTCCCAGTGTTTGCATGGGATTCCTGCTTCTGTCCACAGACTTGTGAGTTAGCTTGATTAGTGTCTGGGGATTATCCCTAAGTGAGTGGTTGTCTGTGTTTCTTTGATGGATTGCCCCACTGGTTGCCTCAGACAGGGAAAACCAGAGCTCCTGGTGCAACTTATAGCTAGGGACCTCGTAACCCAGGACTGTGGCTGAAATTTCAGGACTCCTGGCAAACACAGACCAAGTGCAGAGGGGTAAGGGAATCAATTTCAGTATTTCTTGATGAGTCTTTCTCAAATCTCACCACAGCTGAGTAGGCGGGCGAAGTAGAGAGGATGCTGTCCTTAACTTCAGGCAGGCAGATCCAGGCAGACTATTTACATGCAGGGCAAAGAACGGGAGCAATTTAAAAGTACCACCCTGGAGGAAGGGCCAACAAACAACGCCAGCCTGGAGGAGGGGCCAACAAACAACGCCAGCCTGGAGGAGGGACCAAAAAACAACGTCGGCCTGGGGAAGGGGCCTACCAACACCACTGGCCCCTGCTTGTGAGAAAAAAGAATAATTCATGGTTCTGGTTGGCCGGGCGGCAACGGGCCGGCGAGCCGGTACAGAGGCGGCCCCTGCCGCGGCGGGTGACTCAGACGGGCAAAGTGACAACTCCCACTACTCCTCGATTCCCACAGCCCATCCTCTGGCAGAGTCGGCCACGGCTGGATAACTCAGCGCTGCAGATGGGGACGGAACAGCGGGGAAGGAGGGCGCACGGAGGCTATCGTGACGGGAACCGCTGCGCTCCATCCAGACGCGTCAACACTGCCGCCGTTCAGTGGACTGACCAGCAAAGAAGGTGCTCAGTGTTCAGTGAGTGTGTGGGGGTGGGGGGGTGAATGTGTAAATATTCCCCCAGCTGCGGATCATGAGGAAACACCTATTGCATCTAATGCTGTCTCTATCTCCACCAGCAACTGGACAGGATGAGAACCCAGCAATGAGGCTCTCATCGCCGCATCACTGAGGATCCCCAGACCGCACGTACCATGATGTATTGGATTAGATAGAACCATGAGCCTTTGAGCCTCTGCGCTTATGTGCCAGAATCTGTGGGCCTGTGTGAGACTTGAATGTGTCAGTCAGTGTTTCACTCTTTTAACACGTGCAGGTGTCGCTAACCAGAACTGGGTTCCATGTCAATGCTCTCTCTGCTCGCTCCCTCCCTTTTGTACTGCTATTGTGACTTATGACACATCTGGATCACAACACAGGGACATCCCATTAGTGATCATTAGATAGCTGTGATCTTTCACATTCCGTTGCTCTTTCACGGTTAAGAAACATAAGGTTATCTACAAAGTGAATTTCCAGTATGGAATGAAAAAACATCTTGAACCTAAACTAAATACCCAAATAGGAGTGCATTAAGACGGTTTAGCGTGATACAAGGCTGTTAAACATATGCATACATAACATGCTGGGGCCACGACTTCCCGCTGTGAGGAGGCAAGGCAAAGATTCTTTAACTGGCATACCTCTGGGATCGCTAATGATTAATTAGCTTGTGTCATTAAGTGAAGCAAATGTCACCCCAGCTTCCTGGGAAAGCTGTCATACAGCCTGCGATCGCAGCTCTCACGGGGCCTCGGAAAACAAAGCATTTATCGACATCTGGTGGACAACTGGAAAACTGCAGCAGCAATTGAAATTATCTCTGCAAGGAGATCTGCTATGGAACGAAACATTTCACCCTAACCCAGAGCCGTTCCTGACCTCCCTGGGGCCCTAAGCAAAATTCTGCTAAGGGGCCCTCCTACCTGACCCTGGAGCCATGTAAACCATGACACGAGGGGGAGACGAGGCCCTTGCGTAATTTGCGGGGCCCTACGCAACTTGCGTAGTGAGCGTATAGGGCCGCCCGGCTCTGCCCAAACCACAGACAAGTCTTCCACCTGCTGATATTGGAAGGGGAACCAGAGTGACCTGGACACCATAGTGACGGAGAAATACATTTCCCGTTCTGCAGTAAGCACAGAATCTGGCCAGATTCTGGCAGACTGGGCCAAACGGTTCCGACCAGTGCCCCTCAGGGGTCGCAGGTCCTAGAGGCCCAGTGACCTCAGGGCCAACACATTTTCACAGAAAGAGGTTTCCCTAAATGGTACAATCCGGTTCTCACCGAATACACAAACTCAAATCGCAAATGTGCCTATTTAAAGATGTTTACTTACCCATCTTTCAGCCTCCCAAATGTCTGACTGCAACTTCTGTTCTGCTGCCTGAAGGTTGGACATCACTGAGAGCATTGAAATGAGATGCCCCACACGCAGCGTAACTGGGCAGAGAGGCAGAACGAAGTCCGCCCCAGTGGAGGTGATGCAGGGCAGGAGGGCTTCTCCATGTGTCCGTCCCGCACCTCCCTCCTCTCCCACTCCTGCAGAGACTCGGGGTTCTCTCTCAGCGCCTCCATCCTGTTGGGGAGTGTGAATGGGGGCCTGAGCTGGCCGTCCGGCTCATTAAGGGAAAACCGAACAGGAAGTTCACCCGAGTGTGGCGAGCTGTTTTTTTACCTCCTCCTTCTTCTCCTTTCTTTTGCCAAACCGCAGGTATTGTACTGGGTTGGAGAGTGACTCCCAGCTGAACGTGAACACTCACACACACAATACACACACAATAGCACACCTGTCAGACCCTTTCCACACTGTGAGCAGGAGCAATGAGGCCCTGCGTCTCCCTCCTCCTGTGGCATTGCCCTTCTCTTACATTTAAGATGAACCATTCAAGCTCTTCTCTTTCTTGCGTGCAGCACAGATACATTCACCGTTACACACAGACACAAACACACACACTCTCTCTCTCTCTCTCTCTCACACACACACACACACCCCCACACACACTCTATCTCTCTCTCTCTCACACACACACACACACACACTGCAGTTCCAAGGGCTCAAAATAAATCATTGTAATATCGTGGTTTTGTAATTTTCAGTATTTTTGACAGAATTTTAACATTCTAGGAAGGAACTTGTGACATAGAACCTTTTTAAATAACAAAAGCAGCCATTGACAGTTTGCACATCCTGAAGCACTAGGTGCCCCACTCCAAAAGGAAGCCCGCCCAGTGGGCACATGACGGCCATAGGAGTGAAAGGTTTCCTCACCACCAACAGCTCCCATACTCCATCCTGCGTGGGCCATTCCGTACAACACACCATGCGGTTATCTACCGTCTTTTGCTCTGTTTGTTTCCTTTGCTGTAATAGTTAAATAGCTTTGAAGACCAAGTTGGGTTGTGGCAACGCTTCAACCTCCAACGCTTTGAATTACTAATTCATTTGTGCATACAACAGTCAGGACTGGAGCAAACCAAACCAAAAACAAAGACCAATGAACAAAAAAAGAAGAAGATGTTGTTTTTTTTAACAGGTGCAAGCGTTTTGAAATCCGAGTTTTGCACACAGATTGAATGTCACAGGTTTGGGTTCAATCACCCAGAAAAACACAGAGCTTAGACCTACTCCCTCAACCACCCAGATGCATACACGTGTGTGTGTGTGTGTGTGTGTGTGTGTGTGTGTGTGTGTGTGTGTGTGTGTGTGTGTGTGTGTGTGAGTGTCTGTGTACATCCGTTGTCCACTGTATTCCTCCAGAGTGTCTGCGTACATCGCGGCCAAGCTTAGAGGTGCTCATTTGAGCCGGTTCTATGATGTGTGTTTTGTGATGAGGAGTTCGTCAGCTAGAAAGATTTAATTAAAATGCACTTTGTTCCATTATGATGCCCTCTCTTTGCAGCCTGCACCACAACACTACTGGTCTGAAAGTAATTAGAATGGGGGCCTTTGGAGGCACAGCCGCGGATCCTCCATGGTCAATGGAGGGGAATCACCTTCCCCTCAATGGGGGCTTACATCTAAGAAGACACTTTATTTTTCTACACTTGAGGTTTGTTGTCTTTTGTGTCCATTATCCCATTCAGGGGGCATTTCATGCAGCTGTATCCCCACTAAAAAAAAGGCTTTGTGCAAAACCCATGAATACGCCTAGTGTGTCTGTGGCAGGTAGCCCTTACAGCAAGTTAATCTCCTGAAAGAGCTCTATACAAGCACTTTTAAATTCTCCCTTTGGTCACCAGGGGCTGTCATCAATCGGGCACTTCTGTCTTTTGTCGGGGGCCCAGGTCCTCTCACGTGAATGTGAAGCATCGACCGTCAACAATGGCAGCCGAGTGTGCTGAAGCGATGGCCTCCAGGGAAAACATCAGTAATTGCTTATAAACTGTTTTTGGACGTCTGAGACAAACACCATTGTGGCTTCTCACGGCAAGTTTACGCTCGTTTGTTTGTTTGTCGCAGGACGTGGCCAACGACGTCCGTCTCCTACCTTTGCCCCTCGTTTGATGCGGCACCTGAATGTATCGACAGGGGGCCCAGTCAGTTTCTGTGTCCAATGGAGTGGGAGACGTCTGTCGGGCTGCCCTGAATTACGGCTTACTTCTGCGGACGCCCCTGAGCGATGGATAACAAGAGCACAATATCTGGGGTCAAGGGTCACCATGTCAGTCAGGCAGTAAACACTCCATGCTTGGCTGACTCACAAAAGCTGGGCCCACTCCCTCCAAACACTTCAGCTTTTCAAAGCACCTGGGCCCCCTTTATAAATTTGGGCCTTTGCCGCATTAATCAGGGAAGGGGGGCATGCCGAGGCGTGATGGAGATGTAACTACGCGAGAATGGGGGCAGTAATTACGGGATGTGGTGACAGGAAGGGAGAAGGACTGGTGAGATGCTTGCCCCGCCTAGTCTCCTGAGCAGTCATATATTTCAGGCCTACAGATTCAGGACCCTATCACTGCATCAGCTGTCCAGGCCTGCATCCCTTGGGGCTACATGTTTAGGACCTTCTTACAGAAACAAGAACCAGAAGGACCAGGAAGCTGGGAAGACCAGGAGATCAGGATGACCTGGAAGAGATGGAAGACCAGGAGGGCTGGGAAAACCAGAAGGACCAGTAGACCCAGGAAGACCAGGAGGATTGAGAAGACCTGGAGGATAGGGAAGACCGGGAGGAACAGGATACCAGGAGGACCAGTCTATCCCATAGTCATAGCCATAGTTTTGTTTCCGGCACTCACCCTCTTTGTATGCTGCCATAGATGTATGTAGCTGTGACCAATCAAT
>JAOYSI010000005.1:1514755-1530739 GCA_025775065.1 Hiodon alosoides | reverse complement strand
AGTGATGAGGACAGGGGAATGGGAATGGGGGAATCTCATTCACTCAAGTGCCAGTGATGAGGACAGGGGAATGGGAAAATCTCATTCACTCAAGTGCCAGTGATGAGGACAGGGGAATGGGAATGGGGGAATCTCATTCACTCAAGTGCCAGTGATGAAGACAGGGGAATGGGAATGGGGGAATCCCATTCACTCAAGTGCCAGTGATGAGGACAGGGGAATCCCATTCACTCGGTGCCAGTGATGAGGACAGTGGGAGGCAACGTCGACGCACAATCTGTCAGGGCCTGCATTAGCTTGGCTCTTTTTTACCATTCTTATGCTTCACCTCCGTTGGCTAAACATTACCATGACATAAGCGTCACCAAAGTGTATTTGATCAGCCATTGTAATTGCCGGTTTAAAACATATAATGCTAGGAGCTGTATTGGAATATGGTTGTTAAATGATTATTCTCTGAATAGTTGTTGCTGTTAGAGTGCATGGTTATCTAAGGGTCCCTGCAGAAAATGTGTAGAGCCAGTCTTTTATATATTTACTAATGTGCAGTGCTCGTTTATAATGGCAAACAAAACCGCAACTTGTGTGGTATTGAACTCTCTAGCAGTCTTAAAATCTAGAAAAGCAGCCTGTTTTTGTGTGGGGGGATGAAAGTGGAAAGAGGGTGTGACATCACTGCTTGGCTGATTTTCATGTCCAGTTAATCTTAAAGTTGATGTTACAGTTTTTCTCGATTGCTAAATCAGTATTCATGGAACCATGGTCCTCAAAATTATCTCCAAAAACAAATCGTGTGGAACAATATTCACTCATTGCCAAATGTATTGCCATTTCTGCACAAAGTGCAAGTCTTTAACACATTTTTGCTAACCAGTAAATGCACGTCTCTGTGCACAAATTCCAATCATATTGTACTTGTTAATCAAAATCAGTCTCTAGAACACAATAAAAAATATTGTTAATCTTCTGCTCATTATATTTTCATTACCTTTCTCAATCCCTGATCAGTAGTAAAATGATGTGCAGTCCAGAACCAGAACAAGAACCAAAGACAACTTAAGACCCAGTTAACCATAAGTCCATTCTATTCTTCCCTCCGTTCTCCCCATTCCTGAACCGTATTGGAGAGTTATTCTCAGCATGGAGGGGGGAAGTTGTGGCCCCTAAGATCAAAGGACTTTGCTTGATACTGGCTGCCAGTCTTACCATAACGAAGATTCTTGCAATTCATCACTGATTATCATTGGTTTAATTGGTTATTTATTTAACGTTTTCATTTTTGGTTAGTACTTTCCTAGTACCCCAGTACTGGCTGATCGAACGCTATAAACTTAATTTTGTGGAACTTTACAAAACATTTATGTTTATTTACTGATATCTTTAATGTATGAAATTCATGATTTTTAAAATGCATAACCCTCATACTCTGAACTGTCATACTCCAGGGTTTTGTACATATGATATTGATAGTTACTTTTTCTTTACCGTTGTGAAACGGGGAGTATGAACTTTTCATTCAACGAAAAATGAAGCTGTTTTGATGGATGTAGTAATAATATGGCATGCATTTCATTTAAATGGGTTTAGGGTGTAGCATAGGGATCTGAGTTTCCTCTTTTAAAAAAAAAGTCAACGTTTTTCAAGAAATGTTTGTAAGCAACCGAGAAAAACTAGTTTTTTTTTTTTTTTTTTTTTTTATTTATAATGAAATAATTTTTGGAGGATTGGTGTGATTTGTTTTGCTTTTGGTACCCTATTCATTCCTTATATAGCGATGGTATATTTTATCAGTCGATATTGATGTTTAGTCTTAAATACATACTCTCTCGGTGATGAATGTGATTAGCAATTGATGTCTTTTTTTTATATGCCTAATGGCCCATCTTTCTGTGTTAGCAGTCCACTATACCCACACAGCGGGCTTAAATGCATGGTAGTATGTCCATCCTAATGTGTCACCTCCCCTCCCCCTGTTCATTTCCCTGTCTTCCAGTAGACCCCTGCGATGTTCTCAGCACTGGCCCTGTGGATCTCCAGTGTGTCCCCGTGGAAACCCAGTTTCATCAGTTCCCTAAATTCCTGGTGCCTGCTCAGGCGGCCCTAAATCCAGTAAGCCTTTCACGAAACCCGAGATAAACCAGTGCCACCACAACACTGAACACAGATCCGTTATCAGCTTGTGCCCAAGAACATGTGTATCATATATATATAGAAACTTGTGCCTACTCTGCATCTCAAACTAGTGATGGTGTGAACCAGTTTCAGAGAGACCTTTTGTTTTTTGTTTTTTTGTTGTTTTTTTCTCTCGTCAGTCCTTAAAAAAAATAAAATTTCTACGAGCTGGAGTTTGCCGGTTCAAATCCAGCTCATGTCATTAGCCGATTGTGACTGGGAGAGCACAATCTGCTGGGTTTCTATAGGCTCGGGCTTAACAAGCGTCTCCTCCTGGCTTCCTGGGCGCCGGCAGGCTGGCAGTACCATCAAGAGGGGCGCCTCTCCTCCAAAGAGACAGGTGGCTTATCGTACCTCCTCGCCCGCAGGGTGGTGGGTGTCGTAGTGACAAGCCAAGATGCACTAGTACAATTGGGGATTCCAAATTGGGGAGAAAAAATAATTGGAACTCAGAATGGGCACAAAACACAAAACAGAGAAGCCATGACCATGCTTGATTGTACAGGGGGAAATATATTTTTTCAAAATATTTTATCAAATTGCTCCAATTCAACAAAAGATTTGAGGATAACTGAGGACTTTGGAACCGCCCCTACCCCCTGACCGGACCCAATCTTTCACACCTTAGAAGACATGTGGATCCCTGTGAATTTTATAGGTGCCTTTTATTTAGCCGCCATCCAAAAGAAGGATGGGGGGGGAAGTTGGACTGCTTATCCAAACGGTGACTTTGCTAAAAGAACGAAGGCCTTTGGAGAAGTTGTCTATGCTAACGAGTGTCGACATGAGATAAGTAGGAGTTGGCCTTCGCTTGCTTAGACTTGCGTAAGAAGGTGGCCTAAGAACATTTTTCTCGCAACGTCAAAAGATTTTTTATCAGATCTTTCAAGGCCACAGATTGTTCGGGATATGCATGTCGTATAATCAAATTCTTAGCCATAGTGGGATTGCTCCTCCTACCTGTGCGGAAGATTTACTGCACATATCTTCTTAAACATTTCTTCTCATCTAGTTACTGATCACGCCTTTGCTAGAAGAAACTCGGTCAGCACGTTTTTGGGTACTGATGTTTTTTTCTCTGAGACTCCAAACAGCCTTAAGCAGATCGATGTGGAGTGGGACAGGCATTTGAAAAGCAATTAGAAGACTTGAAAGTTCTGCAAAACGTCAAAACTGGAGTGCTGGTTCGTTTTTGTTTTTTCTTGACTTTTAAACACACCACGGCCATCAGCCTTCTGCTCACACGGGCTTTTCTAGAACGGAAACGACGTCTCTGGAGGAATATAACGTGTGGTCAGTCACTCCTCTTGTGCTTAACTAGCTGTTCTTTGTATGCATTAGAGTTCAGTGGTTGGCGTCTGTGTATCAGCTGCATATTTACCCCCAGCATAAAAGGTGCACTGGATTTATGTTTTTGACCCTAGAGCAAGAGTGGCTCGAAGAGCAAGAGGCACTATGCAAAAATACTGCTTGGGTGGAATGCAGTGAACTGACGCTCACGCGTACGCAAATGCGCGTACAAAGGCAAAATGAGTGGATGTTTGCTATTATTTTCTGATTGTCTTCTAGTGCATGAAATGGGTTTCTCGTGTAGAGTATATCAGTACATTTTGTATGATTAAAAATTGGAGATATCTGTGTAAACTGAGGTACGGTGCACTGCAGTTAAAATTTAAGTTTAAAAGCAGTTGTTTTAGGAAAGGTTAGAAATGGGGAAATTAAAATTGCCTTTCTGTTGATTGCACTGTAATTGGGTTATATATTTAACCTGTTAAATGGTATGTGTTTTTTATTTTGAAACTTTCTGTTGTTGGATGGGCATAAAAATTGACCCAGAAACGGAATTGCGGCCGTGCTTTGGACTGTTAATCACTGGTGGCTGTGTTTGGGAGAGGAAGGGGAACAGAAGAGGATGGGGTGAGGAGCGGAGGGGTATAGTGCTGGAGGGGGTGCCGCTCATTAACGGCATTTAATTTTGGTTCTCCTAGGACTGAAAATGCAGAGGATTCTTGATTTTCAGGAGGCAAGCCTTATGGAATAAAGTGCGTAGGAATTGGGCTGACCTTGATGTGTGTTAAACATCCCGCATTCAATGAAAAAGGCAGGGTTAAAAATATAAATAGAATTACTTGGCACCCCTCCATTCGGTCTCCAGCAGATTTAAACCATCGTCAAAACGGCTTGAGAGATTTAGCTTCCGCCATTAAATTGGGTTATATGAATATTACTTGCATAGTTAGGGTGTAAATTCTAATTTCTGAAAATTTAAGAGTGCTTTTCAAAACAACAAGTGTTCAATACATTGTAAAAACAAACTAGAAAATATTACTTTGTTAATATTTTTTACACTGGATCTTTTTTTTATTTTATGTTTTTGCTTTTTCTGTATCTGCCCCTTCTTTAAAATACAAACGTGGAAGTTGTGTGTGGCTTTCATAGGCTACTGTTGGTTATTTATTGAATTAACACTGAACCACCTAGTTAATGTGGCTCTAGGTGAAATGAGGGAAGTGGTAGTTTTTTGGGTTTTTTTGAAAAATGCAATCACACACACACTTTTTTTTTTTCCTCCAGTATGTCTTTTTTGCTTTCACAACATAAAAAAAAACAAAAAAAACTGAAATTATAATCAGCATATCTTCAGACTTAATGGATATAGAGAATATTTAATGTTTAAGTATATTTTTGTTATTACTAACATGAAATTAATAGCTGAGTATCTTTTTAAAATAAGTCATTGAGTTGAAATGCAAGGGTCATGCTGCCCTCATGTACTAGAGTAGGTGTCTTTCCCTTTCCCCCTTTGTATTTTCCCATTCGTCCCTTTGTCTTTTCCCATTCACCCCTTGTCTTTTCCATTTCCCCTTTCTTTCTCCCTCTTGGATGTTAATTATGCCTTCTCCAACTGCTGCTCAGCTGGAATAAAAACACAAGACTTGATTGATGAAACAGATGTGCCTCATTTGGGGCCTTAGATTTCACAAGTACATTGGGGTTTTAAATGAGTGTACTTCCCTTGTACAATAGAGCTCTTCGGTTGGTTAGCTTAGGTAATCCAAATGTAAATATGACAAATAGTTTTATTACTAATCTTTTCATCTCTTCCCCGAGGTCCTGAGTAGTCCTTTGATTCTTACTTTCGTGGGTATTATTTTCACTCAATGTTATTGCTATTAGCGGTATTACGCTAGGTTTTAATATCAACCAAAGGATGTGTTGGTGGTATTTAATGTAAGTTTAAACGTATCTTTTCCAGAGCAGTTCAGTTGTAAGTTCCATTATAAAGACAAACTCATAGCATGAAAATTAAATTCCATCCATAGTTTGGGTATTTTGCAGTTTAAAATGATGAATACAATTATATACATCTATATAAAATGCAGATTTGTATGTAACTTTACAATGATAGATTCATTGTTACCTATGATATTAAGTTGTTTGTTGCTATGGCAACAAAACTACAACATGGCTACCTTTGTATACCTTAATTGTGATTTTTTTCACATGTGAATTGAAATGTACAACGTTAACTTATTCAGAAAAGAATGGTTTGTTCGACAGTCTTGGATTGAAGATGATTAAATATTTTGTAGGTAAAAGTAAAGAAGAAAATGAATTCCAAAGGCCCTAATTTGGGCAGCGCAGGTCTTTTTTTTAATTTGCTTTTGATAGTATTTTTGGGGGGTGTCTCTGAGGCCTGGAGCAAAAGGTTGGAATGTTAGCGTCCTTATTTTATACAGCTTTGAGTGGGAGTGCCTGGGGGAGAAGGATACTTTGCTTTTTTTCTTATTTTTTGTGCTTTTAAAGTGTATTTACTTCAAAATCTTGTCAACATTAATTTTAATTATTTAATAAGGTAAGAGCCAGAAATTTAAGAATATTGTTTGCTGAGTGACTTCTCTGCTTAGAGAATTGATGGTGGTTCATATTTAGACCCACACAGCACTCCTTGAATGGGTTTTGATCATTTAATTTTTTTTAAATGAAGTCTCCCTCCCCCCCTTCCTCCCTTGCCCAGCCAATACTGAGAAATTGTCCCTTGCTGTGCTTGGGACAGTTGCCATGTGCTGTAGCTGACATGACCCAGTCTGTATATGATTGTGTGGTGTTCACCTTGTTTGCCCTTATGTACATAATTAAGTAAAACAATGTTTTAAATCAATTTTAAAGATACATTTTTAACTCAAATAGAATTGCTATTGTTAATTGGCAAATAATGATGATTTTAAGAGGTTTTTTTTAATGAGGTATGGGCTTTTGAGGTTTTTTTCTTTTCCCCCCCATCTTTAATTTTTTGTCTTGTCCTTAACTCAAAGAATAACATGGGTTTAATGTAAAACGTTTTAACGTAAAAGAATGTTTAAAAAGAAAAAACATAAAGGCTTTATTAATTTGCTATGATGGATTAGTATACAACAGCTGTCTCGGATCCTGAAGACAACAGAGAGCAAACGCACTGTCAGAATCAATGACTAAAGCAGAGAGATGGGAGGCTCTGTAGTTCTGAGGTTTCTGTAGTTCAGTTTCCAGTGTCCCGACAATTATTGGTCAGATAAGTAGTGATTTCTACCGCAGTATTCTGCAACTTTCAAAATTGTTCATTCTACAGTTCTACAGCTTTAAGTAATTTGATTGTTTTCAGCCATTTTTTTCAGTTTTAAGGGTTAATCCATTATAATCTTTAGAATAATTAGACTTGATTCCTGTGCCTGTGAAGACCATTCTCTTGGATGACAGAAGTAGGCTACATGTTGACACTTGACTGGACCTAAAAAGCACTAATTGCGATTAAAATTTTTGCAATTGCGTTTTCTGTACTGGAGAAAACTAAAGATTTGGATACCAAAACATATCAATTTATTTCCATATTTTAAAAGCCAAAATGTTGACTTTATTATAGAAGCTAAAGACTTAAATAGATCTCCAATCCTTGCAAGTATCAAGTATTCTGTGGATATATCTAATATATAGAAACTTTAAACGACAAAAAAGTTATGTTCTATGTTTCAAAATATAGAAACAGTTATTGTATTACTATTCTATTTCCTAGTTCTAGTTCTATATTGTATACTGTTCTATTTTCTCTTTGGGGGAAAACCCCATTCCAAAATGTCTACCAAGGGGGTAACAAGATGTCAGTACTTTATCTCTATCTTCAGTATCCGATGACAGTTGAGTTGCTCACAAATCTAAATTGGCATTCATTTTTATAACAGTATTTTGTTTTAATTTGAACTAAAACACAACTACACAACAGTCTGTTTCCTCAATAAAAATATAAACTTGAACTGAATAAAAACAATAAAAATTTTATCTTATTTGTTTTACAACACTACAGGAAGCCTGTTTGCACGATGTTGTACGTTTTATACTTTCTGATAGCATTGGAAGCCAATAATTTTGTTGCCATGGCGCTTGTGTCCAAGAAGTGGGGGAGGGATAGAGTCTAAATGGGCTGCTATGGGTAGTTGCAGCCCTGGGCCACTGTGATTGGTCCATAGCCTTTGGGCAGTTAGCAACACCAAAGATTCTAGCACAGTGATAAGAAACCTGGTTCATAGAGTGCCACAGTCCTACAGATTTTCCTACTGAAAATGACACCACTCTGTTCTGTGGAATTGGTGTAGTAGGCACTGCTGTGCCTGTATATTCACGGTGGTGTGAATGACCCTGTGTTGGTCTGTCACTCTCGTGGCTGCTGCCTGTAACCATATGTGGGAGTTCAGTGTAGCTGGTTATCAAATGAAAACAGTGGGTTTTGTGGGTAACATAACAAAATAAAAGCTGCAAACAAATGGTCTGAAGTGATGCACAATTCCCTTTAACATTACACACCTTAGCAACGACAGTGTGAAGTAATGGTTTAAGTTTGGAACTTATACCCAATGGGCTCAGATTCTTCAATGTAATGCTGTAGTACTGATGTACAAGAAGCTTTTTTCGGCACCTGGTGTACCCAGGTTCCCGAGTTACTAAATTGAGTTGGAAAGTGCTGAGATCAGGATGTTGTTGTCTGCCCCCATGTTAAACTGTAACTTGGAAATGAGAATGTTGTTTTAAAGCCATATCCAATTGGCTCATTTCTCCTCCACTACAGGATATCAAGATGAATGCTTTTGTCTCTTTTGGGAAAATTTTAATTCCCTATTTTCTCTCATTGTATTAGCTTATAGTGCTTGTATGTGCTCTAGAATTGTTCTTCATTCTTTTTATTTTTGGTGTGTGTGTGTGTGTATATATATATATATGTGTGTGTGTGGGGAAAAACATGAATATAAATATATAAAAATGTATTACTTTTGTTATTTTTTGACCTTTTAATAAAGCACTTAAAATGTATGGTTTCCCTGAAGTGTTTCTGGTTTGTGGTTTTTGTCTGCATCTGTGGACAGTTTTAAGGTGAGTAGACTCATAAATGACATCAAATAAAGCAATCCACACTGCAGACATTGTGTCAATTCAATCAGACTGTCCTTTAGTATGAAAATGTAAATAATCAACATGCCACTTATTAGGGGCAGGTAGTGTTGTATGATAAGGTGACCGGTTGTATCCTTGAGCAAGATACTCATCCCGAATTGCTTCAGGAAATATCCAGCCGTATAAGCGGATGAATGTAAAATTGTAAACCATGCAAGTCGCTTTGGATAAAAGCGACTGCTTAGCAACTACTACATTGTCTGCTTGTGGAGGAAAATAAACCTAGACCAAAGGGACGTTACAGGAACATGTCTGGTAGAGCCACTTTTCTCAAAAGAACAACTTACTTATGAGAGGGGGTTAAAAGTTAATCCTTGAAGGAAGTTATTGTCAGGATCAGTTATCCAAATTGTCTTTCTTCAGCCCTGGGGTTTGAGTTTTTGACGGAACTGGGGTATGGTCAGTATATCTAAAGTCTTATGTGTAACATATTTTTACGTTTGCTATACTGAAATAAAACTTACGCTCTTAATTTTCATAAACACCGAACATATTCACATGAACGCTATATCTCAACCGTTTTACCATTCGAACTTAATGACATGCAACCAGGCCAGAAATGGATGACATGCTAAGTCAGTGTGGGTAGTATATACTACTTATAGCAGTTTTGTAGCAGGTCATTCAACAATTCCCTTATCCCTGTGATCGTTTCTTAAATTTTGAATATCCATCGGCTAATTAAGTAAATTCTCATTTTGTTGCACGGCTTTATAAACAGGCCTTCGTAAATTTACTATGGTAACAATCCAACCACTGAGGAGCACGTTCAGAAATTATTTCAGGGGTGCTGTACTGGCAGTTTCCCCCACATTGCTTTTAATCAGCTGGAGCTGTTTTTACTTATAGATTACATAATATATTAACCGTATATCACAGATTCTCGCATATTTCAACGTGGGAGGCGCTCGCACATTTCCTTGCAATTTTTTAAGGTTTTGTCTTGGCCTTCGGTTGTTGGCTAAGTTTTCCAAAAAAGTGTTGGGGTTTCTTCCGGGTGTGGAGCTCGGCTGTCTCTGCAACCCTGATTGTTGCCATAGCGGAAAAAGAATGAGGCGTGAGAGGGAGAGGAAAACAGAGGACAATACCAGGGGAAGCGATATGAAAAGAGTTTTGGTTTAATCAAAAATCATGAGCTTCGGGGACAGCGTCATTGGACTTCAGTACGTTTAAATGAGAAGATAGAATTCCGCCGATAACGCAGAAGCGAGGCTGGGGGATTAGGGTGGGTTTGGCGGAAAAGGTAGCTAGGTAGCTCGGGTTCAGTATGTATTTTATTGCTTGAAAGTATTTAACGTTTCTATACATTTTAATTAGGTATTTAATATTAACTGTCCGGTCTCTGGTACTTTCATGAAACCGTTTATACTACTTGCATAATTTGGCAACGTTTTTCGAGTAACTGAAAAGGCGGTAGAGGTTTTAATCAGTATAACCAAAGGATTGCCAATTGTATTTTTGTTGAAGATAAATAATTTTGGCTTGTTAGGATTTGCTCATGGCCTAACCCGCAAGTTGCATAGCTAGCTACAACAGTGAGAGTGGTGGCTAGATAGCGCAATCTCATTTGCGTTCTATAATATGAAAACGTCAGCTATTTCGTTATACTCGTTTCCTTGTCGTTTAAGTACGCTATTGCGAATTAATGTTTTACGCGTTTGGCCGCAAACTTAATTTGCATTTGTGGAGTAGGACTTTGCATTTGAGTCTATTCATAGATCGGAGCGGGTATGGGGGGGAGTGAGATATTCGTTTGCAAATGTAGCCGCTAAACTGTAGTTTTGGATGCCCTGTTCATTAACTTCAGTTTTTAAAGTTCCGTTGTGGCGAGTGAATGCAAAAATAAAAAGTAGCCGCATCAATGCAGCCGGCTTAAAAGTAGTAATATCTCAGCATATGCCTGTTAATAGCTAGTTAAACTTAATTTCTGTGTGGTTTATGTTGTCAGGAGATAACTAGTTCCGCGTCACGCTTGCTCACCCTAATGAAGGAGTACAAAGTGGTCGTTTTGGGGAGCGGTGGCGTCGGCAAATCCGCTCTGACTGTCCAGTTCGTTACTGGCACTTTCATAGAGAAATACGATCCGACCATCGAGGATTTTTACCGAAAAGAGATTGAAGTGGATTCGTCTCCCTCTGTGCTGGAGATACTCGATACTGCAGGGACAGAGCAGTTTGCCTCCATGAGAGATCTGTATATCAAAAACGGACAAGGCTTCATCCTAGTCTACAGTCTGGTCAACCAACAATCATTTCAGGTACGAAACCGTAAGGCTATATTGCAGTGAATGCATTATTGTGGTGGGATGGAAAAGTAAAACATTTTAGCTTGTTGGCTAGCTACCCAGCCGCTCTACTAACATTACTATTGGCCAAATTGGACGGAAGAAAAAGCCAATGTAACACAGAAGAAAGTAATTTTTTTTGGTGTTACTAAAAGAATGACCACCCTGTATCGTAATAATATTTACTTTATATTCTAGTAACTAGTTAGGGTGTTAAGCGGGCGGTACTTGTATGTACTCGGTTAATTTTTATTTATTTATTTATTATTATTATTATTATTTTATTTTTTTATATTTTATTTTTTTGGTACACGTATTATCACGTATTTTCGTATCTGCTGCAGAGTTGCATTCTGAAAAACGTTCTTTGCTGTGTGGACACTGATGTAAGGCCCAGAGTGCATTTAATCCTAATCAATAGTGTAAAAGTATTAAAGGAAGTGTCTGCTTAAATGTTTTTAAAAGTGACTGTACTTTCTGGGCCATATTTATTTAATCGCTCATTCGCTTCATCCAGGACATCAGGCCAATGCGAGACCAGATAGTACGCGTGAAGCGATATGAGAAGGTGCCCCTCATCCTGGTCGGGAACAAGGTGGACCTGGAGTCGGAGCGGGAGGTATCGGGCTCGGATGGCCGGGCGCTGGCCCAGGAGTGGGGCTGCCCCTTCATAGAGACGTCGGCCAAGAGCAAGAGCATGGTGGACGAGCTGTTTGCCGAGATTGTGCGGCAGATGAACTATGCCGTGCTGCCAGAAAAACAGGAGCAGGGCTGCACTGCCTGCGTTGTACAGTGATCCACCCAGACCCCCCCCCCCCCACCCCCACCCCCCTCCCAAGGTGAGACGCCGTGGTGCCACCTTCAGCCTCACAGGTGAGATGGTACATGGTTAATTCAAAGAGTTGTGATGTTTGCAGCAAGCCACTTGTTCGTTAACGTGGCCAACGGGATTCACAGTGAAGGATGGCTAATGTTGGACTGGGTGGTTTTGCATTAAGCGGTTGAAAGAGGGTGTTAAAGGAAGCTGTGCTGTTGTCTCCCTTTCAGAATCTGCAAATGACATGATCAGGATTCGAACCTTTGAATTCCAGACAATGCTTCAGTCTGCATTCTGAAAAGCGTGTTTTCCGACTGAATCATTAGAGAATATACAAATGATTTATTAAAAGTGGGAACTGCATTTTAATAATAATAAAAGCGACGCACATAATCCAGAAACATTAACTTTTATTCAAACTTACTGTCCTTGATCTCTTGGCTCACAGCTCACTATTGTTAATGTATTGTATGAGTTTTATTCTTTAAGTTATATGTAAAGCACAGAAACAACTTATTTCCATAGCAGAAATTAATGAATTTACTCGTTTCCTCTCAGGCCTGTCACCATGCGGAACAACTTTGACGTACTTGGCTGCACCAGGGGCGGTGGGAAATCTGCCCTTTTGTCTGGTAATTTTCTCCAGAAAGGAAATCTGGCCCCCTTTGGAAAAGACAACTCACACGCCACAGGTCTATCAGAACCTTAACTTCGTAACAGACACCACGACAGTGTTTGGACCAACAGTTTTGTTTTGGTATTTTTTTTAGGCTTTCGCTGTGCCGGTATTCGGATAATTAGAGGCTGAGTATTAATCCTTGGAAATACGAGCCGGACATCTTTCCTGGTCAATGTGTCCTCTTTTGTGAAATGAGTGGGGGCTTGAGGGCCATTACTTCAGCAGCCTCTCTGCCACTCTTAAAGGTGGTCAGCCAATTTATTTTAACAGCGTTTATTTTCATTTTTAATTTTAATTTTTTGGTGATGATAATGGTTGAGATGAAGACCAGTTCGGTCTTAAGTTCTAAGCATCTTCTTTTTTTTATGTCAATGTTTTATGTCTTTCTTTTAAATACTATATTTATTAAAATATAAAATGACACTGTTGGACATCTATTGATTTTTTTTTTTTTGCAATGCTAGGCATTTTTTGGACATTTGAAATTAGTAATTGTTTTAAATGAGCCTTAAAGAAGTTGTATAAGCCTTACCCTTGTGTTCACCGATTCATTGCTGGTTGTTTGTTTTTTATTCTCTTGGTCATTTATTTATCAAAACTGCAGTCCTTCAAGTCCTTGGCTTGCCCTTCATTCTACCCAGACACCAGTTTATTCAATTTGTTCCACTTTTTCATTTCACTTCTCTGTGGAATGGGCGATTAACTGTGGCCACGATGAAGAGGTTAATCTCTAATTGAGTTTCCACTGGCAAACATTTCAAAGATGGAGAATAAATTGCCTGTGATGCACTGATGGCCATCCATCTAACCATCTAACCATGCATGAAGTGATTAAGCTCCTAAACTGTCACTCAGCTTTTTATTGGAGAATTTTTTATTATTTATTATTGGTTGCTATCATACTATTTTACAATAGTTTCTCAATTGCATTTGGTGGGGGGAGTGAGGAAAATGTTTTTACTTTGCTATAACAAAATTTGGTTGGTTGAATCTGTAGACCGAACATTAGTGGTGATGAGAAAGATTACGCCGGTTACATTTTAAGGACTACAAATGCTCAATCTTGTCCTCCAAAATACAGTCCCAGTATGGCA
The DNA here is from genome assembly GCA_025775065.1 of Hiodon alosoides. NCBI lineage: Eukaryota > Metazoa > Chordata > Actinopteri > Hiodontiformes > Hiodontidae > Hiodon > Hiodon alosoides. The sequence continues at coordinate 1,517,213 of JAOYSI010000005.1, read as the reverse complement.
TCTTATGCTTTTCATTTAAGCTTTGCTGTTGAGTGATTTGATACTCAATTTGAAAGAAGCCTGCAAGAGCCATTTTAATTCAAAGCACGGAGCCTTTCCAATTTGTATTATTAACAGCGATCAGTAGGCGGCGCTGTCGGAGTGATGACGTATATGTGATAAGCTCCAATTAGGGGGATTATTTTTTAATTTTGTGGGAAAAAGTGGTTTAGGCATTTGCTGTTTTTTTTTTTTTGTATATTGATCAAGTCTATTTCTTTATTTTATTTAACTTACACAAAAGATACAATTTGGAAGCTGTTGAGAAATATTGACAGTGTATCTTTCGGGGATGTTGGCGCTGCTTCCACCGAGAGATCCAACAATTATTTAAATTTAATTTAAGTTGTACCATGGATCATTACCATTCTTTGTAACTTCGGCAAATATTTTGAAATTACATTTTTTCAATCGTCAGTCTGCGGCGAATCATAAGCACTGTGATTTATGCGCGTCTTTCAATCCATCCACGTACATTTTGGTGTTAAATTTAAAAAAATGGGAAAGTAGTCACAGTATAAAATATATACAGAAACATTGATTATTTATTCACGCCTAAACAAATTTTGCCTGATTATACTCGTGGTTTTCAGACTGGAGAGTGTAAAACGTACTAATATTGACTTTGACCAAGCTCGGTTTAGGGAGTGTTTAGAGTGAGTGAAACCTCCTCCAGACAGTAAATTCTAGTCTCCCTTAAATGATAAGATTTATCGATGGTATATTTATCAATCCATATTATGTTGTAGGTGTCTTGCCTATAAATGTCTATAAGGGCGTCATTTTGTTTTTTATGTTTTTGACTGGGCTAGTGATGGAACAGATTCCAAATTTCTTCCGAACACTGACTTCCGTATGGTAAGCTGCGTCTGGTGACAACATGAATCGTATTTGCACGCCATCGATTCTCCCAAGAGCTGCAGTTCACTTTACTTGAGAGTTAATTCACCAGCAGAACTTCAAGTGAAGAGGGCATCTATCAGTAAACAACAATCGGTCGATATTTTAAGAAAACCAGACAAAATACAATACTTTACATTTTGATTAAAGTATTATGTTGGTTATAGTTAATGTTTTATTTTAATTGAAATTTCAATATAACTTATTTGTATTTCAAACTCTAGTAATGCAAAATTTACAACACTGGGCAGTTACTACGTCAATTTAATATAGAGAGCATAATGTGATACATTTACTTGAGATCGTATAGTTTCTATTTAAATTATTGCTTGGGTCAGTGCTGAGGGGTTAATATGGCTTCCAGCTAAAAATAAGTTCCCAGTATTCCTGCCGATACTACTGGTAAGCGAAGGTCTATCTATATAAAATTTGGGAAAAAATACATATTTCCATCAGACGGCTGAAGACGGGATTCATCTTCGATTTTACCCGTTAATAAAATGAGACGATATTGTTTAATTCTGTCATAATTACTTTATGCGCTCAGAAGTGAACACATGTTTACAAATTGACTTGCTCGTGCCGGTCAGCAGTTACCTAACTAACGATTGTGTCTGTCTTCTGAACGCACAACTCGCACGTTGTTGAGAGAAACGCGACTTGTGATTGGACGAAGGTGGGAGTGGGCGTAAGTGCATGTAAGTTGTGTGACTCGAGCCCTCAAACGGCATTTTAGGGGTTTCTGAGGTTGATGTATTCACCAGCGCTATTTACAATGTATCATTTTAGTTTTTAGTTGTTTTATACGCTTACATTGACGTGAAACGGGATTAAAAATCAAAGTCATATTCATTCAACCATTTATGTTTGCCGAACGATACCGTCCTGGTTCTCTTTATCTCGTTAATTAAGTAATCGCTACAATGAAGCAGAACTGCAATGTACCTGCATTCCTCAGCAAACTCTGGACACTAGTTGAGGATCATTCAACCAATGACCTCATCTGCTGGAGTCAAGTGAGTAATAGTTATGCACGGGTATGTTGTGCTTATTCTGAATATACAGGCTCGTACATAACGGTGAAACGGTTGACGCACGTGTCTCTTCATAACGATATTACGTTATAAATAGAAAACGGTGCATGAATCATCATATTTACTTTTAATAAAGCCGTTGAATCATGAATTGGAAAAAGTGAACGACAGCAAGTACACCCTAAAGTATATGACATAACTTAGTATATTACCCGTAGAGATATATGTTAGAACATTAAGTACTGCGTCACTAAGGAAAGCAGAGCAAATTTAAGTGTCTAAAAAATTGTGGGTGTGTTCCTCGTTTGAGTGTTCTATCCATGTTTTGCATCCTGACATTAAATCAAAGGAAAAACATTTGTATTTCTAAAAATAAAACTTAAACCCGTCACGTCGTCTTTAAAAACGATTCTTGGTAAGGTTTATATGTTTTAAATGCGAATTAGGACTGATGAGGTTACTCAGTTTTGACTTTATATGTTTTT
>JAOYSI010000005.1:1487556-1499541 GCA_025775065.1 Hiodon alosoides | reverse complement strand
GTGCTGGGTGCTGCTGGATTCCTCCAGCCTGGGGGCAGTATGGATGCTTTATAAAACCCTAAAATCTTTCTGAATTGTGCCGCTACCAGTGCTTAGTGGTCTTCAGCAGACAAGAGTTTACTGTGCTGATCTCAGAACTGTGCGGTGCTGTTCCACTTTGTGCGCTCTGAACTCTGCCTTCAGCACACAGGGGTTTACTGTGCTGATCTCAGAACTGTGCGGTGCTGTTCCACTGTGTGCGCTCTGAACTCTGCCTTCAGCACACCGGTTGTCCAATTCATCCCGTCACTGTGGAGGTTGGACTGAAAAGGAGCGGTCGTGCTCTTCTGTCGGCGCAGGAACCCTGAAACGCCATGTGGACGTTGCACCAGGCGGCCTGCACCTGTTTGTGATGTCACTTCCGCCACGCCCCACAGCCTGCAGCACTTCCCTTGGCCGAGGTTGAAAAGGACTGTGCCACTCTCTGTCAGGACATGGCTGCACAGCGGATATGCCATTTACCACGTAAATGTATGGACAAACAGAAACTAAACAAAAAACGGATTAACAAAACCGGATGTTTTTGGAAATGTGAAATACTTATTTTTTCTATAAAGGTATGTTCTATCAGTTTGTGTGTCTTTAAAAATCCATTAATCTGTTGTTCTCTTTACTGAAGCATGTGACTGCACATAATAATACTTATCTGCAGTCCACCAGGGCCACAGGCCTGCCGGTCTTAGCGGCCTTCCTCTGAGCAGCAGATCTTCCCCAGGTACAACAGGTGAGAGCGATTTCCTTTCCCCCTAATGACAGGAGAGATGAGTTGAGACCAAAAGCTGCAGCACTCAAGGAATGGCATTAGGCCCCGCTAGGGCCGGCATGTCCACCTTCTTCGGTCCTGTGGGTAAAATAGCTTCTGAGCAGGAATTCTGCATAACACAGTAAGGCATGACTCACTGTGGAATTGGAGTTCCTCAGACATCCTGACGCAGTGGTGTGTTTGTTTTGATAATAGTAATGATACTTATTAAAGAAAAGTATCCATAACATTTCTAAATTGCAGGCTGATATGAGACTCTGCTTTGCAGTCTTGCAGGTGCTATCAATTTCCGATTAATTGTTTTCATTATTTTTGTACTTGCATGCCCCCTAGTGCCAGATTGGAGTAAATCCAGTACGTCTCAATTATTGCCAAAAAAAAATAACTTCAATTTGTCCAGTGCATTTGATATATGCACTTAAACACGTGCTTTAAACGATCCTGGATTAAGATGCCAAAAAGTTTGACTAAGAAAACAAATAAACTCTTTCCCACGCAGCTGTACTATCAATGGAAAACTTTGGTCGGATTTACAATAAGGAGTGATCGTATCGCAATTAGCAAATTAAGCAGTGTGCGGACATTTTCATTTCTTTTCCTATTTCAGTATACATCTACGTAGCCGTCTCCTTGTCGTTTTATCTTGATGTGCCAATGTTTATCAACCCGTACATTGTAGTATATATTGGCGCTGTGCTGTTTTCTGGATGGTAACGAGAATGGGGCAATTATTCCTTTACTTTATGATGTCATAGGAGGCCTCTCTCTCTCCTCTGGTTTTTGTCATTGTCTCTGTTTGACTACACTACCCATCACCCTATAATGGGCGAGATCCAGGCCGGAAGGCCTTCGCGGTACACTGGCTGGCCAGCCAGCAGCACTGGGTCACGCTGAACCCAACGGGAGCCCCAGGACCCTACTGAATAGGATGGGTCAAATAACCACATAACCTTCAGCAGGACTGGAGGGTTAAAATAAACATGCCATGCATTTTAAAACATTTAAACTATACGTATAACACGCAATGAGCTTTTCAGGTAATTTACATCTTTTCCTTATCATAACTGGTGGGATTTTTTTCTATAGAATTTAACGATCTGCCCCTATGTCTGCTCTGATTGGTGGAAGGCCATTAAATTACTAACCTGTGTCTTATCAGTTTGTTCGTCAGGTGACTTTAAATCTGGGTGGAAATAAAGGGTGCAAAGGAAATTCCTAGCAACAATTAGCATGACTACTATAGGCATAGATTTTAACGTTTTTAAGAAAGGGGAGGGGTTAAATCACCACTCGTGCTGATGAGGTACCAGGGCCCCAATTGTTTTTAAAACAAGCTAGATACATAATCTGGGAACGTGTCATGTATAATGTTATATTATTGTTATAAAAATTAATATTTTGCCGAGTACGTGGACCCCACTTGGTATGTGTGCGAAGGTTGCAGAAACAGAATAGAAGAAACGGTCGCGGAGGCCTGGGGGCTGGGGCTTTAAAACCTCATTACCCGTTAACAGATGGCAGAAGGCTCAGACTCCATGAGATATGCAGGCATTTGGTGAGGAGGGGGGAACAACAGATAATCTATGGGGGAGTTTAACATGGGCTGTGGACGAAGGGATCGTTACTGCCCTGTACAGACTGCTTATAATTACCAAGGAATGCGCTTGTGGCCCGAGGAGTAATCGCTCACTGTTCATTGGTCTGCGCGCATTCCGTGGTTAAAGTTCTTTGCAGGGAAAGTTCAGACGATAAGGTTCTGCTGGTAGAACCATGTAAAGCTGGATCGGTTCCATTTATTTGTAAGAAAGAGTAAGGTTGATTGCATCACAGTTACAGTTAAAAGTGTTTCCACTTTCCCATCACTGGGGGGGCCGGTGGGCACAAACACAAAGGAGCCTTTATACACCCGCGTGCCTTGTGGGGGAGCCTTTATATACCGGTATGCTGGACCTTTGAACACATTTTTAAAGAAAATATGAGGGCGTCATACTGGTGAATTTACTCGTAATGGAAAGAATATTTTTGTGTATGAGTCTAAGAGTGTATTCTCCTCCCTCTGTTTTCAATTTTTTTTATTGAGTTACTGTGATTATAATCCCCTCTGTTTTTATAGCACACACCTGATAGGATCATAGAATAAAAGATAAGCCTGGACAAATATAATGAATCATTCTAAAAGCCACTTCAGTGTGTTAAACAGATTAAGTTTATTTCCTTTCTCCTGGCCTGCTTCCAGAGCTGATCTCAGGCTAAGCAGATCTCAGGCTAACTTTACAATATGTAAAGGAAGATATGGAAAGAAAAGAAATTAAAAAGTAATCAATTGTACTGGTTGGCATAACTCGTCAAGCCCCGCCGCCCCACCCTTACCCTCATCAAAAACCAAATGAAAAACAAAAAAAAATACCACCCTCCAGTACTTACAGAATGTAATATCAGTTGGGTTTTCTTAGCAAAAGGAAACCAAATCCTACATGCTACTTCTCAACAGGAGATAATGGGAATTAAAGGGAAAGAAATACAAACCAACACGAAATATTGGTAATCCACATTGGTTTGTAAAGTGAAACTAGTTAGTGAAAAGATTGGTAATCTACATTGGTTTGTGAAGTGAAACTAGTTAGTGAAAAGATTCCGTTGGCTTTTAGACAAGCCAAAGAATAGGAGTTCCCGCAGAAGGTTTGAGCTGTCAGTCAAAACTGTCTGAGGGTGTGGTTATTTCTCATCAACATCGTCACACTCACCCTTATCAACTCTATAACCCACACCGACCTTCAGACAACACATACACCAACACCCCAACGCTGAGTGGCACCCATGCCGGAGTTTGCTACGTTGGACATACTGATCCTGCTCTACATCTTTCATAAATGCTTCGGCACCAAACCCCCAAAGAGACCTTCTCAACTATGTCAATGTGTCTGCTTCTTTAAAAGTAGGAAATCATTCACCTTTACAAAGTCCGTTCAGATGCGTTTTTAGACTGAAATTCAGTTGCATAAATAGTTTTTTTTTTTTTTATCCTGGAAATAAACAAATACTCCTGCATTCACAGTTTTAGTATTTCTTTTAAGTCTTAAGGTGAAGGAATCACAACTACAGGGACATCTGCCTAGCTCTAAACTCAATACTTTGAAAAAGAAAATAATCCACTCAAACTTCATCATGCTGCACAAAGCGAAGGGTCTGAATTCTGACCTGTGGGAAAGCTCTACCCCTGAATTCTGACCAGTTGGAAGTTTCCACCCAAGCTCAATGGTCTCTCTATGTGTGGGATAACACAGCACCAGTAGGTAAGAAAGTCATTGTGAATCTTCACAGACTTGCAGCTTAACTAAGGGTTATGTGTTTGTGGTCATCCTCATCTCAATGCTACGTTTGTTCAGGGAATGTCGGCTGAACCGTGGCAGTTAGCGTTAGCAGGAAAAGCTATACAGATTGTAGTGAAGAAGTGTGTATTTCAGTGGAACACCAAATCTCCATAAAATAGATATAAAATTCAAGCACCCTGTCGAAGGACAAGGTACACAAAACAGAAGAAAAACAGAAAGGAGAACAAGCTTGCAAGTGGTGCATTCATCAGGTACAACTTGCTACATGCTAAGTGTTCATTTAGCAATTTTCCAACCTGGAAACTATTTTAGTCTAAAAGTACTGTTAAATAGACTACAGTCCCCACAAGCTCGCATCTGTATGCCAATCGTTAAAATATTAATGCGTTTCAAATCACGTTTGGCATGTTAGACAGGGTTATCAGTTCAACAAGGGCCCGTCTGGTCTCGTGTTGTGAAATGAAACCAATAAGGTCGTCTCATCGCTCCCTTTTGGAAGTTCTTTTTTTAAAGCCACCCTGAGAGTTAATGTTATGTAATCTGAGATTTGGAATTGGTTTTAAAACGGAGAAAGGAGGATTCAGAGCACCACCTAAAATACAAAATTGACAGGCACCTGGAGATAAGTATGTGTACACTGATCCACCCCCATTCCTAAACAGTTTAACTTTCCCTGGCCAGCAACCATATGTGACACAAAGGGGAGGGGGGCAGGCTAAACAGACACACAGCCCCCCTGCCTCCACTCTCCTAGTACTGCACACCAGCCATGTGTTGAGATGTGAGAGACAGACAGACCTTTCGCCCATTTAACGGAGACTAAATACTTATTTTGGTCTCCTTATGATGCCTAGACAAAACAGTGTGGAACAGCCTCTCTTCACCCAAGCACTGAGGCTTTGAGTTCACCGTGACAGTGGGAGAAACCGTCACTCACAGTCCCTCCACTCACCCCATCTGTTTCTTCAGTTGTGTTGTTGAATTTTTAAAAACAAATTATTTTTGTGAAGCTTATCTACACTGAAATGCCTTACTCCCTGCCACTCTGTCTGATACATAGTTTAGTGTTCCTTTGGTTACATATAAAATCTACATGCAATTCATCTTTTACAAAAATAAAAGAATATATAGAAAATGACCGTTAAAATGATCTGAAATGAATCTCAAATTTAAAAACTTGCTTAGTAATAACCTTATCTGTTAATGATACTCAACTAATAAGTTTAATCTGAATTGTATATTAAAACTATAATCAAATATACTTTTTCTTTTACACTGTATTAGTTTTTTACAAAAGGTAAGTAAATGGAAAAAGTAAGGAGTGACAGAAACGTTAAACTCCTGTCGCCCAGATTGTGGACACTCCTGAACTCGAAGAAGCTGCCCGCTGTTTCTTTCGTTTTATAAAAATACAAAACCTTCCCAGAGTAGAATTGTACCTTTCACCTCTCTTCTTCCTGGTTTAGTTCTGCTAAATATTTACACATTGCATGTAACAAAGAGGAGGTAAACTAGCTTTTCATTTTGTCGAAATGATTCATAATTTTTTTTAGCTACATTAAGGTTTGTTTTAAAATGAACCGAGATGAGATCTAGGACCGAGATGAGATCTAGGACCTAGAGCCATTTCTTTATCCTGCGAGTGTCCTGGGAAACGTCTCCAGTTCTGCAATCCCATGTCTGGTGATCGTGCATTGTCCCACAACCGGCACACACTACACTCGCAACACTTTTCTAGAATGCCTCTGAAAGAATTCCACAAACGACTTCACTTCACTAACAACTGTTCATTGTAACTGTGCGCACGATTCCCAATGTAGGAAAAACCGCCCGAGTGGAAAGGTTTACTACACCTCAGCACTTCCTGGCTTTGCAGAACCACAGTGTCACAGATGCATAATTAACAGCCATAACGTCTATCTCAGACTAACTGTTTGTACCAACACCATGTGCAAACGAGCGTATTCGTGTGAAGCTCTATAACCAGGACAGAGGTCTCCGTACTGTGCTGGCATCCACCCCGGACATCCGCTCTGAGTAAGACCAGAGAGTGCTGCAGACCTTCGTCCGATCATCTGTGAGTCTATTTCAAAGTAACTGGCCTCAGTCACTTCAGGCCCAACGTTATTTCCCCTCTGTTGGTAAGGCCAGGGAAATATCCTCTAAACTACAACTACAAAAAAAGCACCATTGTTATTGCGCTCCTGTACAATCCTTATTCATAAAAATATGAATAGAATTTTTTTTTTAAACATTACACATGCCAAAAATGGTCTCAAGAATATTCCTGCACAGGTCTCCTGGCTCCTTGGCACATGACATGAGTTGAGGTCTTGTTTGTCTTGCAAATGAAGGTAAAAACAATAAAAGAACATAATCACAAACTGAAGCGATAGTTAAGAGTTTGGCCAAGTGTGAGGGTCTGGTACAGACTGTACAGGTTGGGTCTCCAGATGTTTGTCCTTGGATGCGTTTGGTGGGGCGGGGGTCAACGTGGAGGCAGTTCTGCAACAATAGCAAAAGAAGATAAACTTTTCAGGAGAACAGAAACGTCGCCTAGATCATAACATAACGCTGTGCAAGATTAGAGGAGAGAAAAAGGAGAGATGAGGAGGCTAGAGAGCTGCAACTCCATTAGGGAGCATTGAGATTTTTCTCTCCTTTTGCTTAGGTATCTTAATTGGATCCTTTCTGAGAGCTACTATGAAACCATGTTTCACCAGTTTCCTCTGTGCATGAACGGTGTGGTGCGGTGTCAGTTTGAGCTCATTTAGGTATATGTGAGATGCATGAAGCGGGACTCTGTTCTGTTGTCTAATGTTTTGATTTGATTTGATTTTGATGTCCGCCTCTTGTGATCTGACTGCCACAGGCAAAGCCGGGAGAAACTGAAGAACTTTTTAACTAGCATGTGAGAGCATAACGTTACAGTGTCCGGCAGTGCACAGTACCTGGGTCCAGCCGCAGGCAGGTTAGCTGGGCACCCAGTTGTGGGCAGAGCCAGGGTATACCTGGCCCCCGGGCAGTATGGGGTCAAAGTTGAAGTCAATGCCCTCTCCATCCATGAGGTCACTGTTGATGATGTACTCCACGTCGCAGTCCAGGTTCTCAGTGAACATCTCGATGTCCAGGTCTGTGGGAAGGCGGTCCTGGCCGGGCATGAAGCAGCTCTGGGCCCCAAACGAGGTCACGCCCTGGATGGCCCTGTTTCCTCCTGAGAAGCCGGGAGCCATCTGGGCGTTGGGCTGTGGGGCGTCCTGGGCCATGCCAGGCAGCAGCATGCCCAGCCCCTGCCCCTGCCGCTGCTGTGAGACAGCCGACACGGAGGTGGGCTCCAGGCTCTTCCCCAGGAACATCTGTCCACCCTGCACACCCACCATGGCCCCCCCTAGCCCCAGCAACAACCCCCCGCCTTGGCTGGGCATCAGTGGGTCCACTTGGGTCATCATAACATCGCTGGGAGGTGGTGAGTCGGATGTGAGCAGCGCCTCCAGGCTGGAGGGCACACGGGCCCCAAAGTGGCCCCCACGTTGGGAGGGCCCTGGCAAGGGGGTGAAGAGGGAGTTCCCGAATCCGGAAGAGCCAGGGCTGGAGCCTGTGGCCTGCTGTACGCCAGGCTGGGCAGAGGCAGTGGCCACAATCGGGGGTGGCTTGGCAGGCTGCAGTGATCGGTAGGAAGGGAAGCTGGAGCCCCGGGCCAGAAGGGTGGCTGCGGAAGGCAGTGGGGTGGGTGGGGCTGGAGGGGCAGGGCTTGGGCTGGCTCCGCCTTGCTGCTGCGCCGCTGTCATCAGTGTCAGCCCGTCAATCAGGTCCAGTTCCTCCATTAGCGTTTCAGCGAGTGTGCGTGGTACGCCCCCCGGGTACCCGCCCAGCAGCCCCTCATCCTCGTCCTCCTCATCCTCCTTCCCCGGTGCGATGGGAGACAGCCGGCCACTCAGCGTGCTGGCATTGGAGCTAGTGCGCGGGCGGAACCCGGTCCACGGATCAGGGTCGTCCAGGCTACCGCGAGATGAGGGGCTGCCACCACCACCCCCGCTACTGTTTACTCCCCACTTGGGGAACTGCTGCTGAGAGGAGCCCGGGCTTTCGCCACCCCCGCCTGCTGTCCCAGTCTCTCCCTGCAGGGCGGCACCTGCTCCCGCCTGTTTCTTGGTCTGCTTGGCGCGCATGCGGCTCTTCAGCAGCTTGCTGTTGTCCATAGAGGCAGCGCGACGACGGGGGGCCTTCCCCGTCTTGCCCCCCTCAGGATTCAGCATCCACCAGGAGCTCTTCCCCGTGGATTCATTGTGAACGCGTAGGAATTTGTTGTGGAGGGACAGGTTGTGGCGGATGGAGTTCTGAAGAGAGCAGGATAAGAAGGGGAACACATCAATATTAACAACTGCTTTACAGCTGCACATCCTCGATTCTGGGCACACAAAGTGAAATAAATGTGCCTGAATACCTTGATGGTTTGTTTAAGCATTAGCTTGTTTATCACTGATCTCAGTGAACAGAAAAGCACCAGAGATCTGCTCTGTCTAGAACTGAGCGATCACTCCCCACATCCTGTGAAACACTGGGGCGGAAGCTGAGAAACAGGGGCCAGATGCTGAAAGACAGGGGGCACCATCACAAATTACATGGCTGTCCCCAAATCCGCAGGTAGCGCATGCTTACGTCCGCACTTGATTTAAACAGTATAGTGGCCCCATCTGTGAGGGCGCAGACCCTAACATGCTGCACAGCAAAATAAACATACGAGATTGATAACAACATGGGTATCCGTAACAACAAATAAGTATGACAGTCCAGAGAAGAACTGTTGCGATTGATGCAGGTGAAATTTAAGCCCGGGACTCAGGCTGCCGTGTGGATGGGCACATGGGCATATCAAGGCATGACGCAACAGCGGTGAACACCAACAGCCTCTTAAACAGGATGCTTAACTAATAAGAAAATCAGAACTATTAGTTGTTGATATTCTGTTTGGAGCCCTTAGACTGGCGTGACCCTGAAATTACCATAGTGCCAAAGTGCATTGTCTTTACCTTCCAGCCGGCCGAGCTGTTGCTGTCTCCTTTGTCCTTGAAGTAGGGGACAGTCTTCACCATCCAGTCATATATCTGTGCTAAAGTGAGGCGCTTCTCTGGCGAGTTCTCGATGGCCTGACTGATCAAGTCCGCATAGGACTGATTCCCCCAGGCGTTGCGTCTCGATGATCCCTTCCGTGGCGTGGCTCCGCCCATAACCCCGCCCTCTGTAACACTAACTTTCTCAGGCTCTGCTGTGATTTGAGGAGGCTCCTGCTTATCTTCTTCGGCCGTTGGGGTCCCAGCAGCAGACTCCGCCCCCTCCTGTTTGACAGCTGAGACATCGGGTCTAGGCAGCGGCCATGTGCACGACCTCGGTCGGCTCTGGGGCGCAAAGTCTGGGTCAATCCTGGGTACCTTTTCTTCCTCCATTATAAATTGTGGTTAAAGATTTCCCGCCCTCGATGAAATTTATACTGTTAGCAGTACTTAATAAGTAAAACTTAAAAAGCAGTACTGGAAGAAAAAAAGAAGTGCTGATATCAAAACTGATTTCATAATAAGAGCAAGTTAAAAAAAAAAAAAAAAAAAATCACAATCGTTTAAAGTTCACAATAATTGTAGTGTTTCAAAACTTCAGTGCCACTAAGGAAAGAAGTGAGTAACGCCAAAATTGTTCCATCTCCTTCCTTCATAATATCTGTAATAACAAGTGGAGTTACTAATTCATGCACAGCAAGCCTACAGGCCAGGCACTGGTAGGAAAGAATCCAAATAATCTGGATACACCAATATAGAGTCCGTTAATCCTCCGATTGGAGATTAAAGGGACCAAATAATCTCCTTAATAGTAGCCAGCCAAAACCTCCAGACTGACAGGGGAAGCGGAGGCAGTTTTGTTTTGTTTACCTAAAAAGAACAAAGGAGACTCGAAGAGGAATGCACATCAAAACATCTGGGTTGCCATCGGCTCGCGATGCATAATTAACAGCAGAAAATACGTACAGACCGGGGAACTATTACTAACTTTTACACCAATACCGATAAAACACCGTATAAAAAAATCACTTGTGAAAAAAAATGATCGAGTTAAAAATATTTTAAAAGTCCAAACGTAATTAAAATAGACTTTCAGATTTAATTGAAATATTAAAACGGATCAAATGTAACTCATTTTACAGGTTGTCTAGTGAACGTTTGTATCCTTTAAAAATGTAAATGGTTTAAATGAATATTTACCAAACCATAGGTTGAAAGAGAGCTCCACGTTAAGCGATACAAAAAAGGATTACTACTTTGGGTCAGTATTACAAAGGAGCGGCGGCACTGACGGGCTTTGGTCTACGTCGACTAATAAACAAAGCGCAGTCTCCCGTCTCCTTGTAATACAGCCTGAAAGTGTCAAATTTAGATGTAATTTTAAGACTAACGACAATGAATGTCTTTGATGCAATAACACAAGCTTCTTAACCCAGTACTTGACAACAGAAATGTCAACCTCGAACTGCCAGTAACTCTTAAAATGTACCGGTCAGTCCAACTAAAATGTTATTAAGTAATCGAATATTAAAAGTCGACACTTAAAAATACTAACTAGTTGCAGGTGAACTCAGACACTCAAGCAAAATAGTAAAATAATAAATCGATTATATTCGTAATTACTTCTGCCTCCTCAATCCATAAAAGGTTTTTTTTTTGGAAAGTTTGAAAACGACTAGAAAACATACAAACATTATATAAATATAAGTCTACGCTAATAATGTTAATGTTAAATGTTATATTTAATAGCCAACACAACGATTGATGAGCTGCCTAAAGTCAGAATCGCCCTGGAAGTTTTGATCATCCAGGGTTTTTTTCCAGGTTTGCACGGTCCTCCACGCTTTGGGTTAGCGCGTGCCACCATCTGCCATGTTTCTCGAGCCGCAGTAGCACACTTCACTCGGGCTGGCACAAATCGAACCAGGTAGCCCGTCCGGATTCAGTCCCTGTGTCGTTTTGTAGTACTTCAAGTCCCGTCTCTTGAATAATCTCACGACAGAAGTGGACACCTATGTTTACCGACTCAGCTCATTCAGTCTGCGACCACTCGCGCAAAACTCAAACTCGGCTCTTTCAACATGATAAATAGCTAGCTTGCTAACGTTAGCTAACGCCAGTTATCCAGGAGTTCAAAATGATTGAATACTATAGAATAATATCCTTATCTTGCTTCTCTTCGAATATTGTCCCTTTCACCCCTCAGTGGTGTTCCATTGTCAACCTGTATCACCAAATACACACTCCTCACAGATTTTTTTGTTTTGTTTTGACTCGACGCGAAGACTCCCTTCTGACGTCTGTTTACCACAGTAGGGCGATGGGATCTGCGCTTGCGTATTATGGATTGCTGGGAAATGAAGTCATGTGATAAAATAAGGGCGCTACATAACTTAGCCAACGTAAATTGAGGCCAGCAGACAGTAAGCCAATTACTTGTTTTTTTGAAAGCACCGTTATGTAACAGTCTCCAGTTTTTTGCGTGCCCTTATGCTGAGGGTTACGAGTCTTCAGCAAAAGTAGAATGCCTAATACAGATATCGGTTTTTTTTTAAAGTTCGGGGAAAGTGCTTGCACTCCCCCTTAATCCGTAACACATACACTTTTGCGTCTGTGTTGGGTTTTATTCTATATTGGGACATAGTAGTGTGAACTACAATAAGACCGTTATGTACATTTTAAGTAGAACGTATATTTTTAAGATTTTATGACAAAAAGTATGATAAATAAATGTATGACTTGATAGAAGACCTACATGGGACTTGGTTTTTTGCCAGGGTATTCTCAGTGTGAATATATA
>JAOYSI010000005.1:1453200-1479380 GCA_025775065.1 Hiodon alosoides | reverse complement strand
TCATCTGTTTGTTTGGTCTTGGTTAATTTCGCCCCCCCCCCCCCCCCCCCCCACACACACAGGGGTCTCAGGGAGTGCTAGTCTAAGCGCTTTGAAAACAGAAACAATGACTGTGTGTGTGTGTGAACAAACAATACTGTAATTGAGAATATTTGAACAATTGACAAGGAACGTAGTTTGTGTCTGAGAGACTCATGTTTATGTGATATTTTTTGTTGTATTTCCCTTTCCTCTACTTAATGGTTTAAAAACTAAAGCCTGAATAAACACGTGGTATCCACAAGTTTCAGATTTATTTACAATCTAAATGGATATATCCGGCAAACCCCTCAACTAAATTTTAATCTTAACCAACCACCAATACAGCATATTAAAGAAAGAAGACTTAGTATTTTCCTAGACAGGCCAATAAAATGGTGAGGCAGTAGTGGGTTAGAGGTATAAAAAATAGTATAAAACAATATGTATGTCTTAAATTGGTTTAACTCATAGACATACAGTAGGACATCGTGCATGGATAAAATGGCCTATACAATTACAATAATATATTATTACATAGCATACCAGGCTGACATTATTCTCAATCCACGACAGTGCAAGAATTTGGTGTAGTTATAGGACATTAGATCTGTTTATGTGCATCGGTGTTGCACAAAAATCAGTCCCCTTCTGAAATGTACTTCCTGCTGTGCGCATGTTCAGCGCAATCAATCGCTATCTATGCGTGCGAAAGTTTTAGTAAATCGCATACTAATTTTTACCAGTAAGTGCGGTGAAATCAGTGAAAAAGCAGCGAAAGTGTGTGCAAACCGCATTCTAATTTTAACCGGTAAGTGCGGTGAAATCAGAGGAGGGAAGGCACTTGGTATTCTCAAACCACAGTTTAAATAGACTCGTTTTATTGGCCGTTTAATCTCAAAGTATTATCAGAAGCACGTTTGGGAATAAGAATAATTGACGCAGCTCAATGAAAACCCAGACGTAATTACACGATTCAACCAATAGATATTTTATTATGACCTAAAATATTCCTTTTATAACCTAATAATATATGAGTCTTTTTGCGTATTGAATATTTTATTTATATTTATCTTAAACGGCTTTTGGCTTGTTTGTCTGCTCAATGTTTTTTCATGATCAGGAAGTTCTGGAAATTTTATTGGAGCGAACTGATTGGTCGAAAATATGGTGCAATCTGATAGGTCGAAAAAATTGATCTTTTTGATTGGTCGAAAAATTGAGTGATCTGTTTGTCGAAAATTTTCGACCAATCAGATCACTCAATTTTTTCAAACAATCAGATTGCGCCAAATTTTCGCCCAATCAGATCGCTGCAATTATTTCAATCTTATTTTCCTAAGTTAAATTTTTCATAAATTGTATGATTTTTATTAATTAAATCCTTTGCACAAAGAAGGAACATACAATTAAAGGGATCACAGCAACTACGCAACAAACTTACTATATAGTTTTATTTGAAAATAATTAATAATTGGAGGGAAATAATCAGATCGCTCTATTTTTTCGACCAATCAGATCTCTCAATTTTTTCGACCAATCAAATCGCCCCAAATTTTAGACCAATCTGATCTCTCCAAATTTTTGACCATTCAGATCACTCCTTTTCTTCGACCAATCAGATCTCTCAATTTTTACAACCAATCAGATCGCCCCAAATTTTCAATCTGAATACATTACTTTTTTAACATAATCTGATACACAGTGACAGTCAAACAGAAAATATAACTGCAAGAAACCGTGTCAAAATGAAATTTGTTATAAAATAATATTGTAAGTTTGCTGCATAGTTCCTGTGATCCCAGTAATTACAGTAATTCTGCTTGTGGAAAATTTAATTAATTTTAATTGCACAATTTAAGAAAATTTAACCTGTGAAATAAAATCGTTGGAGGGATCTGATTGGTCAAAAAAATGGAGCAATCTGATTGATCGAAAAATTGTAGTGAATTGATTAGTCGAAAATATGGTGCAATCTGATTGGTCGAAAAAATGAGCTTTTTGATTGGTCAAAAAAATTGATTGATTTTGAAAATTTCGACCAATCAGATCACTCAATTTTTCGACCAATCAGATCACTCTATTTTTTTGACCAATCAGATCTCTCAATTTTTTGACCGATCAGATCGCACCATTGTTCGACCAATCAGATTGCTCTAAGTTTTTGACCAATTGATTTTTTTGATCAGATAAAATATATTAATTAGAATTACACAAATATGTATTACTTCAAGTTCATATGTACACAACTCTGTGTAACGCATCATATGGACTTGAAAATGATTATGCAGCTGACAGCCCCAAGAGACACTCGGTCCAGTTTGAGGTTAATATCTTGAAATATTGGAAATGACATGAATGAATGATAAAATTTAAAAAATCCCCCTGAAATCACTCGTTGATCCAAATGACTTAACAACCGGTACAGTTGTGACATAAAAAATGATTGCCACTGCTACCCTGTGCGACACAAATGTACTAAACTTGACATACTTATCTAATGGCTCATAATGGACAAAAACGTATCTTGAACCCATAAAGTATGCCTAATTAGATTTTTTGATAGAATTGAAAATTGGTTAAACCTATAAAAAATTACTGAAAATGCTACATAAGTTCGATTAACTTGATTTTTGGCACAAATCTGTCGGATAGAAGCCTCCTTATATGGTGATAAGGAATAAGACACATAATTAAACAAACGTTTCTTCTGGAAATGACAGGTGATAGTAAAATTAAATTAAAAACATTCCCCTAAAATCACTCGATGAGCCAGGTGACTTGTTGTTTCGTAAAATGGTGTGGGGTATATATCTCCCAATATGGTATTAGGGAATAACAATTTCAGTGTAAGACAACAGAGATATTTACAGGTAAATTTTGGGATGTTGTATTTGTCTGATCACTTTTTTAGATTAGATTCAGTTAGAAAGTTTATAGATTCAGATAGGCTTCCAAACAGCTGTTGGACGTGGGTCAATGTGACTCTGAGACCATGCCATAATACAGGGAGTTTGAACATGGTTGAGAAAATTAACTTAATTTCATTAGGTTTGGTTAAGTTGATCAATCAAGCAGGAGGAAGACCAGAAAAGAGGACCCTCTGGGAGATTGAGGAGGCTGAAGGAGAGGAGCTCATTGAGGACAAATGGCCATTTTTGTTTGATAAAAAATAGAAGGTATGGGAAATTTCCTTCAGGTATGTTCAGTGAAAAGTGCGATGCCCTTCATTAATGTCAAATCAGTCCTCTTATTTCAGTCAACATTAGCCACATGGTTTAATTTGCAAAAAATGTATAAATTGGATTTATTGTTTCTATTAACTGACCAACACACCATTATTGTAATTGATTTAAGGAACACTCAAAGTGGGCTAATTTCACATTATAAACTTTGTGAGAGAATTAGCCACCTGGCATACAGTATGAAATGCAAACTCATTATTGTGACCTCAGTACAATATACTAGGTGCAATTAATGTGAGTTGAGGCCTTTGTTTGCATAGTGTTTCTTGTTGATGCCAAAAGTGATTTGGCACAACGGCTGATATTTTAGCGCTAACAAGTGGGTCTAATTTGGGTCTAAAATTTGCAGACAGCAGTATGAAGTGTACTTCTACTTAGGTCATGGTACTTCTTGTAAAGAGTGTTTACAGTGAAAAGTGTTGTCATACCTATTTAGCCTGATAATTATTTAAAACCAGTAAATACGCTTTTCATAGCTCAGCTAACTTGCATGTTAATGTAGCAATTGTAACATTCAAAATAATCGAACATAAATCGTACATTGATTGTAAAAAAAACAAAAAAACAGTTGCATCTCAAGATTAATGACTTGAAAAAGAATATTTATCCATTTATCGACCCCAATTCTTCGAAAAGAACACACCAGGACACGTTTTCCTCCCTCCTGTCCCTGCCCCTGCCTTTTATAAATAAAGTCGATTGGCTGGATAAAAAAAAAAAACTTGAAAAAGTGATTGGCTAATAAGCTTGACTGACAGTTGTTCTTCCAACATTCCGTGTCAGTGTCTGCCGCAATACAAACTTGCCACACCATGCACACCTCGTTGAACAATCGCTGCGAAATCTCAGTATCTCAGTCATTAATTGCAACTAAATTGGGCTTTTTGAAAAGCTCCACGATGGTTTCTTCAACAGAGGACCACTGAAGACCAGACAAAGAGCAGACTGGGTGCTTGGTTTATTATCACGGGGATTCAATTTAGCACTTAAGCCTGTGCTATTCTGGAAATGATCACTTTGGAAATTGCTTTCATCGGTTTTGTAACAAACCCTTTCTTTTTTCTTTTTTTTTTGCTCTGTTGGTCTGTCAGCCATCACGCCTTCACAAAGACCTGTGTGAAAGACAGAATAAAACAGGGAGATTTCCCATTGTTGGCAGAAGACACCTTCCACTGCAGGCAGGGCTCCAGGAGTTACCTCTCTGCAGGCAGGGCTCCAAAGCCAGAACACTCTTAACAGAGGACGATAACACATGAAGTAAACAACTGTTTATTTTTTATTTATAAGGTTTCATTGGAGTAAGTGTAAGAATAATTTCTCGGTACAGATTTGGTACGTCATGACATCCATACAGAGGCTCTTTCCAGTGACTAGAATCCTTTTCTACGGTCTGAGCTCTATTACAGCAACTCCTCTGGGTCGAAAAATAAAAATAAAAATTCAAGAAACAAAACCAAAAAAGGAATACTTGATATTTGGGTTATGGGAGTGTCACAAAATTCTAGAGTAGTAATACCAGCTATAGGTTTGCACATAACAAGCCACTTCCTGTTAGAAATATAAAACTTGATATTCTGAACAATATTCTACTGTGCTGCATAAAGGTCAATCTATACACTGTACATACAGATATTTTGAAAAACAGGTTTCACAGTTTTAAAGACTTTATTTAAAGTATAAACCATTTTAAAACACTTTACATAAATTATTTTTTCCCCCGTGACTATAATTTGCTCAGCAGCAAATCAAAATGAATATAAAAAACTCAACAAACAATTCTTACATATTGTAAAGGAAAATAAATTAACTCACCGATGCTCACCTTCTGCAATAAAACGGATGACTCTTTTATGATTGTCATATAGTACTAAGGAAAAAAAAAGCACAATAAATAAAAAAAAAGCATAAAATAAAAAATAGCTTTTGTTACTACTTATCTTTTCCTTTATATTCTGTGTTACAATGTTTTATTTTCTGATCATCCTGTACTGTAAGTGCCCTGGTGAAAGTCTCACAATTCTACTGCGACTGGAACATACAAAACTACCATCGTCTAAAGTACACCCTGAACATTAGTGCTGTCTGACAGAATGCAGGATTTTTTTTTTTAAAAGCCTTAAATAAAAACAATGTATGGCATTATTTACTGCAAATATAGCCATCGTTATTTTTTCTTTTACTTTTTAAAAAGCTTTTTCTAAGTTTGTCTTTTTTTAAGGAATTCAGAGTAGGTAATCGTAGAGCTTGCTGTGCCAGCAGTTTACAGTTCTCTTCTGTTGGACATGCCTGAGACGGGGTGACGGCTTAAGTTCATTGTTTGTGATGACTGACCCAGAGTCTCTCGCAGTTCTGCTGAGTTTCGCTCCGTTTCCCTGCAGTCCCCGGGCGCTTCAAGGGTCCTGTCAAGTCGCACCGGAACATCTCACCACCTGTCTGTGACGTCCGCTTACTAAACAACCCAAAAATGGGTGAAAATATTCTTTTTTAAAAAGGGGATGCTTTTTTTGAAGCAAGTTTAGTCTTTGTTTTGAATGTTTATCAGTGCTTTTTCAAGTCCAGTGTCAAAAAACTCATTTTCTTTTTTTTTTCTTTTTTTTTTTTTGCCTGTGGCAGTAATTATTTAATTTGAACTGTTTTTATAATCAAATGTCCCTGCAGCGTTCAGTGCGTTACCCCATTTGTTCTTTAATTCTCCGTAGGAGAGGCGAGGAGAGGAGGAAAGCAGGGGAGTGGAGAGGCCAGGAGAGAGTCCTTGGGGTGCTGTGTTCTGTTACCTCTTACCCATTTCGTTCTGTCTTAGGAACTGGATGTTGGTGGTGCTGTCCGCCAGTTCAGGGTACTGCTCTACAGGCAGCACATAGTACCCATCATAGCCCTGCACCTTTCCTGTGGAGAGGAGCTGCTGTCGCTCCCCATCCGTCCACAGTCGACTCCCCTCCTTCCCGTCCCTCACCCGCTGCTGCTCAAGCACCCAGGCGCCCCACAGCGCCCTCTGGCGGGCAAGCTCCAGAAGGCGCGTGCGCTCCTCGTCCAGCACGTCCGGAGCCGGCCCATAGCGCACACTCAGCGAGAGCGATGCGGCGCGGAACTCCACCGTGGCGCCCCGCCGCGAACGCCCGCTGAGCGTCACGTTCACCCCGCCTTCCAGCGCCTTGCGCCCGTTTGTCAGCCCCAGGGCCAACAGGTCTGTGTCCACTGAGCCCACCTTGACGAAAAAGTGGCAGTCGCGGCCGTCCTGTGTGTAGTGCGTGCCCTCCAGGTAGATGGCGTTGTTGAGAACCAGTGCTACCGTACGACTGTCATCACTGGCCATGCTGGACACACCGGTCACAACGCGCCCTTCCTTCACCGCCAGCATCACGCCCCTTCCGATGATGGGTGTCGTGGTACCAAACCAGTGGCCCGGCTTGTCCCGCTTGGCCCCGCGACCTTTGTTCAGCAACCGGCCCTCCAGCGCCATGAAAGCTTGGTTGTGTCTCTCTGCCGCCTGCTGCACTCCGGTGATCAGCTGTAGAGACAGCACAGGGTCAGGTATCGGAGACTCACACAGGAGGCCAAAATGCCTGTCTTATCTTTCAATATCTGACTCAGTGGTAAAATACTATTATTACTTTTAGTATTTTAGCTTGTTTCAGTGGCACTGCGCCATCTCTGCTTCTCTCTCCCTATTGACTGCAGTGTTTCCATAGGAACCTGACTCACCTGTCCGTTCTCGCATTCCTGGCTGGTGAGCAGCTCGTAGGGAGGATTCACAAAATACATGTTATGCTTGGGGAAGCCAGGTATAATGTTGCTGAGCTGAAAGCCAAACATCACCAGCCAGCTCTTCACATCTGTAAAACAACAAAGCAAAGGGAGGGGTAAAGTGTGAGCTGCTTTTCTGCTTTGTAGCTCCCTTTAAACCCACAATCAAAAAT
This sequence comes from Hiodon alosoides, assembly GCA_025775065.1. Classification (NCBI taxonomy): domain Eukaryota; kingdom Metazoa; phylum Chordata; class Actinopteri; order Hiodontiformes; family Hiodontidae; genus Hiodon; species Hiodon alosoides. Next base: position 1,472,200 of record JAOYSI010000005.1, on the reverse strand, counting down.
GGCTAACTCTGATAAGAGCAGCTAAGCAGCTGAAGCCTGTTGAACAAGAAAGATTTTCAGAGAAAATCCCTGAGATCTCTTGATTTTCAGGATTCACTTCAGTTTATATAGTCGAGTCCCAGCTGGATTGCCAATATTTATGTTCTTTTAAGTGTAATTTATCACAGCTTTAAAACAATAGTTTCTGCGTTTACAGTTTACAAATAATATTATTTTAACACTTACACTTTTCTATTGAGTCCCTTAAAAAATGCACGTGACGTTGGTAATCAAACAGATTTGCACGTTGCTTCCAAGAGCAACGGCTCCGTTTCCCCATTTCTACAAATCAACTAACCAAAACCTTGAAATAATTTTCAAATTAAGTTTTAAAAATGCCGGCCATGCAACTACACGTATATAAATGAAAGCCCTTCCTTGAATACCTGTGACATAGTTCTTGATGTCCAGCATGTCACTGAGGGGGTTGTTGTTCTTGAACATGTAGAGGTTGAATGGTGCTGGGTCCTTGCCAATCTTCTGCCAGAGCGTATAGTCAGGTGCGGTCCATCGGCCCGCCAGCACGTCGTAATCTCGCTGGGTGAAGTGCACCAGCTTGGTGAGGGGATCGTACAGTCCCCCATGGAAGCCCACCACAATCTGGAACTCGGGGTTGGAGTCGTGGTAGATCTCTCCGTATGCCGTGTACTGCAACTGCTTGATCATCTGCCCGTTGCTGCTGAAGACGGCCAGCGGTGTGCCAGTGTTGTCCGAGGCGATGTAGTACTCCTCCCCGCTGCTCACCTCCATGGCGAACAGGTGTCCCTGCAGGTCGTAGTAGAGCGAGGTGATCTCCGAGCTTGAGTGGTTGAAGACGTGTGTAACGCGGGCAGGGTTGTTCAGGTCGGCGTAGAAGAACTGCAGGTGCTGGCCTAGGTTGGTCTTGCTGGAGACGCGTCGGCCCAGCCCATCGTAGCGGTACTGTACGCTCCATCCTCCGGGTGTACGGCTGTAGGCCCGCAACAAGAGACCCTTGGAGTTGTAGTCAAAGACGTCGGTGCCGCGCTGGCTCAGGAAGCCGTCCTCGTCGACGCGGTACTGTACGTCGCCCAGGCGGGTGATGCGATCGCGCAGGTCATAACGTAGGGGGAGCAGGCGGGCACTATTTCCAGGGTTGAGCAAGTGCAGGTTGCCGTTCAGATCGTAGCTGTAGCGCCAGGTGGACCAGTCATTCACCTTGACTCCGCTGAGTTGACCGTCGCCGTCGTACTCGTACCGGTACTGCGTGGTATTTGCGTAAGGCCCGATCTTCAGCTCCCTCTTGATGACGCGCCCCATGCTGTCGTATTGTACCGTCATCCAGTACATGAGCGAGCGGAAGATCTCGTACTGAACCTCCTTAATGCGGCCATGGGTGTCAAAGTGCTTGCTGAGGGTCATCACGGCTGTGGTGATAATCTGGTTGATGTCGTAGTAGATGACTCCAAACTTGCCAAAGTGCTCCACCTTGCCGGAAATCTCGTCGTAGCGGTAGAGGTCGACAGGCAGCGGCGTTTCGCTAATGACGGGCTTCATGCTGGCGATGCGAAAGCTGTTGTCATGGTAGGTGTAGTCGAAGCGGGCATTGACCATCCCTTCCTCGGAAAAGCGGTAGATCTGCTTGTCCACCAGCGGGCCCATTTTTCGGTATCGGATAGTGCAGGAGAAGCCGCCGCTCTGCAGGTTGACCATCTTGAGCACGCCGGTAGTCTCGTCGTAGCCGAAGGTCACAGCCGTGCTGTCGTACAATACTTCAGACAGCTTGGCCAACTTGCCATACTTATAAAGCACCCGTCGGCCAGTGCCTAAGAAAAAGGAGGCCTGAGGCCGCCCGTCCTCGCTGAAGTCGTGTATGACAGAGGCATTGCTCTCGGGGGGGTTGTAGGTGTTGCGGATGTAGCCGATGGACACGTGGGTAAACATGGTATGACGCGCCACGCTGGGCATGGTAACAGCCGTGACGCGTCCAGAGGCATCAAACTCAAAGATGTACTGTCTCTGGCTCTGCAAGAGCAGGACCATGGACTGCAAAAAATCATTTTGACATCATTATAATTATTAGCATCACGGTCTTTTATTATAGTTTGAATCAAGGTAGAAATACTGTCACTAATGATCACTGATACTCTCTTATTCACAGAAATCACAGTCACAATTGTTAAGTATGAAAGTAGAGTAGGCGGAGGTGTAGGTGCCGTTAGGCGGCATATGTCTGATGACTCACCTTGTCGAGATAGCTATAGCTCCACACCTTGCCGTCCACAAAGGAGCGGGAAGCGATGCGACCAAAGGGGTCGAACTCGGTCCTTTCACTCATGCTGCCTCGCTGCAGGCCCATCAGCTGGCCGGTGCTGGTGTAGGACACGTTGACCACTGCCAGGCTACTGCTGGGCAGCCACATGGCCGGGCGACCCTGAGCGTCGTACATGATGCGCAGCGTGAACTTCCGGTGGTCGTCGTAGATCTTCTCCGTGCGCGTGTTGCGGTCGAAGTCGATGGAGAGAAGGTTCCTGCCGTGCGCCTGCGGCATTCCCGGGGGGGAAAACGCAAAAATGCACTTTTACGACTTTGTTACGCCTGAGCAGCTACGCGCACTCCACATAGGCATTTGTCAAAAGCACACAAGCAACGCCGTAGTCTCCTCTCACCCGCAGCTTCCTGCCGAAGACGGTGACCTTGCCCTTGGTCTGCTCCTTGCGCAGCCGCCACTCGATGGAATTGAGCCCATTGTCCGTCGGGAGGGTGATGTTACGCCGGCCGATGGTGGGACTGACTGACCCCGCTAATATGTGAGGCTCCGTGTGGAAGCTGATGCCCATGCCGTTAGCATACATCACCCGGAGTGTGCCGTTGTTGCAGAGCTGGTAGCTGTTCCGCACTTGGTCTGTAGGGGAGGATGGAGGACAGCCGAAGAAAAAGGAAGTTCTGCTGAACAATTGTCTTTTTCATATTTTTTACATCCAGCACCAAAATCCCACTCTTTATTTTACTGAGCCCAATGCAAAGAGATCTGTCTTTATTCTGAATTAGTCATTTCTTTCTCTGCCAAACACAAGAACTGTCCTTTTAAAAAAAACAAATTTGATAGGACTGCTTTCAGCTCAAAGTAAACTAATGAAGAGCAAATGTGTTTTATTTCATTTGCCCATGGTAACAAGATCATACACAGCATCCGAATCCAGCACAAACCAGACTCTTCCATAAAGCAAATTTACAGTAAAATTTAAGCCCATTTAAGACACAATGATAAAGCAAAGTGCTTTACCAGAAGACTCAAACAGTGATTTTAAAGGATGTTCAGCAGGTTTTAACAAAATTATTTCTCAGTAGCAGGGAGGAGCTTTCAAAGCTCTTAAGTAGAGATTTATTTCACAGAGGACAGCGTAACACTCTTGAACGAAATCAAAATGGTTCAGTTTAAGGTAGCCAAATAGCATTTCCGCTTTACTAGCCCCTAGGGCAGAATTTCATATAAATCTCAAAACTTTTTCACTCTTACAGCACCGCTAAGTTCTAGGCGTGCAGAACTTAGAATTTATTTTTCTGTCGCGCCATCCCGCAGGTCAGTGGGGGAAATGCAATCATTCTTCTGCTTCTTCCTCTGCTAAACAGGCAAAATAAGCTGAGGGATCAGGGGCCTCCGCAGCACAGAGAGACACAGATTAGGATTTACTGTGTCGCAGGTAATGAATTTTGCTCCAGCGACATTCATCACAAGAGTGCTCAGAGTGGCGAGTTCCTCAGCGAGGAGAGGCTACGTCTCGGCACACATACTCAGACACAGGCAGAGAGAGAGAGACCTTTCCGCGTCTGACAGGGCCTACGCATGTGGCTCTTTGTCAGTGTGATAGCAAGCGTTTATGTGTGAGCAAGCGTTTTAGGTCCGAGTAGTCCCGCCCCCTGTTAATTCCTTAACCACAACTCCACGCCGCTGCCCAGCTGTGAGAGAGGTATTCCGTGTCTTTCAGTAGGGGTGGTATCTTTCCGGTTTGTTAACGTACCTTGGACCACGGTGTAGGATGCTTCCACCGAGGACAGGTTCGTGATGACAGTGGCGTCATCGTCCCGGTTGGAGCTCTCGATGTCGATGTTGATGGAGCGCTCGATTTCTCGATGCAGGCTGGTGACCATGCCCGTTGGATAAGTGACGTTGGTTAGGCGGCCCTCGCTGTCGTATCTATCGTACAGGATAAAGGGACACAGTAGAGACTTGGCAGGTGTCTTCCGACAAACCTCCAGGCATGTTGAAGGGAATCAGAAATATCCACCGATTGCACAGATCCACTGAATTCAGCACGTGTGGCTTTCCCCAGCATATTGCAGTGGGAAATGTAGTGACAGAGAAAAGATATTGGAGGGAGTCAGTATGCTGTGGTGTTATGTGTGCGGTACAGCAGTAGGAATGCAGATCAGATTAGTTCACTCTGGCATACACCTCCCTCTCTGTTTGCCTATAGGTTGCTGTGTTGCTTGAGGCTGCCCTTCAGCCTTCTGTTATTGATAGACAGGAGCATCACTGTAATTGTCTCCCCCTTCTCACAGACACTCACACATTCACAAGCAATGCACCAGTATTATAATGGTATGAATACTTTGACTTTCATGTCCTTCATTTCAATGAACCTCCACCACCTTTTTACTCCCAGAAAAAGCTCTGATAAACAGCAATATGGAACATGCGTACAAATGACACTTACTCGTAGAAGGTGGTCCAGCCGGTCTCGTCGGCCTTGGTGGACAGGAGGCCAGTGTTCCCACTGTATCCCAGCAGCGCCACCTCCTGGTTGAGTGCGGAGACAGACCGCAGACTACCAGACGGGTCGAGGCCCAGAGTCACCACCTGATTCTCTGGCAGTATGACGAGCCTCAGCAGCCCAACGCCGCCCTGCCCCGCCCCTTCCCTTCGGACTCGCAGCGTGTTGTTGCAGTTATCGACGATCGCGGCCAGCTCTCCGTCCGGCCCATAGGAGAAGTTATAGAGGGGTTCCCCGGTGACCAGGCTGACTGACTGCAGGTGCAACCCCTCTTTACTGAAGACGTAGAGCTCCTGCTCCTGGGGTGAGGCTACTTCATATTGCCCTGTTGCCGAGGGGCCTGGCCGGTTGCTGCGGACGGCCCGGATACGGATATTGTTGAGGTCAGCGATGAAGAGCGTGCCATCCGGGGAAACGGCCAGGGAGGTCGGCGAGTTGAGACTGGCGTCTGTGGCGTAGCCTTCGTCGCCGGCGAAGCAGTTGCAGTTGACGTCGTTCTTACAGTCGCACTCGGAGGCGGCGCCGGCCAGCAGGGAGATCTCGCCGTTGGTGCTGACCTGCCGCACGCGGTTGATCTTCTTCTCGTCCGTCTCGGCGATGTAGAGCACGCCCGCGTGTGAGATGGCGATGGCGGTGGCGCTCTCCAGTGCCGAGTGGATGGCCAGCTTGCTGAGGGAGTAGTCGATGCCGGGGACCTGGCAGTGCATGGGCCGCCCGGCGATGATGCTCACCTGGTGGTTCTCTGTGATGCGCAGGATGACGTTGTTCTCCAGGACGTAAAGCGAGTTGTCCATGGGGTTCACAGCCAGATCTGTGGGCCACTCCAGGCGAACCTGTAGACAGGATCCAGAAAGCCACAGGGCTGTGACCCTTCAACGCACTACTGAGTAAAACAACTCTTCCAATGTTCCTGGAGTATTCTGGTTTTTGTAGCAATCAAGCTTTTCTAATTAAGAAGTTGTTATATGGGAATATGGGGTCTGGGTTTGACAGTTTCCTGCTGTAAAAGTGGATATGCGGGTCTGTAAGTGAATGTGTAAGTAATGGCATTTTAAAAACTTAATTCATCCCTAAATCGGTAATATCATATTATATTACTTATATTACAAAATTAATCGGTAATTCTTATCAGGCTTAGTCAACTAGAGCAACTAAATATTTTCCTATTAACTACGCATATCAAGGGTATAAATTAAGTTTAAAAAAATGTTTTACTTAAAAAAAAAAAGAAAAGAAAAATATATCGTGTCTGTCAAAAAAAAAAAGCTGAGGCCTTTTTTAAATGAACAGCCAAATGAAACCTTAATTAAATTAATTATTTAAGTAGGAAGGGACAAAAAACGCATACACAAGCCACAGGAACAGGATTTGGAAACGTTTTGAAACCCTTGCAAAGTGCCTTAAAATGTTCCTCTGAAACGCTCCTCCCCTTTTCAAGCTTTGCATTTTTTCATCCAGCCTGCTGTGGCTGTGCCAGGCATAATTGTGTGCACTTGCATTCAGATGTTGTATTTACTTCTTCATACTATATTAGAGCTGCGTTCGAATCCAGTTTCAATTGCAGGTAGAATGCCATTAAGAAACATGAGTTGTGTTGACGAGGGACGCATGACAAAACAAAGGCATGCGTGATGACATCCATGGTGGCAAGCCAAAACAGCAGCCGCGTGACTTGAGATTTCACGTTGTTTGTACATGGCATTCATGCTGTAAATTAAGTACTCGGTGGCGAGAAGAATCCCTGTGATTCCGGAATGCGAACACAGTCGGGGGATAAACTAGTTTGGAGTCATATTCCAAAGTGGATAAGAATGGATGAGCTTGAAATGTTAAATAGTTTTTTGTCCCCCTCTACATTTCCTCGCTGATTGGCTTTTTGTAAGGACTGCAGTGGGTGAACCACTGATGCTTGGATGGCCCTGGAATACTCCAGCATCATTGTCTTTGGACTTTTCTTGTCTTGCTTATGTTAAAGGAGCAAGGACTACCTGTACATCGGGATGTTTAATTTGACTGTTGTCTTGTACTGTGAATATGTACAGTGTTGGTGGTGTTAATTTATGTCTTAGGATCATTTAGGGCTTTTGGGTACAATGTAAATATTTACATTGATCACTGATTACACTAAATATCAAATCGCAATAATTTCCAGGGTTCTCCATGTTTTCATGAATGTTCCATTCATTGTAATAACCATGTTTCCATAGAAAGTCACTTGGCTAATTATTTTTTAAATCAAATGCTCTGCCGTTTTTACAAAGTGTTTTTGCTTTTATCTGACATTAAATTGATGGAAAATGTCTTCAAGGAGAAGTTTAAGAACCAAAACAGAAGGGAAAATGGGGGTCATGGAGGTAATCCACCTCCAACGGGATCAGATCGTTCAGCATTGGAGACGAATTCCGTAGCCAGAGAGGCCTTACCTGGCTCACGTCCATGCTGGTGTCACAGCTGAGCGGTCGCACGGCAGTGAGGTCATTGGCACCCAGGAGGGTGGAGATGATGCCATTCTGGTCGACTTTACGGATCATGGTGGCGTCAACAAAGTACATCAACCCATTCTTGTCCACAGCGATCCCTGCGAGGAGAAAGATGTCAGTCAGATGTCAAAACTCTGATCTGTTACAGAGCATTTTATCAACCTAACTTTCTAAGACCCTCCATACTTCATAATTCATTACAGTGATATAAAAAAGTCAACCCGTATTAAAGACGAGTTTTAAACGTTATGTTTTAAAGGTCTATTGAAGAGATTCAATAGACTCACAGTGTCTGAAAATCCTAGGATTTTAACAAATGTAGGGCTGCAACTGAGAAAGCATGGCGCACAAATAAACCTTACATTTCAGTAATGTAGCGTAGGCTGTTTGTAGAGAATGTACAGCACAGTAGAGCTGGAACTCCAACATATGCCATTAGGAGCTCCCTGTGTGAAACCGGGACTTTCGACCCTAGATTTGACAGGCTGTCCTGGTTGTACAGCACAGGGGTAGCGTGCTGCATGTATGCTAACACTACGGTACGTTTTAACACCCGAGCCACATAGTTTTGCACGTATTAGAGCTTGCTCAGCACCCGTGCTCGGGCACTGGTCCGGAAAGCATTGCGGTGTTTTAACCGAGAGCCAATAAAAACACGGGCAGGCTTCTCTGCAGTGCTGAATGATAAAATGGGCCTGAGGCTGGTGATCTCGTGAAGGTGAAAGAAAAACTAAAATGCAAGTCTTCAGATTTTTTTTTTCCTGATGCGGGCTTTCAACGAAAATGTATGGAGAGGAAAAACAGCAGGGCTTTAAACTTCGAGTACTCTGAAATGAAGAAAAGTGAACTTTTTTATTTTTTACGGCCAATTAAAAATCTTTCCTTTTTTCTTTAGAGTTTGTCAAAAGAACGTTTTACACTTAGTATTTCATGTCACGAACAGGCACTTTCAGCTGAAGTGCACACTCTGCAGGTAGATTTTGATATGATTAGCGTGGAAACCTGTAACCAAAACCACGCTGGTTTACTATGTGTCCTGAAGAAAGCCTATAAATGGAGAATTAATAGGGGACCCAAGACTGACCCTTGTGGGACATCGCATGGCGGACTGACAACATGTCAGCAGACACCAACGGCTACAAACCGCTGCCTTTTGGAGAGCTAGCACTGACCGCGTGATCAAATTACGCGATTCTCTAAAGAACTACAGGTTGAAGGTTTACTAACACAGAATACCTAATGAATTCAGCTGACTTGTACTTGACTTTGTAAACTCATCAGGAACAGTGGAGCGTACCCTCCGCGGCTTGACACCCAGTGTCTTGTCGTCAGGGAGCGACGCCTTGTCAGAGATAATAAATGTGATGGCCTGACATCCTTGACAGTTTGGTGTCAGTACGCGAGTCATTTTTCCAGGCCACAACTTGATCAGCTGGCTAATTATTCCTTTTTCCCTTCTCTTCCCCCTGGTTCTGTCCTGCTTTAGTTTTATCATCTTACCTGTTAATAAAAAACCATGTATTTTAAATAACCACTCTAACCATAATAATAGTGATATTGTGTAAAACCTCTGCCCAACGGAAATGACAGGTAACCTTGTGGTAGAACCATTGGAATCAGGTTTGAGCAAGTAGACCCTGATAATGCACTGTACAAGTAATTGGTTTAATTTGGGGGTCCTAACAAGTCAAATTTGGCACGAGTCAAAGTTTACAGCAGGGCATTTATTATTGTTTCAGAGAGAGGCAGACATTTCAGGGCCTTACGGGAGGGCTGAAGTAAACGTCAGTGTCATCCCGTTCCCTGATCTATTTAACCCAGGCACCGTACCTATGGAGGGCTTGATACGTTACTTACCGTCTCTTCCCAAAGAGGGAGGAGAGTAACAAAGGGAACTGACACTAGAGACTCTTTCATTCCCCACAGCCAGCCAAGAAATTAATTAACAGCTTTAGGGTTGAGTGTTCTCTTTGATTGCGGAGGCTGACTGCCTGTAGGAAAGATTTTTAAAAATCCCTTATAGGTGTATACCTGGGTAACAGACTTGTCAATCAAGACAGGGAACCCCACCCCCACCCACACCCTCACCCTTGGGGCTCATCAGCGTGGCCTCCACGGCCTTGCCCCCATCTCCGCAGCGCTCGTCGAAGGGCAGGCACTGCTCGCCCGTCCCAGCCACCACCTCGGCGTTGTCCGTCAGCAGCCGGCCCCCGGTCAGCGAGCGGACGCTGAAGATGCGGCGGGAGTTGGTGTCGGAGATGAACAGCGCCCCGGACACCGGATCCACAGCCAGGAAGTACTTGTGCGTGGGATTGTTGCTGCAGGACACACATCACAGTGGCGACTGAATGAATACAGGGCAAGCACCGCTTTCCTCAGCCGTTCCAGCGCATAACGGTCAATTTCGATTTCTCCTGCACTTAGAGCATGGGCAAGTTTGGTGTCCTACAGCAGAAAGTAAAATGGCATGGTATAAATCTCTAATCCCAAAGGACCAGACAATGTTTGTATTTTCGATTGCGCCTTAATATTTAATGAGAAAGAGGGAAAAGAAAGAGGCAATATAATGACATGCATTTTTGATAACAGTGTGACAGAAACTGTTGCAGGGGAAAACCAGGAATTGGCTGGAGTGTCGTACCTGTGTCTAAAGTCCTTGTTCCTTTGGAAACGGAAAGAGAGGGGAAAAATGCAGCATGTTAGTGACGTCAGACAATCAACACAATTTGTTAAAATTTGAGCTTGAAACTACAATGTGTGAAAAGTATAACAATGAAGCGGTCTGTGGAGAGGTCTGATTTCATGACCCATTAGATTAATTGCCTTCAATGAAGTGCGGGGAAATTGATTGGAAAAATAGGTACTATGGCTGATATGTCTATGAAATATGTCTGTACCACAATGGGGTTCCTATTAATGAAAGAGGTGCAATATCCCTACTCCTTAATGGGGCTCCAGAGAAACTATTTGAAGGGCAATGTTTAGCAACCTGAGCTCCAGGATCCCAGTGGTGTTGAGGGAAGGGTACACCCGGCGCACAAAGTTGAGGTCACCGACGTAGAGGCTGCCGTCCATGCCCGAGGCCAAGGCCACTGGGGCCAGCAGCTTGTTCCCGTCGGCCAGGCCATTGCAGCTGGGGCAGGAGATGCTGCGGCGACGCCCGTTACCCATGATGCTCGTGATGACCTGGGGTTGCTGTGACATGAAGATGTTCTCCCCGTTGCCCTTGTGAAGGATCCCTGGTTCAGACGGAATCGGAGGTCTTTCAAGATCGAAGGTGATCGCACAATGAAAGTCCCCAACACCCCGTTTTCCACTCCGCTTTCTTCCCTTACCTCGACCTCTAAAATCCCACTCTGTGCTCATCCTTTAAGCCTGATGCAGACCCGATTTGAGACCGCACCAACCTTTAGTGTTCCTGTGTCATGAGCAGCCCTGTCGCGTGTCCGTTTAAAACGCGCGTAGAGATTCTGATCTAATTTTTCTGAAAGCGCGGCGTGGGGGAAGTTTCAATTGAGAGACTAAAAGTTTTAAAGGCCAGCTCTGGTTTGCTTCGGTTCAGTTCAGTCAGCGGCGGGTACTGAGATAGATGGGCACAAGGCAAACTGGAGCAATCCTGTGGATCAACATGGCCCTCTTTCCCGACACCAACCCCATTAGCGTTACGAGGCTCGCTGTCTGTTTCATGCCTGTTCCCGCCGTATTCAGGGTCTCATTTAACCTGCAGGCAGACAGAGATCCCAGATGCGGTGCAGGGACTAATGAGAGTGGGGTGTGGGGGGAGGGGGGTTCAGGCATAGGCTGAGACCAGCTCTTCTCGCGTTAATTCAGCCCTCCTACCACACATGGCTGCACTGCATGATAAGGTGAGAATGGCAGTATATGAAGTGATGTACTGTCAGGATAGAGGGGGAATTGTTTCTGTGCGCAATGAAATGAGAAAACGCTGGCCTGCCCTTTTCACTGCCTGCCGATGTGACCGGGACCCGGTTTTGGGCACGTATGTGTGTTGTGGAAGAGGTCTGATTCAAAAGCACGGCCTGCTTCGATTGACTCCCTCCGCCTTCCCCTGCCGGCTCATTCCCAGAAGCTGTGCGGTCTCAAGCCCTCAGACATTATTTAACAGGCTTTGAACGGGGGGGGCACACGTACCACTACGGACATTGAGGGTGTGGTGCTTGTCCAGGGACCAGCCGCCCAGATTGGAGGGGTCCAACTCATAACCCTGCAACACCGCGGTCCTCTTCTCCCACAGGATCAGGGTGGGGCAAGTCTCGTACTCATAGCCCACAGACACTGGTGTCAGCAGGGAGACAGAGTGGAGGTGTGTTAGTGTCACTGTGAGAGCAAGAGAGAACTCCGAGAGAGACACATCAGCTCGGACACACGGAGACCGCAAAACACAAGTAAACTTCAGATCTGTGAGTTTCTGTCTGGGCTTAATGCACCAATCATGTGCCAGTATCGGTTCATTGCACAGAAATGTTACATTTGGTTTCACAGCCAAGGAAAATGCTAAGTGGACACATAGAGGGTACGTACACACATACAGAGGCTACGTGCACACGTACAGCAGATTTAAAAATCAACATTCGAATTCTATGTGTTTATTTAAAAAAATGTTTTTTAAATGATCACCACTTCATTACCAAGCATATGATCCACATAACTCAATGGGCTCAAACATGGCCTTCACCACAGCCTCAACGACGGTTTTATTTTTTTTATTTTAATTTTTTTTTTATTTTATTTATTTATTTATTTTTTAACAAAGACAAAGCAATGTGGAAGGACCCGGTGCCAATCAGAGGCTTAACCAGTGCTTCCCTGCTGCTGCACCTGCTGCTAATAGCCAATAAATAAATAGCTGAATTAAATAATTACTTAATTAACCACCTCAAACATCAATTGCTCCCAATTACAATTATTTATAACCCACAGACACTACAGCCTATGAACAATGATCAATTAAACATCGCCCTACTCACAGCAGCCAGCCCTATTGTGTGATTTAATTTGACATTAAGACCCACAGAAATGCTTGTAAAATGGTTATAACTGAGCAAATTAAAAAGGCGCAAGTAAGCCGGTAGTGTCACAGTAAGCACACTGATAAAACAATGGATTTTGTTATTATTTCAATGTCAATTATCATTGTCTCTATAGCAATACTTGGTCACTTGTCAATCAATCTCATAATAAGACTACGGCTAAAATGAAATGTACCTTAATCTGGGAAATCGGTTAAATACCTGGTAATTGGATTGAAGAAGAAAAAAAAACAAAAAAACCCACGTTTGTTCTTTCTAATTAAAGACCATCTTCACACAGAAGTCCTGGCCTGCTGCTATTACAACCGGAGTGTGATTAAGTGTGGTCGACAAGGCCAATGCTGTATTGTCACACCTTCAACAGCGGTGATGCACGCTGTCACTTTCCCCATGCAAGAGGGGGTCATTAGCATATATACATATTTAAAAAGGGAGCTGGGAGGTATGCAGGAACCGAGGGGCAGGGGCAGAGTGTCAATGAGAGTGTGGTGAAGACATTGATGACACAGTGTTTGCACACACGCCCTGTCGCTGACTTTGTGCCGTCTTCACCTCCGGTAATAATCCCACCTGCTTAGACTCAGGATCAATGCCATTCGCTTTCACCTGACACACACCACTGATGGGACCTGTGACCCCCATCACTCCCTGGGACCACCTGGGCCCTATCCCCAGAGGCACGGGTGCATTCTAATTCCTTCTGACAGCTGGGAAATGACTAACGTGACAAAGGACTAGGCTGTGCTTTAGTTACGATGGAGGAGCCTCTCCAACCAAAACTGTTTAAATTCTTTCTGCTTAGAGATGAGCCCAGAGTAAACAGCAATGTTTTTCTTTTTAGCTGGGACATCTCTGCCTTCCTCAACCTGCCTAACTATGCCACCACTGTGCAACCGTAGATTTAGATTCGTTTGGAACTTGCTCATCAGAGGACAGAGAAATCAGTCCCTCGTCCCACCATCTTTGCTTTGCCCAGTAGAGAGCCTTGTGCGCCTGCCACTTACCAACAGCTTCTGACAGACCGTAAACCCTCTGGCCATAGGCGTCGGTCTTGTCCCAGATGAAGGTGTACGCCAGGTTGGGGGAGGAGTGGAACCACTTCTGGAAAAGGTGCCCTTCCACAGCCACCATCAGGTGGACCTTAATGAGGCTGAGCGGCACCATGGCCTGTGTCATGGTGATCTTCAGCAGAGACCTGTACCCAGGAGTCCGTGAGCTCAGGTAGCCCAGCTTCAGACTGGTGCCGGGGATCTCAATCTGCTCATGAAGCACCTTTAAGACACACATAACTCGGTATAGTAAATGAAAGGGGTCCGTGAGAGTAAAGCTGATGAGTAGGGGGTAGTTGGTATAGGTGGATATGAATGACAAACAAAGGCTGAGGGAGAACGGTAAGTAACTTCTGGATGTATAGTCACAGCCATGTGAAACGGAGGGCAGTCTCCGGACCCATGACCCTGTACCTGAGTCTCGGGGATGATGGGTTTCTCCCCGGGTCGGGAGCTGAAGAAGGAGGAGATGGGCGAGGCCACCACCACGGGGTCGGGGCGCAGGAAGCCGCTCAGGTCGCAGCCCGGGATGGTGTTCTCCTCCGTCTTCAGCACCAGAGTGTCCATGGCGTAGAAGCTGTTCCAAGGCAGCCACACCGTCCGTTCCTGGCTTAGGAAAGGGGCGCGCTCAAAGTGCAGGGTCAGGGATGCCCCTCCATTCGCTAGAAGGTCGAACCTGTGCAAGTCGGAGGGGGGCAGAACAACTTGTCTTTAAAATGTATTAGTTCTGTTAGCAGAGGGCCTAAAAGCATAAAAAACACACCTAAGTCTACTTATATTCATGTTATTGTTATTACTATCATCAACAATACGGTAATGTTTAAAATCCAACAGTACAAAATAATGTTTTATTCTCGTGGCTGTGATCACAAATACAGCGAACACAAAGCACGCCCTGAAGGGTCACTCACGTCCCATCCTGCCGCGTCAAGGTGTAGCCGTAGTGGGGGTACTTGACAAAGGACACATTAACCCCCACCAGAGGGGTCCCGTCCGTCGTTAGGACCTGCCCGCGGATCAGAGATGCCAGGCTGCAGAGATACAGCAGGGAAGCACAGTCGGTGAATGGAGAAATGTTAGAGGAGTCTATATCTGTCTTTCCATTCCTGGATTTCTTAAAAAACAACACTCTAAGCCCTCTAAGGGACAATGACCATACATTTATAATATGGATTTACAAAAAAAAACTCGATATTTTTAGGTATTCAAGGAAAAGATCACATTTTTATATTGTTTTACGGTGTCCTGAGCACACCACTCCATGTGTGGTAGGTCTGTCACTTATCCAGGTAGCAGGTTAAGATACAGGAGAGGGGCATCACCTTGCATTGAAAGGGTTGTCAGCAGGGATGATGTGGGTGCTGTCTCTGCCCACGAGCATCTTCACCCTATCGTAGAATGACCTCACTTTCTGGACGGGCGATTGGCTCTGCTGGATGACCTGCAGCGGGTCACGTGAGCCACGGCACAGCGGGCTATTCTGGCAGGGACTCTGGATGCAGCAGTCTGGGTCCATGCAGTCCGTCAGTCCATCTGCAGGCGGATATGAGACGAAACAAGTCAAATACATGATATGTGAAAACAGATTCCCATACCACCTATAGTAAAACACAGTCCCTTCTCCCTAGTGTAATTAATTCACTGTTTCCCCTAGGGCTATGACAGGTTGCCACATATTAACCAGCCAGTGTGGCTGTGCGTTTGTATTCTCCCAGCAGGATTGACAGCTTCTGGGTATCGTGAATTTGAGGGCGTTCTGAGATTAACTTGCCAGATTTGAGGATGAAAAAGTCTCATCAATTTTTATACTTCTCACAGCGTGTGAAACAAGGTCTGGACCTGTCCTGTATCATGGTGATCACAGAAACTCCTCTCCCCGGTCAGCCTGGTCTGTCTGTGTCTGTCTTTTTATAAGGCCAGGGTGTGGTCTCGTAGCCTGTAATTGGTCTGTACCAGTTTCTGCTTTGCATCAGGTATTCTGCCCGGGTGAAATGTCTATTTACAGTAAGATAAGAGTTCCGTTTATTTTGTGTTTTAGTGTTTGTGTCCCAGTGCTCCAGACAGGAATGTTTGAGGTGTGTTATAATTTGGGTTTTTGAAGTGCTGTCCTGTTGCTGGCTGATGTTGCTCAGCTCAGTGATTTAGTCCATCCTGTTCATGGTTATGCCTGTGTGGTACAGAGAGGATGGTCCAAATATGTGTCTGTTCTCCTGTGACTTAACCAAGACAGGCAGAGAGCCTGTTCTAGCTTTTATGTCCCTACAGAGCAGAACACTTCTCTGGGCCTGGAAGTGGCAGATCTCTGTCTGGAGATTATGGAGGGTGTCTTGCCTCTAATAAGGGAAGTCTGATGCCCTGGTGCAGGGTACACATAGGTAGAGATATTTGTTTTCCAGGTGAGAATGGTCCATCTAAATTCTAGCTACAGGAGGATCTTTTCTGGTCTTGCAGTGAGCTCCTCTCTGTACGAAGATCTCTTTTGCACTTTATGCAGTCAAGGCTTAATGGCCAGTAGGTTGCAGGATCAAATCCAAGAAGGTTTCATTGACCTTGGGCAAGACACTTAAACTGAATATTTTTCAGCAAATATTAGACTGTATAAATAGGTAAAATTTTTAGTCAGGCAAATAAATGATGCACAACATTCCCTTGCCAACAGAGGGAATTAAGTTTAATTGGGGGTTAGGGAAAGTGATCCCTGAGAGACGTACTTAACTTACTGAAAATGCTATAATGTACACTTCAAATAAAACATGTTCAAAATAATTTGTTCATGCAGAAACACTTGCTGGGGGATGCTCTATTGCAGATTACCATGCTGTTTCTATTCACAGCTCACCAATTTGGTAACCAAATATAATAAAACAAACAAAAATAAACAGCCAAAGCAGATAAAACTTTGGGCCCTCAAAACTAGAAGCTATACAATTTCTTAGCCACAGTACTCAGCACAGCACCCCGTGAAAGAATATGAATGCACTAAATACTGAATACTGGGTGAATCTAATGGGTGTTTACTTAGTGAATCTGATGGGTGAATACTGGGTGAATATTGGGTGAATACTGGGTGAATATAATGGGTGAATAATTGCTGAGTACTAGGTGAATAATGCTCCAGAAGTCTACAAGAGAGGATGAAAAACTGAACTTTTAGGGAATTTGATGGCAGGTTAGACTATTACTCTGTCACACAGAGAGTAAGAGAACTTGGTTATACAATCCACAGTCTGTAAGACACTGCTGGTGTCCATATCCCAATGGCACTGACCAAGAGATGGAGCCCTGGTTCAAAACCACCTGTCCCATCTCACTGACGTGTTCAGCTGCTGTACCAACTCAGGTGTGGCGGCTTGCCTAAGGCTCCACAACGCAGATGTCCTTTTTCGAGTCCCCTCTCACCTCCTTCATTGTCTTTGTTGTCTGCGCAGGAGGTCTCCATGGCAACGCTGCAGCCCGAGCCCCTCCAGCCCGTCTGACACTCGCAATGCCAGCTGTTCTGACCCAGAGTGCACTGGCCATTCCCATTGCACAGGTTTGGACATCCATCTGAAGTTGAGATGGAAGAGAGAGAGTACAGAAAGGGAGGGATAGAAAGATAAGGAGAGGCAAAAAGAGTGATGAGAGGAACAGAGATAGACAGAAATGGGGGTGGAGAGAAAGAATGAAGAGAACAGTGTAAAAAAGTCAGGCACAAGTTCCTCTCCAACAGGGGAAATAAATACAAAATACAAAGAGCAGATTTATCGCTGCAGGTGTCACACCTCTGCACTGCAGGTCTACTGTGGCACAGAAACACACACATATAAATATATATATATATATATATCTAATCTCACTCCATGTGACCCCATCACACATCAGGCATGCATCAGAATTCAACTGCTATTCAAGGGCACCTCACGTTGTCTTAGAGAAAGAAAAAAAAAACCCCAATTAACACAGGGAGAGTCTTCAGTAGGTGGTACCAAGCTTTTAACAATGAGCCACATAAAATAGCTTTTTTATGTGTGCTTGGTAAGTTATAAGCAATCATTTCCATGGGTTTCATTTTAAAAACACTGATTATCCCCAGAGAACTTGGAATTGACTTTGCATATATATATGTTAAATAATATTTGCAAGGCAAAGCGTTCATAAATCTTCAGGGAGCAACGCTAGGTGAAAGCCCTCGAAAGCAATACAGAAAAATCTGAGCAATTTTAATAATTTACATTTTACATACTACTCTCAAATTGCTAAATGCTGCACGAAAGGTCTGAGCAATGGGTAATAAATAGATTTCTCTATTCGTTCAAAATAAGGGAATATTTGATAAAAGCATATATAAGTTCCCAGATGGTTAATTTGGAGGATAATTTGATTCTGATGGCCTGACCGCGATGTTCTCCCATGTGAGAATGTGATTAGGAGAGTCTGGAGACTTCAGATGAGATTATGAGGCTCTGGGACAGAGAAAGAGAGAGAGAGAGAGAGAGAGAGAGAGAGAGAGAGAGAGAGAGAGAGAGAGAGAGAGAGAGAGAGAGAGAGAGAGAGGAGAACAAATCCCAGGAGAGATGTTACAATATGTTCCCACAACACCAATTACTCAACAAACGCGTTTCTATAAAAATATATTTTTATATGCCATAATTTCAGTTTGTTTCTTTAGCGTGTTACATATCTCTCACAGACGCCTAAAAGGGACATGTTTCGTTCAGTATGCTTTAGTAATTCATAATGTGGTTCTTACACTGAAAGAATCTCTAGTAGCTGTGTGATGAGTGTGTCTCACCCGTGTCAGTCTAACCCAGGTCATGTGACATGGTCGGGCGAAGCTCTCAACGGCACTTCACTTTAAGCTGAGGGTTTGACAAAGCTGGGCTCTTCTTGCGTTTTCCGTGGCACAGCTTTGTTTTTGGGGCAGAGAGGGCCCTTACTGGAGCCCACCTGACGCCGTGTGGCATCAGAGGTTGCCGGTTTGGGACTTTGGGGGGGGCAGTGTACCACCCTAGTGGCCTCCGATAGATTCCGTGCCATGAATAAAAAAGTGTGGGTAAATGCCATGCTCTCCCTCCCCTGTCGGGCTCCTCCCTGGCGAACGTTGTCTTTAATTAATCCAATCATCGTTGTCTGGGGACTTCTGAATGTCACATTAACAGACAGGGCTGCATAGACTATCGTACAATATCGAAAAAAGAAAGGAGGCAGTTAGCAATGATTGCCTTTTAAATGGAGTTGCCATTTTAAGCAGCCAAGTACTTATGAAGCATTTGGACAGCGAAATCTATAGTGTGCATTGATCGCCCTCCCCTGAAAGGGCCTAGTGTAAGCCCCTCTTTTTAATAGAAAAGGCCAGTCGATTTGCTTCATACTAACTTGAATAAAGTGAGATTTCAGAAACTATTAAATACACTCTTTAAAGTAATGTAGTCTGACCGTAATGAAATCCCTGCAAAAAAGCAAGAAACACAGCTTATGGTCACAGATTGACCTTCAGAACACTGAACCTAGAATCAAGTGAAACTCCCCCTGTTGTAGTTCATTTTATTAAACTAAGTAAACTAACCATATTGTGTGTGTGTGCGGTGAGGGGTGTGTGTGTGGGTGAGAGAGAGAGAGAGAGAGAGAGAGAGAGAGAGAGAGAGAGAGAGAGAGAGAGAGAGAGAGAG
>JAOYSI010000005.1:1428565-1441791 GCA_025775065.1 Hiodon alosoides | reverse complement strand
CCCCGCCCCCCCCTCCCCCCGCCGCCGCCCCCCGCCCGCCCCCCCCCCCCCCCGCGGGACTGAGTGGCGGTCGGGTGTCTCTCTCTCAGGTGTCTGGTCACTATCAGGTAGCATCAGTGCTGTCATTATCATTAACCTCTTCTGTAACCTGCATGATTTCCATTTTCCACTAACGCATTAGCGCGCCGCGGCTTTACTGCTCATCAACTTGAATCGATACGAGAGTCTTTCTTTTACAAATGATACAGCATGTTACATCAACTATACCCACTGTTCTCCTCACGGTACAGTTCTAGCTCATCAACTAGCTACACCCACTGCCCTGTAAAACCACAGACAACGTTGGTCACAACACAAAGATACAAACGGAGCTGAAAGCTGAACTTCCTAAGCTGAAAATAGTTAGCAAGCAATCCAAGGTCTACAATGTGCAAATTGATATATTTGCAATCTGAAGACATGATCATATATAGTTGTACAGGTTTTACTTTTTGCTAAGTCAAAACTATAGTCCGAGCTCTACACTAAAATGATGTGACATATGTATTTTCCATCTAATTCTATTGATAATATTTATAAGTTTATTTCTCCTGGTGGCCCCACTGCCTGCCCACCTGGAACGTTGCCAGCCCCTCCTGTTCGGCCGCAGCGGTACATTTCCATCTCATTCATCACGTAAAGACAGATAATCAGAAAGTCATTACAGTAGCTTGACACCGCCGCTTGCTCCAGGAAGACAGAGTAATTGAGCACCGCAGAAGGGGAGAGAAGCGGCCAGTGCCAAGGCGGACGGATAATGAATGTGTGATGTCGACTGCAACACTGCAGTGGAGGTGTGGTGGGAGTGATGGAGGAGGACGTGACAGATAGATGGGGCGATGGACAGACATACAGATGGATGGATCTCTGCTTTTGAGAGAGACGTCGAAAGACAGCAAGTGCAGTCTTTTGACGTTTAAAAAAAAAAATTGATGTAGAACCAGGTTTAGATGAACCTTTCCCTGGGAAGGAAGCGCAGACTGAAATTAATCAGAGAAAGGGGGGAAAGTATCATGGATTGTCAATATGTCAGCAATCAGTGGAGAAGGTTTTGACAAGCAGGGAAACGAGAACAGCAGACTAAGAGTGACAAACAGAACGAGAGTAGCAATAGGTGAAACATAAAACAAAACAAAACAAACTAGAGCAGTCTGATCTGAGTTCAGATGTGCTCCAAACAGAATAGCCCGTCCAATTTAATTTGTTTTTCTCAATTTCCTTCACCTGCTCACGCGGCGTTCCATTTGATGGTGGCATTTTGTCAATATGTTGGTGAATGCCCCAGCTCCACTGTTGCACTTTCATCAGGCCACACAGAATGCTATCTGTCGACCCTGCAGTCCCCCAAAACGCCGACAGAAACAATTGATGGATTAACCAACAAGAGAAAGAAACCCTAAACCATTGATGTTTCAACCCCGGTTTCACAGTCTACCGACAAGAAATTTCCTCCTCAAAACTTGAAAGCGCTTCCTTAAAACAATTGTCGGAAATTCCTTTTGAGGAACAACCTCTCTGACCTCCTTGTCCAGTCCAGAGAAATGTCCGTTGACCGACGTCCTCCACTTGGCAACAGCAGGCTAATATCCCTCAGCTGGGAACAGCCTGGATTCTATTGACCAAGGGGAACGGTGAATATTATAGCCAGAGGGGCATCAGAGAATGACCATAGGATAAATAAAAAATGACAGTGACAACAACAGCAACAACAAAATTAACCCTTTTCAGCATGTCCGTAAGCAGATCAGTCCCACAGCAATCCCTGATCAAGCCAGTGGCAATATTTTCTCCGCCACCATTGAAAAACCTAACAAAGTAAGAAAATTACCTGATAAATTCTATGCAAATAGAGATGCAAACTAGTGAGAGGGAGGCCCTTTCCATGCACTTTTGATGAAAAAAATAAATAAAATTTCGTTTGTATTATTTCCTTAAAACTAGACTCTGTGGATTGATGATTTTTCGGAGTTTTTGGTTAATAGCCGGGATTAAAGTGCTGCTTTGTATCACCACTAAACTCAAATGCCTTTCAAACTTCAAAAATACGCAATTTTACCAAGTACTTTGAAAGCCCGGTAGGTAAAATCAGTTTTGTGTGTCGAACATCTTTTGAACCAGCAGGTTTCCGAGGTTCATCTCTGTGAATATTTTAAAGTTAAAGACGGTGGAATTCTCTTCAAATGGCCCCTGCTGCATTCCAGACAGGCTGAGCAGGGCGTTTCAAAAGACCCCTTAAGGATCACAAAGTACCCCCCGCCCAGGCCGTCCTTATCGTTGATCCACAGCCAAATCAGCACGGTCCACTGAAACCGCTCCCTCCTGCCTACACGACACAGGCAGATTAAGCCCAGCACAGGCAGCCTCAATAAAAACTACCCCAAAATGCTGATTCGGATCAACTAAAACTTATTTTCATTTCTTTAATGATTCTAGACTTTTTTGACAATCACTGTACAAACCCCCAGAAAAGAAAGACATGGATTGTTAGAGGAGATTTTTGAGTAAAAAAAAAGTGTTCCCCTGGATCAGTAATGGGGGTGCCATTTTAACAAGCTGCAGGGTGGAGTGCATGAATTGACTGTTCGGGGGGCTTCCATTAGACTGGGAGGGAAGGTGACCCGCTAATTCACTGGATGTATGGTTCTTGGGAGAGAGAACAAGATCTGCTCAGAGCAGAGAGGCTATGGCTGTTGCTTAATTGGGTCTCAGGCCACAGCTTTAAACAGCTACATTCTGATGCTGCAGATGTTGGAGGGGTGGGTGGGGCGGTCTTCAGCTGTGCCGGATAACAAGAGAAACAATGAACACAGGCCCAGGGGAGGAAGAAGAACATGGCTTAGAAGGCTTGGTCCCTCAAAATCCAGACATCCTAACAATCGCTGCAATTTCTGCTATCTATCCACACATTAAGATCTACAATGCTTTTATGAAACACTTGGGCTTATTTAAATTAAACATTCTTAATTAAAGTGACGAAATAATGAGCACATTTACTTAATGGCTAAATGAGTGTTCACATACTGAAACTGATTTGCATTTGTAAAGCATGCCTGTAATTTATAAATAACAACAAACATATCTAACAAACAAATGCTTATATATATTTTATATATATATATTCAGTGTCTTGCAAAAGTACTCAAACACCTTACCGATTCTCTCATAATAATGACTTGTGCAATGTGCAGTTTTTATTCATATCAGAGTCAGTTAATTGTGAGCAGACAAGGACAAAATTATATTCCGTGTAAGACTTCTGTATGTGGCAGCTCTTTTGTCATTACCATTGTTAGAAGATTAAGAGAAAGTTAAAAACACATTTGTATTATTTCTTTTTTTAAAGCAATGGCTTAAAAGGACTGCAACAGATCCCCTGGGTACCACCCAGTTCCCTGTAATTTAATTAGATTAATTATCATCCAACATAATTCTAAATATGACTGTTCCCTTTCAGTTCTTCACTGCAGAAACCGGACTGAGGCTTGGATTTCAGTCCCCTGAATGTCTCCCTAGTGCCATGCTAAATCGTCTACGTTCTTTCATTTAGAGAGGGCAACTAAAAGTTTCAAGGGCTGCAAAAAGAGAAGGATTTACATGGCAGGATAGAATAGGCTGAGCGGGAGGGATTGCCAGTGCTAGGGCTGAATGTGGTCACGAGCGGCCAGAAAGGAAACTTTGGTCAAAGGTCAGGTCATGAGCGTTTTTGGTCACCCCAAAGTCTGGAGCCTGATCGCACATCATTCCCATTGGTTGTCATTGAGACTGGTCAACCCTGTTCCCTGTACCTTTCTTACTTCTTGTTCAGTCGAGTGGATTGGACTATATAATTAAAACATATTACACAGCATCACCCTCTTTTGCTTTAAACGGTAAACATACCATGACTCAGCACTGACGCAATAGAGAAATATGAGAGGTGGCACAGGTGTATTAAGTACACACAATCACACAAGTGGCAGGCAGAGTTTCGGTGTGCAGGCCTTGATTTCTCAGAAGTTTTGGCTCGTTTGTCTGGGATTTGACATTTTCTCATGGCCTCAGGCCACCAGTCTTCACCACGCCCTGAGACAAACGTGCCCAATTAGAGACCGGCGTCATCGATGGGTGCCGCCTGATGGAAGGGCTCTGTATCCGGAGCGATGCGGGGAGAGAGAGATTAACTGGGATGACTTCCTGTTGACAGAGGGACCCGGCCTGCGGTGCTGACTGCTCACTCCCTTTCCACCCCGGTGCTCTGAGAAAGCGCTCTCAGACAGCACGCCTCCGGCACGCTCAGCATCTGTCTGACCCTTTTACATCTACTGCTAAATTGCCAGGCACAAGATCTATATGTGGCATGGAAAAAAAAGAGTGTGTTAAACACATTTACGTCAACCATTTACAAGTCATTCTCAACATCCGTGCAGATTGTGCATTCTTCCTAATCCATCGGCTTACTCTTGGATATCCATGGGCTCAATACCTTCAAGTGACCAGAAACCCCAATAAAAGAAGCCCTGCTGCTATTTTTCTCATCCACCCCTGTCCCCTACGCTGTCTTCGTTGCTTAAGTTCCCCTCCTCCAGCGAGAGAGGGCTCTGCCTTGTGGACGGTAAACCCAGAGAGAGAGAGGCACTGGGCACTGGGTTCAGCCTTGGGATGCCCTTGCTGATGATGCAAGCCTGAATCACCTTGAACAACACAAACTGGACCATCAACCTCTCCTTCAGAATCCTTGGTGTGTCCCCCACATTCTCCACAGAGGGTACTGTGTTCTGTGCTCAACCTGCTCCCCGTTTTAATCGACAAGATGGACGTCTGTCGTACAGAAATTTCCACCTTCCGGCCCGGGCTATTAGAGTCATTTCCTGGTTTAATGTGCGTTATTAACATCCATTATTTATTGCAGATGGAATCATTACCTCCTAATATTCCTATTCTGAGACCCAGACAAGGTACACTGTTTAACTTTTTAAATAAATCGAGTTAGAAATAGAGTTCTATTTCCATTCTATATTCACTCTTTTCATGTATTTTCATGCATGTGGGTGTGCGTGTGTGTGTGTGTGTAAGTGGGGGGGTGGTATTATAATGTACCTTTATTCAGATACATTTGTTTAAAAGGGCCTTTGAGGCAATTCATATGGTGTAAACATAAAAGAAAAAGCCAAAAGGAAAGATACAATATCACCATTAGCACAACAGGAAATTTAACAGCCAATGAACATGGAATAAACTTGCTGATAATAACTAATTTGGCAGATACAATACGAACTCAATAAATATGACCCTGTAGATAAACAAAAACAAAAACACTAGTTGGCAAAAACATTTGACCTCGTTATTCTTCCCTGATTTTCTATATATTTTATGTTTGTGTAGAAGAATACGGCTGTCTGCTGATCCCTCACGTTGTCCAGCTATCCCAGCAGACAATGGATCAGCCGTGAATGTAATGAGCCAAGTTTCTGTGCAATATTTCTTGGATAGATTCTGCATTCAAAAGACAACATTCAGGCTAAAAAGCCTGTCAATAACTCCCTTTGGGTTAAAAAAGATCCCTGATGTGGCGTCGCACATGATCGTTGTCCTATTTGACCTTGAGCTTGCAAACATTCGGGCTCTGGCAAAACACACATGCGCTTCACATCTGCATTAATAATCACCCCGCACAAATGTTATTAATCACCAGCATTCCTAATTTACATAAATTAGGGCGGCAGAAAATGACGGCACATCAATGACACCTTTTGGCATTGTGCAGCATTACAGTGGTCATTTGCATTTGCATTTGCATTTGCATTTGCATTTGGGAGACACTTCTTCCCCTCTGCTTGACAGATTCCTTCCAGTGTTTTCAGAAACCAGGGCGGTGGAATTAGTTAAGCAGTGCTAAAGGTCAGCGTCATTTTTTAACTTAATACAATGCCCACATTTCAAACACAAAACAAATGGGATGTATACCAACAGAAGTTGAGAGATGGATCGTCGCTTTGGAATAAGGCTGTGAGAAGAATTTGATGAACGGCTATTATGAGAATGGACCAAATAAGCAATAAACTAGCTGAAGAGGAACTCTCTTCTCCTGTTTGTTTCACACCTTCCCTGTGTCTACACAGAATCTACTCAGAATTCCAGCTGATGCAGTGCAGCTGTAAACACAATATGGTGACCGGCAGCAGCCATTTTAAATTGACCACACTACATTTAATTGCCCGGCTATTTTGTTATCTTCTTCCCAACGGGGTCCAAAGTTATCGTGTAAGGTAATAGCATAAAGCATCCATATGCTTCTGGGTTTTTTCGTGAGACATAGATAAATGAATCTTTTTTTTTTAAATCCACTGGCAGGACTCCCCTAAGAATCACAAGAGGAAAATTAAATGTCAATTGGCTTGTATATCATATAGCTGGCGCACACAGCACACTTCACAAAACTCTACGTGACAGCGGCTGGGTTTTTAGGAAGAGGAGAAAAATGTCTTTGCTTACTTGAGCTGAAGCTAACTGCTTCATGTACGTTTTTAAAGCAACGTCTGCCATTAACTCATTACAGGCTTGCTCAAGGGGTCTCCGTTGGAGAGCCGCCTGCTAGTGTTCTCGAGGGCCTTTTCTGACACACAGAATAAAGTGGAAAATTGCCCGATGTCTAAAGCCACCAGGAACGCTTCGTTTAGGAGCCAGTACTCTCTTCGATGGGGAATAAACAAGGTGTCCCCTGGGGAGAGTGGTACTAAACTTCAAGCTGGGAAAACTGCCATTGGCCTCTGTGCAATTATTCTATTGTTATTATTACATTTAGAGAAAGAGCTTGTAGAGAAAGCCAATCATTTAGTGGCGATTATGCCTGCCCCTTTCAATCCTGGCACCGGGCTCTGCCTAAGGGCCACAGTAGGGTGTTTAGACGTGGTAGGGGGGAAGCTCGGTCACATCACGGTTGGTCTAACTATTTTAGAACCATGGCAATTTCAAAGATGAAACAAGTACAACAGCAGCAAAAGAACATTTTGAAAGATACAGAAACAACTGGATTTAAAACAAATATTTTGTAAAAGGGCTTCAGTGGGGGTGGGGATATCAGAATCGTACAGAGAAAGTCATACCACATGGGTAGGAAAAAAGTTCCTCTATTTGTGGGTGCCTGTTAGCTATAATACCATAACAGCGCTATTTTCTTTTTCTATTGTCCTAAGCCAATGGATTTGTCTCAGACCAAATATGTATGTCCATTTTGGATCTTTACAGTCCCTCATGCTGATGCAACAAATACTGCCTGCCAAGCTGTACATTAGGAGACCTTAGCAAAAACACAGCTCAGTTACAGAAGCGCAGGGAACTAAAGTGTCTGGAATCCGGTCGTGGAGACACGTTGATAAGGAACTTTAGTTAGCGGGGTGAGCTGACTGAAACCAAAGGCCTGGCTTTTCCTGCCGACCGTTTACTCCGCTATGAGTTTGCTTTTTGTTGAGTGAACTTTCAGTTTTGTTAAGTTTAATTTTCAGTGCCAAGCTTAGTATAAAAAAGCAGTTTGAATTATTTGGCCGGGTTTTTGATTTATTTATATATATTTTTATATATGTCGCATATGGAGTGCGAAAGGAGGATAGAGAGGAAAGACCCAGGGAGCTGGTTGCTGCGATCTTCCTTATGAATGTACAGTTCTCTTTATATCCCAAATTAAATGGATAGTTGCCTTTTCTTTACTGCATCTTCCAACTTGCGTCGTCTGCTATCTTGGGTGGTGAGTGGGTCCGAACCTGGTTTCGGGAAGGTCACAGGGCCATCGGCATTGGCCTAGAAGGTGGCAGGTTTCAGTGTTTTGTTTTAACTTTATCCAACTGTATATATGAGCGACGTGTGAATAAAATAAGCTTTTTTTGATTATAGAAAAGGGATGAAAAAATATAGCTGACATTACGTTACTTTGGCAGCATTGGCAGTGGCACTGGGAATGAAATGCACAGGCACAACAGGACATCCTTCGCATCACATCAGCCAAGGTCAAGAATGAATCAAGGACGACTGGTCAATGTTCTCAGGCACCATTTTCACCGGGATTACGCTTTTGTGCAGACAATGCTGCAAACAATATCACTGGCGGAAGAGGTGGGTTCCTTGTGAAAAAAAGGAACACATTCTCTTGTTAATAAAATATGAACCCTTCACTGAATGTACAGAATGCTAATTTCCTTGGTGCAAGAGTTTTTGTGATGGTGGTGGTGGCAAAGTTTGGAGGAATGTAGGAAGATGTTATTAAGATGGTATTGTTTTATATATGCACTACTAAAGATTAAAACCTCGATCGTTTTTGAAAAAAGCATAACTGTAACTATAAAATCAAGGGTCGGAAGTCATTAAAATTGCAGCGACATTAACAAGGTTTGCATTTAAACATTCTTGCGGTTACATTGCAATTTGTAATGCAAAGAGCTTTGTGACAGCTTGTTAGCGAGCTCACAGTTAGTCTGTTTTATTCAGCAACTGACAGTGAGAGCTGTTACTCATAGCTAACTAAATCGTAATTCTTTATCATATCATGTTCGTTTTGAAATCACAATTTACAATGTTTCATTTGTAGGAGAAAGGATATGAATGATTACATATGGTAGCTACATTGCGAGTATGGTGATATTTTCATAAAACAGTGAATTACGAAGCGTTAATTTCCTCTTCTCTGAGGTGACACTAGAATAGTAAATAGTAGGATTAATTGCCGGAATCCTACTTTTTTAAAACACTAAGTCCATAAGAAAATGTATCTAGGCACTTACGCTTGGAAATTATTAATAGTTGTTTCTTTTATTTCCTTTTTTGGAATATGCAAGGTGATGATTAACAGGTGCATTAATTATTCAAGGTACTGAAAAAAAAAAGATATACAGCTAGCAGAGTTCTGTCGTTACCCGACTTAAACAACTGCATTTCTTCTACACAGTTTAGTTATATGGCGCATATGTACTGGTTCAATTTTTTATGCCGAAGTTTAAAAAATATATATTATATATATAATAAAAATATATTTTTATATACGCTATTTTATGAAAGTGAACTGATAATGGGAGACACTGAGCAGGAAGGATCAGTGTGTGCGGGTTCACTTTGTAGATTAGGGTTCCTTCAGCCTGGGACCTACACCTGATATCCCACCTCACCGAAATTCAAACAGAAACATATTCCTATTCTCATCCCTGGTTGCGTGAAGTTTAGAGAAGTAATATCAGCACATCCAAATGAAAAGACAAGGCTACAGCTCCATAAACGAGAAGATAAAATGCACACCCTTTTCACAAGGAATCCACACTTCCAAAACAGAATGTGGGCTTGCTGTGTGCACGGCGAAATCTCACCCCGACGATACGGTTCACGGAGACCACAGGCAGGAGATACCTGAGGGGATCGGGAAATGTGTTTCACTACCCGAGGTGCTTTGGAAAGCCTTCACCTCTGCTGCTGAGTTCTCTTCTAACGCGCAGCAGTGAAATACACGTACTGTGAGACTGAACTGTTAGAATTTTGAGGGTAGGGATCCAGGTGTTATGGGAAACACCTGGAGGGGGAGAGGGTGGGGGTGGGGTCAGGGTGAACCTTTTTGATGAAATGTAGCTTAGGTGAGTGTAGCGCACTGCCTTTGAGCCCTACAGGTGTTGTAAGAAATACTATTTTTCTATTCCTGCACACTATAGACAACATTCTTAAACAACATACGTTTCCTACCTGCAGGGATGCAGTGGTCTAACAAAGGATGTCTATATATATATATATATATATATATATATATATATATATATTATCAGCTATTATCAGATAAGCTCTACTAATACTACTACAGGTATTATAAGATTAGCTCTACTACTACTACTACTACTACTACTACTCCTATAAGACAATTCAATTCTACAAACTTCTGCTAAGGTCAAATAAATAAAAAAACATTTAGAAGAATAACAATAGTCATCAAAAAGGCACATGATATAATATATTCAGTTATATAACCCAATCCACGGATTATTTGTTGATTTTTCTTAGCTGAAAATCATCACATTTCCATCTTTAGTTCAGAATTGCACTCTTTTAAATGCCTTTGTCCCTTAAGCTTTCCTTATTTGTTGAAATTGCACTGTTATGAAGAAAATCACGAGGGTTAATCCTGAGTTCAGTATCAGACAAATAATAATTAGGAACACATTAAGGTTAGCAGCAAAGCAGAAGAAAATAAAATCTAGGGCCAATAAGGCAGATAAATTCAATAATTAAAAATGATAACTTCGCACTGGATAAGAGTGTCTGCCAAATGACTAAAATGTAAAAAATCAAATTTTTATTCTCAAAAAAAGTCAGCAGTCATTTTGTTATTATTAGTCTTGTTATTATTATGAGTGTTGTTGTTATTTTATTTTATTTTTACAATCATGTGTGGTCATATATTTCTGCCTCATTGAAAATGCAATATCTGAAACAGGGGAGAACTCAGCGTTGGCCTACTGGGAAACACTGTCCTTAATTATGCATATAGAACTCATCTGTCGCATGCTGGTCCCCTGCACACCCGTCCTTTCTTGTCATAAATTGGGAATTAATACGC
Source organism: Hiodon alosoides (assembly GCA_025775065.1). NCBI lineage: Eukaryota > Metazoa > Chordata > Actinopteri > Hiodontiformes > Hiodontidae > Hiodon > Hiodon alosoides. The sequence goes on along the minus strand of JAOYSI010000005.1, from coordinate 1,431,191 downwards.
GGCGCTGTTTGTCCAGAGCATTACGCTGACAGATTAGCCGTTGAACACGGGCAGATCTCATCACAGCCCCCGCGGGCAGACAGGCTGGGAGTCCGTTCATTAGTAAAATCTCAGCGTGGCCCTCATAGGTGGAAAAAGAAAACGAGAGAAAAACAGCCACAAGCTCCTGTTGGGAAGAACAAGGAAACGGCGACAATCCCTGCTAACATATTACCATAGCACAAAATCAGAAGTAGCGGTGAGCTTTAGAAGTTGTCGTTTCTTTCCATCCGTTTAACAGATACCCCTTCTGACATGGCAGCATTTAAACAGTATGCAAGTTAGAAAGCTATGCACTGTATCAGTACATGATGTTCATAGTATTGTGTGGTCACTTGACTGAAAAGCAGTAAGGAAACCAATATGTATTTAAAAAAATTTAAAAATTATGAAAAAGTGGATGGAACTGACGATCCAACATAAGACCATAAATTAAATCGCTTAAGCAATGAACAGCAGAACAGATATTATATGAGTATCTTTACAGGAGCAAAAAGTATATTTAAACAGCGCTATATTTCCCAGTCATGTGATTAACAGATGCTATTATTACTTCCAGCCTCGCTTAAGCAACTAAGCTAATACTTCCTCAAGGGCAAAAAACAGCTGCAGTTCTCCCGCTTTGAACCTGCAACCGGTTACAAAATCCTCTAACCTATCCACAGCGAGGACACAGAGGGCAACTCCCACCTCCATCCTCTGAAATGAGGTATTAATGCTTGTGATGACTGACTCCTTTGTGTTGTTTACAGATATCACCCGGCTTCTTCGGATTGGGTCATCTATTATTCAAGGAGGTTCACACCTCTCTCTCCCTCGCACATTCTTTTCTGATCTTCCTGGCATGAAACACCAAGGACTGGCCTGGATATAGCGGCGCTCCCAAACTTGCTTTCCTTTTTTATTTTATTTTATTTTTTGCAGATCTGGGACCCGTTCATCTCTGTCCTTTCAAGTTTCGGTGGGCGTCCCGCTGAAGTGTCACGTGTGGACACCCACACTGTCCTTCAAGAACACTGCACAGTCCCCATCATGTAATGGTGCCGCCAACTCCGAGGTACATTATATATGTTCCAACGAGCCGAGGTGAAACGGCTGCTCCCCACGCTCAAATCTGCTTGTTTTATATGCGTATAAATATTAATAAAAGTACTCCATGAGACTAAATCCTGCCACACTCCTGTAATCTCCCGCAATTGAAAACCTGGGCTCTCGGGAGGAAAAAGAAAGAAAAAAAAACCTCGCTCCTTTGTGATTTATCATTGTGAAAATGTCTCGGGTGTGGATAAGGTGCGTAATCCATCAGAATCTTTTTTTTTTCTTATTAAATTCTTAAGAATACACTCCCTACTCCGTCAATGTGGTCCGCTGTCTTTTTGATGAATAAATAGATAAAGACCTGGCTACACAAAGTGGTTCTAACATGATGCACGGATTATAGGCAACAGTTAAACCGGCACGCAATGGGGTTATGGTCAGCTGTATAAGATGGAGGCGTTGGTTTCCTCTGTGGAATGTATTAAAATGAAACAACAAGCCTCCCGATAGGCTATTCTCTGCATCTTCTCCGGTAATATTTGAGTGACAATCAATTGATTGTGTTCATTATTTATTTATTTTTTTAACGATTACTGGACGTATTTCCCTGTTGCTATTAGATCAGCCAAAGAGCTGACAATGGCATGACCTGGGCAAAACAAAACACAAAGGCGAGTGGAAGAAGGAGGGAGAGAGAGAAGGTAGAAAAGAGCGGGTTAGATGCTCAGCACACTCTTGCCTGTTGCAATTATTGGAAAAATGTCAACTGCTGGGATTTTGTCCCATTCATTGCGAGCAAGAGTGCTGGGGGAGAGTGGCTTTGTGGGGAGCAAGGTCACATGGGCCTCGGTGAGTCTCATAAACATGCACTCCAAGTATGTCAGGCCCTGCACTTTCTACGGATACATATAAAAAAAAAGTATGTAAAATTCCACCTGGCCAGTAAATATCTGAATACCCTTCCTTCTCACCTGGAATCCGTTCTTCAATCAACAGCTTCTCTCCTGAACTTAGATTCAAGTCTTGGAGAAATGTGCAGAAATGTAGATCTCACAAACTCTTTTTTATCCTTACCTTCTCCAACCCACGTACTGGCTATGTGTGCAACGGACACACTGAAGTCAGTGTCAAGTATGTGAACCTTACCAAATTACCAAATATGGGAGAGAAAAAGAGGGTGTTCCTAAAAGTCTCCATCGATTGCCCTATCTCTACAAACGCATTCCCTCATCCCTAATCCCTCATCTTTTCACTCTTTATCTCCACCATGAACAGAAAGAGGTCAAGCTCAGCTCACCCTTCCACTCCAGCTCTGCGCACTCGCCTGTGGCCTGGTTTGGAAGCTCTGAAACAGGAGAGCTGCAGTGGTTAATGCTACTTCAGGGCCAATCACTCATCGAGCCCCACCCAAAATGTGCATATTGCCCCCACCCAGACAGCTTTCATAGGGCCCCCCTTCCGAATTTGGCCAAGCCGGGGGTGCTGGGGGGGTGGGGGGGGGGGGGGCGAGGCGCATCAGGCTTAGCGGAAAATCGCAGGGGGGTTAGGG